>JAUTXW010001580.1:2500-343297 GCA_030620095.1 Kuschelorhynchus macadamiae
TATGAAAATTGTAGGATTCACAGAATTCAGGAGAAATCACTATCAACTTTGTTATTTTAAATAGAACACCTTGTATTTTTTGACATTTTTGGATTCTTCTTATTATCCTCTTTTTAAATATATATAACGCGTCTATACTCAGAACAGTAGTTTTTGACTTATTCGGCTTTAAATTTGCCGCATATGACAAATTCAACGTGATGCCATTCGAAAATACTAAAATCTATTTACTTATGAAAAACAAATAAAACTAGTAACATTATTTTAAGGCAATAGTTTTAATGATTACAAACTAATAATTAACCAAAAAATTAAAGCAACGTAATATGTTAATGTTTTATAAATGAACCGATGGCTAACAGCCTTTTTATAAGTTAATCACATGTCACGTGACCCCCTTCACTATCCAAGCAATTTTGGAAAACTCTTTCCACTTTCCTGATAGCAATAATAATGAAAATGGGGCATTCTGTATTTAAAATTGCAATTTTGTGCTATATTTTTGCTGCAATTCTTCTATGTAGTCCGTTCTATTAATGTAAACTTACCCTCGATTGCACAAAACTTAATTGCTGTTTAGAATATTTAACCGAGCTTTCGGATTTGACAAGCTGCTTACAGAAATCTAGGAACTCTCTGCCAAATTTAGCATTCCGTTAAACATTCTAAACTTTAATTGAGCTTTCTGCAACCGGTCGTTTATCTTTCAAATATCCCTACAAAAAATTATCCAATGGTGTAGGGTCCGGACTATTGGCTGGCCAATGAATCTTACCATGTTTATCGATTCACAAATTTGATTATATGTATTTTAACAGCTTCCCCTGTTAAAATATCCCCAATAAAAATTAGACCAATGATTTGGTCTCTCAAAATACCGCACCACACATCCAACGCTTGCTTGCTTCTTTCGTTCTTCTATTATATAAAAATTTCTTGTTGCTCAAAAGTGTTTATTCTATTGAACATGCCTCCTATGGTAAAACAAGCTTCATCTAGCCACAAAATTCTTTCAAACAACAGCCTATCTTGTCGCAATCTCCCCAACATATCCTCTCGCAGAACTGGAGGCGTTGCTTAAAATGATGTCAGTTAACAACTGCACCGGTCTAATTGTATACGCGATGGGGCCAGATGGCCCAAGGTCCCACCACCACCCGGTTCCCTAACCTAGGGAACCGCTACTCTGTGGTAGGTACTTGCGGTTTAACGAGCCTAGGGCCTTAATAAACCATAAGTCTTCTCTATCCAAGGTGTGTCAGCTCGTACACATCCGGATGTGTGTACTTACATCGCACCTCTCCTATATGCTTCGCAGATTTATAGGGAATATCTCTAAAATGAAAAAGGGCATTATTATCAGTGTATATGTTGTGTGTAGTCGCGGGGTCTACGGTGGTAGACCCTGTGTGCCCGCCGCTCCTCCAAGGGGTCGTAGTCCACCAGCCTTCGGAGTTCTTCGTTTGGATGCGCCGCTGCCCGCTGGATGCCTTTCATGGCTTTGGTCCTGATTGCGTCTTGCAGTGGTTCCCATTGCAAGTCCCGGTGTATCTGGGCGTTCCTGACGTACCATGGTGCGTCGACTGCCATTCTAGGATACTTGTTTTCTGTCGATGCTAATTTGTTTATGTAGATGGGCGCTGCACACGCCCATGCTACTGCTCCGTATGTCAATTGTGATCTTGCGATCATTGTCAGCTTTGTCCGAAGAGCCAAAGGGCTCTTTCGGTTCATAAGAGGGTATAGTCTAGCCATAGCCCTGCTGGTCTTTGTTCGTGTCTGTTCGATATGAGGCTTCCATGTGAGCCCCTTATCCATAGTCAGCCCTAGATAATTGACCGTGTTTGTCCACGGTATGTCTGTTCCTTCTATGTTTATAGCCACTGGGGGAGTCATTCTCCTCTTTTGGAAAAGGATGGCCTGGCTTTTCTGTGCGTTTATTCTTATCTTCCAAGTGATACACCAGTCACTTATCAGATCTATCTTTTCCTGCAACCTCCTGCATATTATTCCTGGATGTCTATGCTTGGCCGCTATAACACTGTCATCAGCGTATAGGGCTAGAGAAGTGCAGTGTCTCTTAGGGGTGTCATGTGTATAGACGTTATATAAGTGCGGTCCTAACACAGATCCTTGGGGCACACCCGCTTCTAGTCTCGTTTGTGTCGATCTCGAGTTTTTAACTCTGACACTTGCCGTTCTATCTTTAAGATAGTGGGCTGTTAGCTTGCAAATTTTAGTTGCAAATCCAGCATCCCGCATTTTGTATACAAGTCCCCTATACCACTATCGAAAGCTCTGGCTACGTCTAGGAAGACCATGCCAGTAGCCTCTTTTAGGTTGAAACCGCTGGTGACAGTTTCAACCATTCTTAGGGCTTGTAGTTCAGTAGAATGACCGCTTCTGAAGCCAAATTGTTCATTTGGGATTATGTCTAGGGCAGCAGGCTTATCGGTCTGTAGTTTTGGGGGAAAGTTCGGTCTTTCCCTGTTTTACCAATCATTACTACTTCCGCATGCTTCCACCTATTGGGAAAGTGGTCCAGTCTCATAACCGCGTTTGTTATGCTGGATAGTGCAGCAATTCCTTTTCTAGGAAGTTGCTTTAACATCTGATTGGTAATTTCGTCTTTGTCTGGAGATTTTCGCTTCTTCAGGCTTTTTATGATCCCTTTGATCTCCTGAGGTGTAGCCGGATGCTCTACCGTAGCAGGAGTTTCTGTGTCATCTTCTAGCGGATGGTGGTTTAGGCGGCACTCATGCTCGAGAGTGTCCGCCAAAGCTTCAGCCTTTTCTTGGTCTGTGTAAGCCATACCCCCTACCCCGTGCAGGGGAGGCACTGGTGATCTTTCAGACCTAAGATTCTTCTGCATCTGCCAAGCAGTTTTATCTCTGGTGTCTAGTTCACGGAGTTTGTTACTCCACATTCTGTCTCTATGCTCCCTCAGTGCATCTCTCAACCTAGTTGAGTGCCTGTTTAGGGCTATTCGGTCCTGCTCAAG
This sequence comes from Kuschelorhynchus macadamiae, assembly GCA_030620095.1. Lineage (NCBI taxonomy): Eukaryota > Metazoa > Arthropoda > Insecta > Coleoptera > Curculionidae > Kuschelorhynchus > Kuschelorhynchus macadamiae. The sequence goes on from JAUTXW010001580.1 coordinate 5,502, forward strand.
GTGCCTCCGTCCGTAGGCACGCTTGAGTCGTCTGTTCTCTCTGATGAGAATTCTCAGATCGTGAGGTATATCGCTCCCAGGCTGTGAGTATGGTGTTGTGACTGTTACTATGCTTTCGTGGAAAGCTTCCAGTATTTTTGTCTCAAGAGTCTCTTCTGCTCTTTCTAGTTCCTGGGAGTCATTAATGGCTGCGATTTCGATTTTATCTTGGACTTTTTGTTGGTAAGTCCGCCAGTTCGTCTGCTTCCTTATTGTGGTTTCCTGTGCCCTATCATCATTACCCAGAAATAGCTTGATCAAATTATGATGCGACGTCCCTTCTTCTAGGGTTTCGATTTCAAAGTCATGGACAATGTTCTTTAGGATTGCTATATCTAGCACCTGAGGAGTGCCTTGGTTTCTTGGTAGAAACGTTGGCCTGTCTGGTCCTATGACTGTACCCCCTTGGGCTTCAGTGAAGTCCAGGAGTCTTTGACCATTCCTGTCTTGCGTAGTGCTGTTCCTCTGCGGATGTTTGCAGTTCAGATCACCTATGATGATGGTAGGTCCCCTCTAGGGGGCCTATATGCAGAGGAGATTTTAATCTTCTCTCTGGAGGTGGGGACTTCGATTGTTACGACTTCTATGTCTACGTCTTCAATCCCAATGTATCCTCTTCACGAGGAGCGCTACGCCACCGCCATTGTTTACGATTCTGTCGTATGTATAGGTTTCGTATCCTGGGATAGAAAACCTTTCCGCCCTGCCTATTCTGGTCTCCTGCAGTGCCAGAATATCAAGTGTCCTTTCAGAGATTAGCTGTATTATCTCTATTTTTCTCTGTCTAATGCCGCTTACATTCCATGACACTATCTTTAGAGTTTTTGGTGTTGCGGGATTATTTTCCGCCATTTCTGGGTTTTAGGGCCTCTATAATCATCTTCTGAGTTTCCTTCATTACGGAGTCTGCTATTTCTTTCATGGCTTTTAATTGTATACGGACGGTACTGATGCTTTTTAAGCACCGAGTCGATATAATACCAAAATTTTCGTGTTATTCTAGAGACGTTAGAAATCCATCTGCTTGGATTTTCTAAAAATTAATTTTAATTAAACTTTTAGGCTACCTCTGGAAATATTTCTTTAACTTCAAAATGTAATAATATAGTTAATTCTTCCTCCAAGTTTAATTTTGCTTGTCTTCCTTGTCGATGCAGCGATTTTCTTTGTGCATGGTTTCTTACTATATATGAAACAGTTTTTCTAGAGGGAACTGGAGCTCCAGGATATAACATCCTGTATTGTCGTACTGCTATTGTCGCGTTATTCGCATTTCCGAAATACAATTGAATTATTTTAAGTTTTTCTTCTTCAGTAAAAGTTTTATTAATTATTATTTGACGTGAAGTGAATAAAATGTTTTCTTTTGAATAACTGGTTTGCTTTTCCATGGGTAAGTGATTCTGGTACCGTCGAATTGCATCACGGCGAATTTGTCATATGTGGCAACTTTAAATCCAAATAAGTAAAACACTAATATTCCGAGTACAAACATATTATATACTTTTGAAAAAAGAAGAATAAGTTGGCAGTTGATTTCTTGATTTTCCGATCGTCACTTGTTTTTAAATTTACCGCCATTTAAACATTTATGAAAAATTCCACAACTTTCATATAAACATTTTTTTGAAGCTTTAATGAAATCTTTAAAATATGAGCATAAAAAAACTGCTTATCCACTTGAGTTGCACAAAAATCAAGTACCAAACAGGGATGAATTGGTAAAATTTTGTCCAAAATTATATCAAGAAATGATAGCATGATTACCAGAAATATAGATGGTACTTTGTTGGCACATTGGTATATAAAACCAACTGCGTCTGGCCATATACTAAATTATGTATCGTCCCTTGGAACCATCCATGAAATTTCTACAATTAAAAATCTTGTTTATCGTGCGTATAACCTCAATAGTCCTGAATTTATTTCCGAAAGCATAAACAGTGTAAGAGCTATAATAAAAATTAACAGAATTTTAAATTAGTACAATACTGACAGGGGTAATGTTAGATACTTTAAATTTCCTTATATCCTTAATTTTTAAGAAAGAAATCCAAAAAGAAATCTCAAAAAAACCCTAATTGCAAGTTAGCTTTCTATAATATTAAATAACTAAGTTGCTTATTCACTCCCTTAGAAGATAAATCCCCAAAAGAACATCTCTCTAACCTATACAGGGTTATTCACGCAAGCCGTTCATTAAAAGTTTTTGATGATGCCATTTAGATAAAAATTTCAAAAAAGGTCAAGGGGTACTTCTTTTTGAAATATTTTCAACTTCCTGTCACTTCCGGTTTAACCGGAAGTTGGTATCAACTTGCTTATTTTAAATGGAACATCCTGTATTTTATTGTATTTTTGGATTCTACGGAGAATTTTAATGCTATTTTATGTGGCATATCCTATACCTAGGTTCAAGCATTCTTAAGATATTTGACCTTGAACAGAAAATAAGCCTTCAGGGTACCAAATTTTAAAATCTCATATTTTTGTAAGTTTTGAAGATATAATCTTCATATTTTGCAGACGATCGGTAAATAATGTTAGGTTTCTATTTTTTTTATTGAATTTGTCTATTTTTATACAGGGTGTCCTAAATTCAGCGGCAAACATTCACATTTTCAAAGCCGCTAAAGTCCGTTTTTTTAAATGGGACACCCTATAACTTTAGGTACTATCAAATGTAGAATTTTATTTTCTATCGAACTGTATTAAGGTTCCCTATACCTATTCGTAACCATTTTCGAAATAATTGGGTTTTATAAAAATATCGTATGTATATGCTTAAATGTTTATATGTTCCAATGGTGAGCCATGGAAAAACAATTGAGATCCAATATCCAATATGACAGATGATTAGTATGCGTTATTTATCGAAAGTTGTCAGTGATAAACTAAATCTTCTAAATCGAAATGGAAGAATACTCAAACGCTGATATTCTCAATCTATCTGTCGTGTGTTTAATGAACGCCACCCTGATTTGCCGCCAATGAACAATTCAAAATTCAAGAGGACTGAAACGAACTTTTTGCGTTTTGGCAAGGTTAAAGTTACAAAAAATGTTCCGAAACCAGTGACAAATGCCGAGGATAACGTAATAAAACACATTAGCTTATTTCCACGCAAACCCGCAAAGTTCAATACCATCTGCAGAAAACGATTTGGGAATTTCTTCTTCATCTGACCAAAGAATCTTGAGCGAACATCATATGCACCCTTATTACTTCATAAACGTGCAAGGCTTGAGACCTGGTGATGACGTCCGACGAGTAGAATTTTGCGAATTCATGTTTTTGAAAATTCAAGAGGACCCTCATTTCCTTTCAAAAATATTTTGGACCGATGAAGCGAATTTTTTAGAGAAGGAATAACAAATAGAAGAAACGAACATTTCTGGGCAGCAGAAAATCAGCACGCTTTACGCGAAGCGCGTTCTCAAGAAAGGTTTAGCTTCAATGTTTTCGGTATAGTATTAAATGATCAGGTGCGGTACTGTATTTATGAAGACAATTTAAACAGTGATAAGTATTTGGAAATTCTACGAGGGACGGTTTCTGAATTTATAGAAGAAATTCCTAGTGGTGAGCTGCAAAATTATTGGTATCAATTAGATGGGGCACCAGCACAAAATTCCGCTGCACTTTATCTCCAATTATCTCGAATTTTTGAAGATCGCTGGATTGGTCTTAATGGCCCTTGGAGATGGCCCCCGCGATCGCCTGATTTAACACACCTAGACTTTTATTTATGGGGATTTATCAAAGGTAAAGTCCATGCTTCCCCAGTAAATAACCAACAATATTTACAGGACAGGATACGAACAGCTTTTGCCGAATTAGAAAACGGACAAATTCAACGGGCCACAGCAACTGTACAAGGAAGAATTGAAATATGTCTTCAAATGAACGGACAGCATATAGAACATTTGTTATAATTCAATTTTATTATTTTATTTATTTATTGTTGATTGTAAGATTGCTATAATTTTTAAGTTCACTAAAACAAGTTTAGAACAGTCTCGAACTTAGTAGATATGGTTAAAAATAATGTAAACAATTTATTACATTTTTTATAACTTTAACTTTTCCGAAACGAAAAAATTTCGTTTCAATCCTCTTCAATTTTTTGTTGTTCATTGGCGATAAATGAGGATGTTTTTCATTAAAAACATGGCACGTTCTCTCCAATATTTTGTAACATTCTCCGCGAATATAAAATAAATTGAGAATATCAGCTTTTGAGTGTTATTTTATTTTAATTTAAAAGTTTCAAATCAGCTGTCATGTTGAGTAGAAAAGCACAACAATTGTTTTCCATGGCTTACTACGGGAAGGTGTAAGCATTTAGCAAATACATATGATAGTTTAATAAAAACCTGATTATTTCGAAAATGGGTACGAATAGGTATAGGGAACCTTAATACAGTTCGATAGAAAATTAAATTCAACATTTGATAGTGTCTAAAGTTATAGGGTGTCCCATTTAAAAAAAAAACGGACTTCAGCGGCTTTGAAAATGTGAATGTTTGCCGCTGAATTTAGGACACCCTGTATAAAAATAGACAAATTTCATAAAAAAATAGAAACCTAAGATTATTTACTGATCGTCTGCAAAATATGAAGATTATATCTTCAAAACTTACAAAAATATGAGATTTTAAAATTTGGTACCCCGAAGGCTCATTTTCGGTTCAAGGTCAAATATCTTAAGAACGCTTGAACCTAGGTATAGGACATGCTACATAAAATAGCATTAAAATTCTTCGTAGAATCCAAAAATATCATAAAATATAGGGTGTTCTATTTAAAATAAGCAAGTTGATACCAACTTCCGGTTAAACCGGAAGTGACAGGAAGTTGAAAATGTTTCAAAAAAGAAGTACCTCTTGACCTTACCTTAATCCCAAAATTTGAAATTTTTATCTAAATGGCATCATCAAAAAGTTTTAATAAACGGGTTGCGTGAATAACCCTGTATATAAAATACCAAGTATAGACTGCAACAAATGCTACGTGGGGTCTACTATGCAATATTTAAGAAATCGCTTATATCAATATCAATATGATTGTTAGTGAAATTATTTTTATTTCATGAAATAACAGCTAACCATAGAACAGACATCCAAGGCTTAAACGTCCAATATACCAATTTAATTAATTCTTTCAAAACAAATAAGTAAAAATAATAACAAAAAAATCATTTAAGACGTTCGTAATAAGAATATATTATTTGTTTATTTTTGTAGAACCTAAATAGAGCAAAAATATTATAATTGTGTATGCGAACTGATAACATCCCTTCAATTCTTTGCCACCTTAGTATCAGTGAATATTTGATTGTGAATTGGTATATGTATGTGATTTACTATGTCTTTGTTTCATAGATATATTTTAATCGTTTTATGTGTTTTGCCATTATAACGCACTACTGGTGTAAATTTTCAAGATTCCTGACAGAAAGTGTAAATATAAAAAGGGAAAAAGAACAGAGGAGAGAAGAGGTGACGAAATTGCTTCGTTTTTGTTCGGTTATTGAGATTACTAAAAGCGACGACACAATTCATGTATACAGGGGCCCTTCGATAAGTTGCTAACCCTTGAACGACTACGGGGTATGGTGAAATATGAAATTACACGGGGTTTAATAGTTATCTCCGTTATTTTAAGCCCTAGAAGGCTGAAATTGAGGGTCATCCCCAGACACCACAGTTGCCAGATTGTGCAAAATTTTCTCAAGTCAGGGAAAACGTAAATTTGGCAACATTGCGCCTCGGTATTTTACAACAGTACAGTTCATTTTAACAACTTGTAAAACATCTACGTGCGTATTGACGAATAACATCTAACTATCTAACATCTCAGGACAAGGCTAAGGCGACTAAGCAACACGCAAGCCTTAAACAAGGTGCAAGCTTTATAACGGAACCCAAATTTAATTTTTTTTTCCAACAAACATTAACTTTAAAGATATTGCTATACTGCTAAAACGATTTCGTAAAATGATATCGCAATTTTTACCTAAAACAGAAGATATTTTAAATCTGTATACAGGGTGGGCTTAGAAAACAATGTCCTTAAATTATTTTTATTTATACAGGGTGTTCCCTAAAACAGCGCCGTGTCAAAGTTATGTGTTTTTAAATGGAACTCCCCATTTTTTTATTGCAAATTCAGATACCTTGGTTAATTCTTTTTCAAAAAAAATTGACCTTTCGAAAAAATGGATTAACTCGAATATCCTTGAATTTAGGCAACTGCGATTTTGCAGCTCCAATAGGCATTAAATTTGCTAACTGCACAAACCCAGTTGTGCAGCTTCTTAAACTTTCTTGGTTTTGAGCAATCATTATTGGAATTTAGAGTCTCTAAAATCATGGATAACTTGATTTTTTTCAAATAGCACTACCAAACTTTGAATATGCCGATGAATGTAGAATTTTGTAGGCTTTCCAATGATCTAAGATTATAGGTATCTATCTCTTACAGTTTTGCTCCGAATCCAATTTTCTGAAATTATTCCCGTTGTTTTTTGAAATTAAGCTTTATTAACAACTCAAAAACCGGAGGCAATCAGTGAGGATACGTATGCTACACAAATTTAGCTCTAATTACTAATTAACAATAACAATCTAAAATAAAAAAATGAGTTTTGTTTTTATTGCACAAGAATTTAGAACTAATTATTACTACTTGACAATAACAATTTCAAATAAATAAATTAAAAACTAGAGCAAATGTTCAAAGTATTAGCAACAAAATTCAATTCGTCTACAGAAGGATTGCTGCACATTGTTTAACATTTCCGGCGTGTTTGTTCTAAAAGCATTTCTAATTCGTTCTTGCATATTTTGAACTGTAGTTGGTTCTTTAGTATAAACAAAAAAATCTTTGACATACCCCCACAACAAAAAATCAAGGGGCCTCATGTCGAGGGATCGCGGAGGCCAACATATTGGTACTTCACTTCCTATCCACTTTTCATGGAATTGAATATTCAGCCAAGTAGTCACAAGTGCATGGTGGGGTGATGCTCCATCTCCATCATAGAAATACAAGTCTCTTATTCTAACGAGAAGAACATCTTTCAAGAATTCAAATGAGTTCTGTTGCAAAAATTCTAGGTGCCTGGCGCCATTTAAGGTACCATTAAGAAAAAAAAAGACCAATGATAATATTTCCAAAAATCTCCGCCCAAACATTAACCGTCCATCTCTGTTGGCTGTGTACTCGAAAACAGTGCGGATTGGTATCTGAGTAGTAATGAAAGTTATGTCTCTTGACAAATCAATTCCGGTAAAAAGTACCCTCGTCCGTAAACGTTATGGAATCCAGAAAATTTGCATTTGCATTTCACTGTTGTTGTAAGACAAATATTAATTCTTTGTCTTAAATCGATATCAATCAGAACAATTGTGTGAAATTTACTATAATAGTTATTACATGTAGCTAATATTTTTTTAAGTACATTCAGTTCACACAATTATATTTTATCTTAAACAACGAACATATTTTGGGTACTTTGAAGCTTTTCAATTAGATATATTATACCGTAATCTTTATCACGTTTTAATATATAGATCATATATCAGTTAGCACACCACTTGAACCCACTCGATTTAACAAAAATCATACTCTCTCAATGTATTTAAAATCTACAAAACGTAACGAATTTATTAATCATAAAAACAGTTTACAAAATAATTGCTCATCTGATATTAGCAATTAATAAACAAAATATTTACAGCTGGCATAGTACCAAAACATTTCAGGGTCTCGGTTATTAGAAAATATAACTAACTAATCCCTATAAGTGTAAGCTCAAAATTTGGGTAAAGTTCTTAAGAAATTTCTTAAAGACAGACTAGGAAATTATCTTACTTGTAATAATTTGCTTTCAAAAAATTAGTTTAGTTTTATCCAAAATTTCTTATGCAATGTATGAACTAACAAACAATATTAATATAGTGCAACCCAACAACAAAATAACTGTGAAAAACGTATTACTCTGGACCTTTCAAAGGCATTTGACACAGTATCCCAATACAATTTTCTTCGAATTTTAGAGGGGTATGGCGTGGGGGTGACGTGTTGGATGTCTTTGATAGTTATCTTAGTAATATATATATATATACGTGTCTATGGTTAGCCAAATTCCATTGTTTCAGCGGTCATTTCGGATGTTCTCTTGGTATTATTTAGTAAGTAGTAATTTTCTACTATATACTAGTTCTTGCCGCGTTATATATTTTCTACTTTTGATTTACTACTCTTGAATTATGAGTTTCGCCACAGGTGGCTTTATGCTGCTTCGTGGTAAATAGAGTATCAAGTCCGGCGAAGATTCCGGATATTCTCTCGGGGGGCAGCTGCCTCTCTGCTCCTCTCTGGCTACCACAGTGCTTCTTTTGCATGCACCTCTGCGAAGTAAAAAAATACCAAAGAAAAGAAACGAAAATCATAATTTTTACTTTGTATTTTGCTAGCTACTAAACATTAGTGTATAAGTATTTGAATACATTTTTTAATTATTTAGAATATAGTTTACTTAAGGTTGACTTTTTTCAAGTCAATTGTCCTTTTTTGTCTGGACTCGACTACGCCCACTAATATTAAAACCTTCGTCACGGCCCTGACCCAAGCTATTTGAAATAATTTGTACTTAAATATATTTTTAGATTTAAACATAAATTGTTTAACGTTATAATAAACAATCAAATTAAAATTACCTGAAAAATTACATTCAAAATCCCTACAATTGTGAGCAAACTTTTCTTTGCAGGAATGGTTATTATTGTAAGAAAACATGGAGTAGGACGGACACTACAGTATTATTTGATGCGAAAACATCGCTTTGTAATGAAAAGAAAGCATCGGAAGCCAAAAACTAGATTATCGGAAAAAGTCGTCAAGTGTATAATGCGTATTGTGTGCTCTTTGAGTAGTCCTGAAAATGATTAAGCTTTCCAAAGCCAATCAAATTATGGCTAACTTATGATGAGAAACATGCAGCAAACAATTTTCACTTTCAAACTGAATGATCAAACACCGGATAACACGTTTACGTTTCTATGAGAAGGTGTTCTAAAACTGAATCCGATACTAGCAACAAATTAGGGCACTGCTTGTTTTGTTACAGTAAAACAGTCCACATAAATTTTTTAATTAAAATTAATATTCGAAGGGGATCCTTAGCGCTCACCTGATTCGACTAATGTAACAAATGCTAAAAGTGATCTCCGCCTTCTACTTGACATACACCGAGTCTGTGGTATATAGGATCGAATACTTTCGACTGGTAAATTAGTAACCTCCATCCTTATTCTATCTTGTCGGTCCTCAACGATGGTCTATTTTTAAACACTCTCTTTTTCAAATTCGCCCATAGAAAAAGAACCAATGGTGCAAGATTCGGAGACTTTAATAGCCATTCAATGGGACCTCGTGGACCTATTCACCGATTTCACACACAAAATTCGTGTTCTGGGTGGTGCGCCATCTTGTCAAAAATATTCATATTTTCGAAAAATAATAAATGTATTCAAATTATACGAGGCAAAACAAAATTATGTTAATTATGCAACAATCAAAAGTGCCATGAAAACAGTGACATGGCGTTGCTAGGAGATGAAGAACGCTTTATTTTATTTATTGTTTGACGTTTTTATTCTTGTCATATTGTCGGTTTTAGAAAGCATTAAGCCTGGGTTATAGATTGAAAAAGTTCAGCCCGGAGCTTAGTGAGAGCTGGGGCAACCCTCCCAGATGATTTACACCTTATTCCAGTTTGGAGATGTTATCGGTAGGATGTCCGGATGGCGAGCTCGAAACTCCTGGACACCCAATATCTTTAAAATACTTCTTAATTTTTCATCTTTAAATATCTAAAATGCATCTTGGCTTCCACTATTGCTAAAAAATGCGCTCGCTCTCATATATAAAAAAATTCACCGACTCCTTTCTTATTCTCGACTATATCTCTCTCATATATAAAAAAAAACTCTAATAACGTTTCAAAAGAAACCATTCTCAGATGCCCCTTGAGAGTACTACTGACATCTCGAGATGACCCTTTTTTCAAGCTATCCCCTTACCCCTCCCACTCCCGCCACGTAGTAGCCATTACGCTGATATTCTTTGTAGAACTGTGGCAGACGAACGGGATAGAAGGCAGGAACAACTAGGCCTCACACGTTCACAGCGTCTGCAGGGTTCTAGCGGGGTTGTTAGTTTCCACACTGAGCGGTTGAGTCTCTCGTTTTCCCCCTGAAATAGAGCAGCAAAATCGAACTCGTGCAACCACTTATGTTAATAACACAAAGAAACAAACCGAAAGACTGAAAAAGTTTGCGTCGCACACTGGATTTTTTTTATTTTTAAAAATTAATTACAAAAACGATTATTTCAGACACTTTATCAATCCAGGAATTCAGTAGGCCATGCAAATGACACATACACTTCTGTTTTATTGTTATATTAAATGTCAAAGCTGCATAAAATTACGACATTTTTAGACGCAATTTCGAAAAAACACCAAAGCATACCTCATTGAGTAATTAGTTGTTTGGTTTATTGGTTTCAAAGTTCGTTAGATAATATATATTTGAAGTACTTTTAAAAATCAGTTATGGAAGAAGACCACGAAGGTATGTAGTTGCCATAAAAAAAAATAAAAATGTTAATATTTGGTTGTATTTTAAAACACATATAGAACCATTAAGTAGGTAATGTTATTTTCTTAGGTGACTTTTAAAAATATCAAAATTCAAAAACCAATTTGTTTGTGTTTTCACCACATTTCCATTATCGCATATTTTTTTCTGTATTGCGTAATATCTTTTTATATATTGAATACACAAAAAAAGGTTGCCAAAAAAATAAAAATGTTAATATTTGGTTGTATTTTAAAACCAACTTGCCCATAAGGAATTATACAGTGTTTTTAAAAAGTCTTGAACTGGCTAAATTTGGTCAAATTTGTAAGATTCGCGAACGGTTAAGCTTTCGAAGATACATTTTTCTTTCTATTACATATACTTTTACCAAAAAAAATATAAAACCCTTTTTTCTGCTTCAATTCTGAATCTGAAAAAGAATTATTTTCATAATATTTTGAATTGTAAATCTAATTTTATTGAGTTTTACCGTGGTAGGTCTTAAAATTTTTTATGCTCGGACTTATAAACTCCCTGCTGGAGAGCTAACTTTGCATTTCAATATCTTGCACCTGACAAAGTCAAAGTTAACTTCTTTGTGTAGGGGTAATTTTAATCAATAAAACCGTATGCATTTTGTTTTTAGACCAAAATGAACCAGTGTTGTCAATGAGTTACATGAAGCTCTTTGAAATCTTTATAAGTTTCCGAGAAAAAAACCTGGACAGTAAATTTAATCGCTTACGAGCAAGGATTTTAGAATTTACGGGTTCTTCAAACCTAAGCCATGAAGCTAATAATATTTTAAATGGCTTCTATTATAAATTTAAACAAAAGTGGTCTTCATGTAATAGAACAAAAGATAGGTTTTTGCAGCATCATGGAGAGTGGCTGCACACTTCAGTTTAAAACAAATTGTAAAAATAATAAAGGACGAAAAGCGCTGGATTTTAATTCCTGTAGCGAAAGAACCAAAAGACAAAAAACCAAACTATTGAGAGAAACATTTTCCCCGCAGCACAAATGAGTTATCGAGTCAACCAGGAAGTAGAAGCCTCTAAATTAATAAAGACCATTTGTGAGGAACCTCAAAAAGCTGAAGATTATTCCAAAGCGTTAAAAACGGAAAATTATTCACAACTTTCCTCAAATGAAGCTCTTTCTCTTGTGGTTGAAGCCAGATTAACAAAATTTCAATATAAACTAATTAGAAAACAGGTGCAAGAAAAAAACTGTTATATTTATCCATCGTATGATCATATACTAGAGGCAAAAAGAATGTGTTATCCTGAAAACATACGTGTAACAGAAAGTTCTGCAGAAGTTCCTGTCCAATCTTTATTAAATCATACGTGTCAAAGACTTTTACTTTTACAAAGAGATGTTCTGCTTAATGTAAATAGCACAAATAATGACATTTTAAACCTAATCTTAGCTTGTAAGTATGGTTTTGATGGGTTATCTGGCCAGTCTGAGTACAAGCAAGTTTTTAATAACGAATCGCTCTCAGACTCTAGTATTTTTTTTACATCGCTTGTACCTATTCGATTAAGCCGACCAACTGACACGGAAACATTATAATTTGGCAAAACATTATAATTTAAAAGCAAAGACAATCAGTTGAAAAACAACATCTAGACAATCAGTTAACAAATGTGACTCCGATTAAATGCACCATAGATAACATTAATGTGTTAGTAAGTTTCGACTTACATTTAACAATGATAGATAGTAAAGTAGGAAATGTTTTAGCAGAAAATAATTCTACACAAAAATGTTTTATTTGTGGCGCATCGTCCAAGGAGTTTAATAACATCGACGTTGTTCTTCAGAGGCCTGTAATTAATGCCAATTATTTAAAATTTGTTTTATCCACTCTACGTGCTTGGATACGTTTTTTTGAGTGTTTGCTGCATTTGGCTTATAAGTTAGACATAAAAAAAATGGAAGGCCAGAAGTGAAGAAGATAAGCAAAAAGTCAAAGACTCGAAAAAACGTATCCAGCAAGATTTGCATTTACGATTGGGGTTAATAGTGGATAAACCAAAACCAGGTTTTGGTTCGTCGAATGACGGCAATACAGCTCGTAGGTTTTTCGAAAATGTAAATGTTGTTGCTGAAGTTTGCCATATCGATGAACAGTTAATTCACAGATTTTATATAATATTGCAGACTTTGTCCTGTGGTTATGACATCGATATAACTAAATTTCAATGTTATACAATTGAAACTGCACGAATTTTTGCAAATTTATATTCATGGTACCCGATGCCCACATCTGTGCATAGAATATTAATACATGGAGCAGAGACTATTGGTGCTTTTGAAATTCCTATAGGACAGTTGACCGAGGAAGCACAAGAAGCTAGAAATAAGGACATTAAAAGTTTTCGTTTAAATTTCGCGAGAAAAACCTCTAGGCAAGATAATTTACAGGATATATTTAATCGCCTTCTTGTTTCCTCGGACCCTGTCATATCTGGGTTTCGCAAAACACCACCCAAGTCCAGTAAAAGCCTTTTACCTGATGCTCTTAGGTTAATAAAACCACCTAATATTTGCAACACGCCTTTAAATTTGGATGAAATTTTAGACTCATCAGATGAAGACTGATACTATAAGTCTAAAATTTATTCAAATTTAGGGCCAGTACCATGGAAATAATTGTTGAAAAAACTATTGTATCTATGGTTAGTATTCTCCAGTTAAATTTACCCGGAGGTAAAAGTACTGGCACAAAGTTGTATTGGAAACATTTGATGGTTTTACTGATACTGAAAATACTACTTACCTTTGATCTTATAGAACAGAAATTTGACATTGTAAATTATTTTAAATTGAAACCAAATATTAGGCACATAAAAACTGTCAAATTTCTGTTTTATTAGACTATTATAGTATTCCTACTTACCTGTTTACCTATACCTATCCAGCTCATCTTTCAACAGTGGCATAACTAGAGAATTTTAAAAAATGAATTACAACTTAAAAATTTGGTCAGGGGTAGGGCTTGTATGCTCTGTCTCGGGTATACACCAGTATTAATTAAATAATAAAATAATTCATATAACATGTTATCCATTTAACATGTTGTTTATTTATACATACTTTATTTAAACTTTATTGTAGTTAGGCTAGATATTACTGTAATACTGTATACCTTTGGGTTTTAGTATAATAGGTATCAATATTAAGATATTTATTTTTACTTATAGTCATGGTACAAGGTAATAGCTTCTAGTGTACAGACTTTATTCATAGACCACCTAATATTTGGTTTGAATTTAAATTAATTTACCATGTGGTAATTGGCAAATGTATTTGTTTTTTTTACTAAAGTTGACTATCGTTTTCATCACCCTGTATAATAGATTTTTTGTTAAATTTGAAAAAAATTAAATTTAATGAATAAATTTAAATAAATTATGTAAGTTTTTTAAACTTTTAATAAACCATAACATGTAATTCTATTTATGCCAAGATTTTATTAAATTCGACCAGTGTGCGTCGCCTGTGGAACTAACCTTACTTTTATGTTTATATTTATCGTCTTTTTGTGTAATGCAATTTTGTCTTCCTAGTTTTTCAGTTTATGTGCGTTTTTTTAATTTGCAATGGATAATCAAAATCATAGTAATCATGCCTAGTAAAGACTAGGCATTATGTATATATCAATGTGTGCCGCAGCTGTAAAGTTGTTAAAGAGAAGACGGCAAAAAATATGAACTCTGCGTGTTAATTGGGGTGGAAATACTCAAAACACCTACCAGTATTTTCTTAAAATTAAAGACAATGACCTCGAGCTGTTTTTTTAAATGAACGAGGATGTTATATGTATATATTAATGTCAAATTTATTACAAAGAACGAACGTTTTAAAAGGCTCTCTAAAATCCAGTTATTTTATTGGTTACAGCTTAACGCAAACGGCAATTTACCCCAGTCGCTTCCGTAAAAGTTAAAGATCGCCATTTTTTCGACGGCTAGCGGAAACTCAAATGGATGGCCTGCAAAAATATAACTGTACCCATTGCTTTACGTTAAGTATACTTCAGGTTCAAGGGACAGCGCACATGGCGACCCAAGACGCATACGTTTTTATAGATTTATACCCCAGGTTTTAAATACTTTTAAAATGGATTTGAACAATGAGGACTGCGCAAAACTTTTAGCTCTTCTAGACGACAGGCGAAATTACCAATACATTGCAATAAAATTCAATGTCAGCCGTTCTACTGTCCGAAGAATTGAACTACGATATAGACAAACGGGTAACAACAAACGAAGACCTGGCAGTGGCCAAATACGTAGGACTTCCGATGCTGATGACAGATACATTATATTATCTGCCTTAAGAAATCGACACTTAACATCTGTGCAGACAAAAATTCAACTTCACGAAGTTCGGGGTACTCAAGTGAGTCGCTGGTTATGCGAAGCTGGATTAAAGACATGCAGACCAGCTACAGGTCCAAGGTTGCTTAGACGTCACCGGATAACAAGATTTGCCTTTGCTCGTCAACAATTGGACTGAAGTTCAGTGGCGTAGAGTCCTATTTACGGATGAATATCGATTTTTTTATATTCTCCAGATGGTAGGGAGCATGTGTGGAGGCGAATGGGTGAAAGATGTACTGAATGTACATTTAGTTTACGCCTTAGTCATGGAGGACTTGCTGTACTCACTACTGGTGGACGATCTACTGGCTATGGTTTGGCTGTGGGAGGTTGATCTGCAGGCATATGCCGATGATCTAGTCATCATAGTAAAAGGAAAGGCTGGAAAAACATGGAGTGAGAGGGAAGAGATGTCTATCAACCCTAAAAAAATGGTATTAGTCCCTCCACAAAGAAAAAGAATCTGGACAGACTTCTACCACCTTCCTTACGGGGACAGGTGATACCATTTTCAGCTGAAGTGAAATATTTGGGAATTATCCTGGATAAAACGCTGAACTGGAACGCTCATCTGAATAAAGTAATTCAGAAAGCTAAACTATCCCTGTGGACCTGCCGTAAAATCCGCGGGAAGTTATGGGTTATGAGAACCAAACAGCTATATTGGCTGTACCTTACCTAACGGTCATAAGACCAATGATAGCCTATGGTTATGTAGTGTGGTGGAGCAAGGGACAACAAAGTGTTGTCCAAGCCAAACTGAGTGGACTACAGACAGACTTGCTTGTCAATTACAGGAGCGATTCGCTCCACTTCGACAGCCGCCATGGAACTCTTTTTGAAACTTCCACCACTCTACCTATTTGTGGAAGGGGAAGCAATGAGGACAAAAAACAGAATCCACCATTTTACTAACAGCATGGTGGATAGCACGAGTCTCTTGGAATCATCCAACATGCTGAAAGTTCTGAAAAACCTCTACATGTTAGGAATGCCATTGGACCTGTTACCAAAAACTTTTAGTGCACAGCAACCCTAATCTGTGATCTTCCCAGGGAGAGAGGAGTGGGATCAGAATAAATCTGAGCTGTGCCTATTCACAGATGGCTCCAAAACTAATAAAGGTGTAGGAGCTGGAATCCATGGGTAAGACCGAAGGTTGATCTGTCAGTAAGCCTGGGAAATAACACCTTAATATTCCAGGCAGAAGTCCATGCTATAGAATTATGTGCTACAATGTTGCAGGATCAACAAACAACACATAAAACGATAAAAATATTCTCGGATAGTCAAGCGACCCTTAAAGCACTTGAAGCACTACATACAAAACAATTTCGAACTGCCAAAAGGCACTTGTTAGCCTGGGGAGCGACACTAAAATCGCTCTTATCTGGATACCAGGACATGCAGGTTTGGGGGGACCTGAACCAGCTTTAGAAGTAGCCAACCAAACGGCCAAGAGCGCAATTTTGGACCTGGTTGAGGAAAAAGCCAATCTCTATTAGCTTGGACTGCCAGACCTGTCCCATGCAAAGGCATTTTCAGTAGAAATATCCTGCTGCCCGAGGACTTGAAGAATACCTCCCCAAATGCAATGATAAGACTCATTGAGGACTTAGACATAGACATAGACATAGATGAGGAGCCCAACATGGGCAGCACTTAGGCTCACTGGAGCCCATTGTGCTATCCCCCCAAGTAGGCGTGTCAGGCCAAGAGCCCACTCCTTTTTAGAAAGGAAAGGACCCTTTCAGATCGCGCACGTCCCACAAGCTCGGGTTCCACATAGGTGTCACCCAAGCAAAGCAGTCTGGCGTTAAGTAAAGCGTCACATCGACAGACTAGATGCTCGGTAGTTTCATCTACCTCACCACAAAACCTGCAGTATGGATCGTTGTCGAGTCTAATCTTATGCAGGTAATATTTCACTAGCCAGTCTCAAGTTAGGATCCCGGTAATAGTTCTAAGTTGACTTCTGTTTAGATTTAGAAGTCTATTAGACTTAGAACGGCTATAAGGGCCTGACATGAAGACCTTAGATTGTCTGAGTCCTGCTAGCTCGTGCCATTCAGCACCTACCTACTACTTTCCCCTACCTTCCCGAGCCAGCTGATCCGCCCCTTCTTTACCCCCAATGCCCTGATGGCCAGGCACCCAAATGAGGCTAACCCTATTGGACTCACACAGCCAGTTAGCAGCGAATTGACCCTGTTTGAGGGCAGAGCTTTAATCGCGGCTTGACTATCACAGCATATATAGATTGAGGACTTAGAGTTGCTTGGGGTATTGTAAACATAGGTGTGAACCACAATAGACCACAGAGTCGCAGTAGATGGTCGGTTTGATCCGCTCACTTTTAACCTAACATAACCTAGTCATGGAGGATAATCACTAATGGTGTAGGCCGGAATATTAATGGGGCTTGTACTGAGCTGGTTTTTGTTGAGGAACGAACATTAACAGCTGAAAAATACATAAATAATATTCTAGTGGACTACGTTGTACCATTTTCACATTGCATAGGTATGAGTTCAATGCAAGATAATGCGAGACCACATTCGACTAATGTGTCACACATTATCTTAATGAATTTGTAATAGTCTCCGGACGGAAATGCTTAGGAGCATAGCTCTGGGACTACCTTGGTAGAACTATAAGAAATCTAGAAATTTTAAATAAAAACCCACTTCGTACCGCGCTTATAGAGGAGTGGAATAACATGCCCCAGGAGTTTATTCGTAAATTAATTAATGGAATGCCCCGAAGAATGGAAGCCATTGTCCGAGCTAGAGGAGGCAACACCCGATATTAGATTTCTTTTATTGTTTATGTGAGTGCTTGTTGTTTAGAATTTAGATTATCTATAATTATTTTTAATTGTTGCAAATTGAAATGTAGTTAATTTTTTCAAAACAACGTTTTATTCGATGATTTATAACTTTAAAAATAATCGATATTCGATGTGAATCGAAAGCTAATGTGTAGGGAATAAACTAATCTTGAAAGCGGACTTTTTCTTGTTGACTTCTAAAGGCTGCTGCTGGTGTTTCAAAACTAGATGGTAAGAACCTAGTTTTATTTTGCCTCGTATAATATGTTGGATTTTTTTAAAATATAAGTAATGTGCATTATTCTAGAATCTTTTTCTTTTAGCTTGGTAAAAAAATGATCAGATTTTGTCAAAAAATAAAGAAGTTCTTTTAGATTACAATTTGTTAAAATTTTAAAGCGGCCATTTTTTGTGCGCCTAAGTGTACTATTTTCTGTAATAATGGTTGATATGCACTTAATAAGGAACGAACGTAAAAAATAGGTCAACTTATGAATGTAGATAGTTATTTAGAAGTAATAATGCACGTAAAGATATAATGTACAGTGGCAAAAAAGGTGTGTACCACACGAGTAAAAAAACACTGTTTAACCATGAGTTATATAAAATATTTTTTTTTACTATATAAAGTTCACGAAAAAATCAATAATATCCTTTAAACAATGATACTATTATTTAGTTTGAATTCATTTTTATAGCACAAAAAAAGGATAATGTATAGATGGGTTTTGTTACTTGAGAAGCATAATATTTTGATTGATCATTAGGTGTCAAAACTTTAGAGTTTTAAAATGTTGTCCGTGCTAGAGTTTTTAGAAATGTTGAAAAAGTACGTGGTGTGGTATTTTATGTGATTTTTTACATATTCAAGACTAGAATCATTGTAAGGGTGGGTTTTAAATAAAAGGTTTTTGGGTAAGAATACTTAAGAATTTATTAAATTATAGCAATGTAGACCTTTTTCTGATATTGGAGAGTAGTAAGAAAGGTTTTAATGTAAAATTAAGTGGATTTTTAGAAGCAGTTTACTTTAGAAAAAAACGTGATGCGGGGTATCATTGCTAATGCTGTAAGTGACTTTTTAGCATGAAAAATTTTAAATCGTTTTTGCTTTAAAAGAAATAAAACATGCAGAAAAAGTCCTTAGATTAATTTAATTAGTTGAATTCGTTATCATGTTTTATTACAATGTTATTAAAACCCATTAATAAAGGTCATTATAAAAAAATTAAGATTCTGACGCTTTTTTTAACCTGTAAAATAAAAAATTTTATTTGACATATAGCTTTTATTTTTCTTTATAAAATGAAGGATTCATTATATTTAAAAAAAAAATCTGTATTTAAGAGCAGCCTCAAAAATAAGGTATTCTTAAAGTCTTCGGGCAGTAGGAAAGGTATGGACGTCAGTGACGTACAGGGTGTCCAAATTTGATTGGAAATCCAGGGTAACTGGCTTATCAATAAAGATAGAAAGATGTGGTTTCCACATCATTGTGCTATTTTTTGGCAAAAATGCCATAGCCTTCTTAGTTTTAAATATTTAGGGTGAAATTGACGAGTTTGCATTTTTGGCTACGTGCTGCAGCTCGGTGACCCTGCATAATATCAAAATTTTAGGACTGATTCTAGTAGATTTTTTCTCATAGAATCCAATGACGTAGTTAAATTTTTTCTAGTTACTTTCGTTTTTGAGATATAAATTGAACTTGCAATTGTGTTTTTTTACACAACGAAATTTGGACCTCCTGCACACTTTTATACTCTTGCACCAAGCATAACTAATGTCATATATATGTAACAATAGAAAAAATCGGGACATTGTTGTCAATATTTTTGAGTATGCATTGTTATGTGCCTAAAATACCTTTTTGCTGATCTTGCACTATCTCAAGTAGGCTATTTTTGTTTATAATTATCTATCACAAGTTAACAATTTTATTGCGTTTAATAATGTGCAACGCCACATCATTGTTTTGAAAACACCTGGCGGTGAAAGAATCACCCTTTGAGATTTTTGCAGATCTGTGGTTCTGTCTGTACGTGGCAAAATGAAAAAAATAAGATCACATTAAAAAAAATAAAAGTCTGCAGCACCCGTTTTTTTTTTCTATTAATTTCCTCACTTTCGTAACCATATATTAGGCGAGAGTTTCGACACAATGTTTTTTTTTTAAATTCATAAGGATCAAACTATTTTTTTATATTTTTTTAATATCCTATCAAATTCCTTTTTTGATCTATGCAAAAATCGAAAATAATGAGTTATTTAGCATTCCACATTATTTTTTACTTCGCTCATAATAGGGAAGTATTGTAATTAATCGCAAAAATCAACATCTTTTCTCGATTCTAAGGTATGTCTGTCTATCCATGTGACTGTCTCTATGTTCGCGGCATTATTAAGGGTCACTTGGAGATGACCTGGTAAAATTTTTATAAAAATCCAATATGGCGAAACAAAATGGCGGACTAGTGAAATGTTAAAAGTAATTATTATAATTTAGACGCCTTGGTTGCTCTAGGAAGGCGAAATAAAGGTCTCGGCTTTCGAAAACCTCAGAAACAAATCAAACCCTGTGACTCAGATCTTGGCCAAATAACCTAAATGGTTATTTTACTAATATAAGCAAAAATGTAACCTCTGGTATCTCGCCAAGTTTGGACCCTCTTTCGTTTCTCCCTCCATCGAAAAATGTCGCTGACAGCCTTTTCTTAAGCCCTATAAGCAGAATGGAAATATTGCACTGATGGCTTATCAATTAAAATATTCCTGAACCTGCCACTCCCAGTCATAGAGGCCCTTACAACACTAATAAATGAATCCCTTATAAAAGGTATATTCCTTGAATGCCTTAAAACAGCTATAATTATTCCTCTTCATAAAATGGGCGAAAAAAATAACTCTTGCAATTATCGCCCAATTGTTCTACTACCAGTGCTATCAAAAATCATTGAAAGGGTACTAAAGAATCGTCTTATGCCATTTCTCCTTAAACATCAGATAATATCCCCGGATCAGTTCGGATTTTTACCCCAACAAGTGCACCAGTGACGCCATGTTCTCGTCTACTTATCCCTCAATAACAACCACCCACCGCCTCAGTTTTTTGTGACTATGCAAAAGCCTTCGACTGTGTTAGTCATGAAATTTTGTTAGGCAAGCTGAATTTTTACGGAATCCGTCGTATTTCTTTAAATTGGTTTAAATCTTATCTCTCGGGAATAGGCAACAATTTGTAAGGGCAAATTGTTCTGATTCTGATTGTAAATTGATTACAAGAGTCCCTCAAGATTCGGTCTTGAGACCTATTATTTTTTTGTTATACATTGATGATATCACCAACCTAAAAATTAATGGAAATATCTCTCTCTTTGCTGACGACACAAGCATGACATGGAGTGATTTTGATAAGACGTATTTACATTCTAATATTTCAAACGACCTTGTTATGATTCAGGCTTGGTTCGATTCCAATCTGCTTTGCTTTAATGGATAAAACGGTGGCCTTATCTTATAAGGGGACTTTACAACAACTTCAGCTACTTAACAGCAATATTAAATACGTTGAGTCGGTTAAATTCCTGGGTTGGAATATGAATAACAACCTAAAATGGTCTAAGCATATTGACACCTTAACTAAAAAACTTTCAACCGCCTGCTTTGCCATTCGATCAGTTTTAAAAGAACTAGACGTGTCTTCTGCCAATCGTACTTATTTCTCTCTATTCGAATCCCATCTTTGTTGTGGTCTTCTCTTTTGGGCTGCTGTACCACCGAACAATTTCGTAGTATTTTTAGTCTTCAAAATAATAGAGCGTACTGCCAATACTATTTCAAAAAAACATGAAATATATCCACTACCTGCATTATTTATTTTAGAAACCGTTTGTTTGATGAGAAAACATATAAATAAATTCCCGGAAAGGCCATAACACGTATATCCTACCAGAAACTCTAGGCATGACATGATACCTTCCAAGGGCGTGCGATGGAATTTTAAGAAAGGGAAGCAATTTTTGGAAACTTACCTATTTGTAATGTACTTCGATTCTTTTGATCATTTTTTGCAAATTCGTCAATGACGTCATCATAAAAACGACGATGCTCCGACATATTTTGGAGAAGTTTATTTTCAATGGACAACAGCGCGATGTATGCGAAAGTTTCTCTTGCACCGTTGAATTTCTCACGAAATTTTTTATACGTTTAAGTGTTGAAAAATTGCGTTCTACTGATGAATTATTGTCAATACTAATTCACACAATTTCGGCACTTTGGTGTAGGCATCTTCCAGCTCCTTGCCTTTTAAATATTGCATTAGTTTCTTAGCGTTATTTTTTGCGCTAATGTCATCAGTTTCGTAAATCACTTTTAGATCAGATCGCAGTAACACTCGGTCGAAGAACTGGCCATAATGAAGGAGAAGAGATTTAAACGCATCTTCTGGAAAGTTTTTCTTTTAAATGCATCAAAATTGCAGAGCTCCACGAATTTAAAATCATTTAAATCGTTAAATCTATAGTTTATTTGTTGCTGAATTTGATCGATTATTTCATAAAAGAGGCGTCTGTATGATGTTTGAACATCTTCCACCTTGTCTGTTCGAAGACGCTTGGCTTATGGCTCTACATTTAACGTCATCGTTTTCTCCCAAAATAGGTCAAAGTCATCTCTTTTTTAACATGGACTTAAAATCATCCACTTTTTTTAGGCAAAAAGCAATATCATTTGTTTTAGTTTGTAATATATTAAAAACATTATCCGAGAATGGGAATATTTGTAAAAATATGTTCAACAAATAATTAAAATTAGTCCCACGTTTCATTATTTTCTATTATATTCTCAAATAGTTCAATCAGTGATTCGCGATTTTCAGATACTGTTAACACAAGTCTTCTATTATAGTTCCACCTAGTAGGAGCGACTTTGGGCAATCGTTTGTGGACAATGGAGTCCAAAGCTTGTGTACGTTTTGTTGATTTGGAAAAAAAAGCAGCCATGCCACTTATAGTAACGAAAAATACTTTATACTCTTTAATGTGATTGATGGACTGGGATAAAACTAAATTTAATTCATGAGCAAAACAATGGACAAACACAGCACTTGGGAAAGTTTCTCGAACTTTAGCTTGCAGAGCCCCTAATTGTCCTGCCATCACTGCAGCTCCATCATAGCTTTGAGCAACTAATTTTTCTCTCTATTAATTTCTTTAATAACGTTATAAACTACGGTATATAATTCTTTTCAATAATTCTTAAAACCTAAAAATCGCTCTTGAATACTTCCGTTTGTTTTAACGTAGCGTATTACTATAGATAATTGGCTAAAATTAGTGATATCCGTTGTTTCGTCCAGAACAATAGCGATGAACTGCTCGTCGCCAATCTCCTGCTTAATTCTTTTTAGAATAATTGTTGCAACAGCGGAAATTAAATCACTCTGGATTCGATTCGACGTTCCGCGAAAAACGCTAGACTGCTCTAAATGATTTTTTAAGCAATCATCATATTTAGCCATTAAACTAAGTAAATCTTGGAAATTTCTTCTATTTGAAGAAACCCTTGTTTCGTCATGACCTCTAAATCCCAATTCATGTGGTCCGAGAAAACAAACAACATCGATAAGTTTTCTTAATATTTGTCTATTTTTATCGACTAGTTCATTGTGTTGGCACTGACTAATTTCCAACTGTTTATTAAGGGCGTGTTCAATTCTAGTTTCGCCGAAGACTTATTCTTTGATGACGGCCTGTAAATGCGCTTTGGACATAATGTATCTTTTTACAACTTAATGAAAATTGTTTAAATCGGAAAAACCAGTTTTATTCCAGAGACCCTTTTCATTTTCAAAAAGTAAACATGGCCAACAAAATAATTTACTTATATTTTCACACCCTGTTAGCCATTTAAATTGTTCGTATTGTTTTTCCGGATAAAAATGTCTAATACAGTTTTTCATTTTTGTGGTTAAATTTTTCGGTTTTACCCTTTGGAAATTATTTGAAGCTTATCAGCGAAGTTTAATGTTGAAAATCCCTTTATTGTTAAGACACACACCACACATTTACACACACTCTTCTTACTAAATTCTTCAACATTTCGTCCGTATTATTGTCTCATATCGCACCATGCACGACGCGACTTACGTATCACACAACACATGGATAGCCGTTGAAACAAAGAACCTACTCCAACGATAGCTTCCGCCACCACTTAAAGCACGCGACTGAAATGCAAAAATTGCAAACAGCCGGTGGAAAGTTCTATAACCTCTGGCTCGATTCACAGGAAATCAAGCATACAGGACTTGGCTACAGAGAAGCTAGCGGCCCGCATAGGTTCTATTCGATATTCTATTGTGGCTGGGTCGGAGTCAAGGCCACATTTATTATGGACTTGATAATTAAGATAATATTTTAGCATTTTTAATATAAACTAAATTAATGGTTTCCTATTTCAAAAATTACATTTTAGAAGATGTTTTGTAATTTTTTTGGGGAAGCACTGCTTTCTTTGCTTCCATGGACTGCGCGCCCCTGCTCCAAGGCCGACCCGTTTAGTGGTTCTATTCCAGGAAAATTTTCACCGCACAAATTACGGTAATAATTCTTTTATCGATAGAACAGTGAAAAATTACAACAACCGATTTTCAAATCCTGATCTGTTTTGACTAACTGAGCTTTTAAAGTTTCAAATGTCTAATTTTTAATTGTGTGTGATGTTTTAAAATTAATATCTGCAATATTTACAACTGTTATGCGGCGATGTTTGTTCCTATACTGTAAGTTTTAGATTAGTATATTTTTATAATAATAAATAATAAATTTCTTTTAATTTGTTAATGTGTTCTGTTTGACTTTGACTTTGGACTCTTAATTCTGACACTCAAGTTAAGTTTGCTATGTGACTAGTCTAAGCCAATTGGAGTTTGTTGGAGTTTTCCTATATCACATCTAATATCTGTGCAGAATTTGAAGTCAATTGAATAAAAAAAATACGTTGAATTTCTTGTTTGGCCGCCATTTATGGCTGCAATGATGAAGGAAATCATAGAATGGGTAGAGAAAGAGATTGAAGTCATCCATGGCGGGATCAATTCTGGTCCATGCATGTAGCTGGAGCAGTTGGCGCACAAAACACAAAGGAACAGAACCGGCTTTAGGCATTACTAGGCAACAGATACATAAGTAACGAGGTCAAAGAGTCGATTAGGAACTCAGATAAAGGCCGAATATAATGGTTTTTAACGCGGGCAGGAAGACCCTAAATTCCATCGTAGCATTAGCAACGGGACATAGTCGATTGAGGAGACACCTCTATGTTAGGTGTTGAGGAGGACTCTACACACACACACAGAGTGTAAGGAGGGGGATAAAACTTCTCTCCACCTCCTGTGCAGATGTGAAGCACGAGCAAGACTACGTCGGAATATTTTCAGTAGAACGGTCTTACATAGGAACGTAGTTAAAGATCTTGCCTGGAAAGATATCCCGCCTTATATAGAATGGACAGGTAAATTCGAGTATGGAAACCTGGTGTCAGGTGGTGGTTAAAGGAGGATCTAAGGTAGACTCTAAACCTCCCCCAACTACCAAGTACTACTATTACTGGCCGCCATTTTATTCCGCCATCTTCAGTTCATACCACAATGTTACCAGTACATCTCTATATCACACTTAGTTCTTGTACAAAATTGGAAATCAATTTAATAAGTAAGCAGTTGTTCAGGCTCTTTTTTAAATATTTTATTAAGCCGTCATTTTGTTCCGCCATATTCGATTAGTACCAAAGTTTTGTCAGTTTATTCTATATTTGTACAACATTTGAGGGTAATTAGATAAGTAATGTGTTAGTAATAATTTTTTTAACATTTCACTAGGCCGCCATTTTGTTTGGTCACATTGGATGTTTACCAAAATATTACTAGGTCATCTCCACATGACCCTTAATTTTTTACCAAAATTTAAAGACAATCGGGTGAGTAGTTTTTTAAATATGCCCGAAACAGACAGACAGACCGACAGCCATACCAATAGACCGACCGAATTGAGAAAATATGTTTTTTTGACATCTAGGGACGTGAAATTCGATATTTCCCTTTTATGAGGGTAGTAAAAATGATAATTAAAAAAATATAGTTTAAAGTCATCTTTGATGTTTTTTTTTAAATAAGAATTGTATGAATATGTGAGACTTTTATATATTTGTCTGTCTCCTACTCAAAAATTACATTATTTCTCGTCAAATTTAAATTAAATACGTATTTTCTTATATTAATTCATACTATATGCACGCACATTGTATTTGGAGAGGAGCCTGTGATAAACCATGTACTTAATAACTGATATAAACAATTAACAAGATGAAAAAAAAGTAGTAGGTTTAAACATTTCCGTAGATATGTTTAAGTTTCTGCTCGTTATTGCTTTTTTAAGTGCTACAGTTGTTCCAAACTGTTACGGTTTAGGTCTGTACGATAACGTTACAGCCGAATTGGCTGAAATTGTGAAGGATGTAGCTAACGGCAATAAACAAATGCGTATCAATAATGCCGAATGTGTGAAACAATTACAACTGTTTTGGATTAATTTTTGGAACTCAACTGGAGACGACATATGGGCGTTACGAAGTAAGTTTTTATTTTAATAATATACGGGATGTAACTGCTTCCAAATTTTTTATCTCTTAATCGACTGCTTTGCATTTTGGAGGAGCATTAATTTCGAATGTTTTTGACATAAAAGTTTAGTTTTCACATACTGAAATTTGATATACATGCATAAACCCGATGACAATACAATGTTATGGTGTCAAATCGTGAATGTCTTGAACAGGGTGTGTAAAAAATGATTCTGCAAAAGTATAAAACAGTTCCCGTTATCACAGAGGTCATTTTATATAATTTTGGGAATAAAAAATAAATACATTGTATAGACTGACATAAACTTATTTTTTGTAGGTTTATTTTGAGTACAATTAAAGAATTAAATATTTTAAATTTAGAAAAATGTAATTTTAACAAATAAAGTGAGAGCCGAATTTTTTGAAAACTCTTTTACGTATATATTTGTTTTAAATCAGTTTTTGGCATTAGCTTCTGCACGACTGAAAACCAAAAAACACACCTAAAATTTTTAACTTGAGACTTGCCTCACACCTATCAAATGTCATTTGAATATTTTAAACAAAGAAAAGTAGAATTTTTATAAAAGACATCAAAAACTAGTTAAATAAAATTCACTAATGACAGCCTTCAAATCTGAAGTTAAAAACACTGTCATGCGAGCATGAAATGCGGCGGATTTCGATAGCTATTTTTTTAAAGTCGACTTTATCAAAAGTAAAGGCGTCAAAAGTGGACTTTAATAAAATCGGCATTGATCTGATATATATATATATATATATATATATATATATATATATATATATTCCGAATACACCGTGTATAGAAAACCAACACATACCGACAGATATTTAAATGCAAGAACGCATGATGATGCGAATTGAATTTGTGCTGGGTGATGACCCAGAAAAAAAAACACAAACGAGACAAAACGAACTTAATATAATAACTAGTGCTTTAAAGAAAGGCACAATAAACAGGATCGGAAGAATTCTTAGAAAACACAACATACAAATAAGACACAAGCCACAAACAACTATAGGGAAACTACTTGGAAACCAAGAGACAAAATCAAATTGGAAAGCCACGGAGTATACTTCATTCCGTGCCAGGGCTGTGAAAAGATGTACGTAGGGCAAAGTAACAGACGATGACAAGACAATATCAAGGTGTCCAATCGTGAATGTTTTATACAGGGTGCGTAAAAAATAATACGAAAAAGTAGAAAATAAAGTAAATGTAAAAAAATATTTTTTAAAAAAAGCTTTTGTGTATAACCTATTGAACTAAAAAATAAACAATAATTAAAGTCACAACTTTTAAAAATTTTAATATTTTCTCAAAAGCTTGACAGGTGAGACGTCGTTACACATGAAATAAAGCCTCAAGATTTAAGAAAATATTCAAATTTTTAAAAATTCTGTGTTTATGTTAAATTTAATTCTTTTTTACTTTTCAACTCAATAGCTAATAAATAAAAACTTTTTAAAAAAATATTTTTTTGCATTTATTTTATTACTGGTAACGTCTGAAAAACTAAAGAATACGAGGAGGGGTAACTTGCATAAAAAATAAAAAAAATTTATTCTGGATTTTGATAATGGAAAATAAATAA
The DNA here is from genome assembly GCA_030620095.1 of Kuschelorhynchus macadamiae. Classification (NCBI taxonomy): domain Eukaryota; kingdom Metazoa; phylum Arthropoda; class Insecta; order Coleoptera; family Curculionidae; genus Kuschelorhynchus; species Kuschelorhynchus macadamiae. The sequence continues at coordinate 33,661 of JAUTXW010001580.1, forward strand.
ACACCAATTTTTTTTATTTTGTAATTCGTTAAAAATTAAGGCAGATATAACGTTTTAAAAGTGCTCATGACGTCATACCTTACATATATTATGAAATCACTTCGTAGTCAATAATAAATATATATATATATATATATATATATATATATATATATAATTAATACACTTATTAAAGAAGGTCACATCGAAAAAGAACAGGTAAAAAAACTTATAATTGGGACTGCTGTTAGGGGACGAAAAGTATGTCCGTAACTCTTTTGAATTTGTGTCTTCTATTAAAAATATTGTTATACCTACTAACTATGAAATAGTTTCACTAGATGTCACATCGCTCTTTATTAACATTCCAACAGATATTGTTATTAATATAGTGAAGAAAAAATGGCATTTAATAGAAAACATTGTTAAATTATCTCTGAATATGTTTTTGAATCTTCTCGCGTTTGTTCTTGATAATAATTATTTTCAAGATAATGACGATTACTATAAACAAACTTTTGATTTGGGAATGGGTAATTGCTTATCTCCTCAGTGTGCTCAGACTTAGTCATGTAAGACCTTCAGGAATAATATATTGAAAAAATTTCCTTTTCAGTTACCTTTTTACAAAAGGTACGTTGACCATATTATATCTTCTATTCCTAAAAATGAGTATGACACACTGCTAAATATTTTTAATGGTTATTATAACAAACTGCAATTTACTATTGAACAAGAACAAAATATTAGTATAGCATTTCTTGACGTCTTGGTAAAAAAAATGAGAGCGGATGTATAGAAACAGACTGGTATCAAAAACCGACCTTTTCAGAACGTTTTCTAAATTATTCATCTGACCATCCTTTTAGGCAGAAAATTAATATCATTAAGAATCTTAAACATCGAGCACTAACACTATCCTCGGAAAAATACCATTCTAAAAACTTACAATATATAAAAGGTATGCTGCTTAAAAATAATTATCCTCTTTCATTAATCAAAAAGATTCTTTGGGATAAAAATATCGGAATGGTTAAAACAATAACAAATAATAACACCACAAATATTTATTGTAAACTTCCGTATATCAACAGGTTATCAGAAAAAATAAGAAACGTTGTTTCGAACCATACCACCAGAGATAATGAGAACTTTAAGATAGATAAAAAATGGCAATACACTCAAAACCCACATTTATGCGAAACTTAAAGCAAAAACAAAGAAGGAACAAAAATCTAATGTTGTGTATCACATTCCTTGTTTACAATGTCAGAAATGTTATATTTTACTAACGAATAGATACCTCAAAGGCAGGATTAGAGAGCATAAAAATGAGCAAAAATATTTTCTTTTAATAACTAATCCAACAGCTTTAGTTGAACATAAAAGAGATACAGGCCATGGTTTCGATTTTGACATTTAATCTCATTCTTTTCTCTCTCTCTTTTTTTATGACTATGAAAGTCAAATCTTTAAAATGTAAGTACATTGTTTTTAATTTTATTGTACATCGTTTTTCAGATTAAAAACAAAATATTTAGTTATGTATTTATAGTAATTTTCACTATTTCATGTCAAATTTTTACAGTATAGCATTTTTTTACATTATTAAGTTGATATCTTGTAAAGCTATATCTTCTTATGTGTGTCTCTTAGTGTCCTGAAGATGCAATAATAAATTGCGAAACGTAAACTTTTTTGAATATTTGACTTTTCTTTTTGGATCCCTACCCCAAATGAAAAAACACAACGAAGAATCATAAGCAGGTTCTAGAAACTTAGCTTTTTAATTATTTTTCTACACAGTTACAAGTTGTTGGCGGATATTAACCAAAGGAATTAGGGAGAAACAACAAAAAGTCAACAGATATTGCAAAATCAGTTTCACAGTAAAAATTTTAGGAAAAGATAAACTTAAAATTAAAAATGTTTTTAAAAATTTCGCTATATTAAAAAATCTTAGGGGGATATATCCACTATATCAACCCCCATGGCTACGCGACTGCATACAGGGCGTAAAATAAAACCCAGAATTTTGCAAAAGTTAGTTAACGTCTAAAATTCTCAATACATTTTTTTGCTTCTATCCAAAATGGACTTAATCGTCAAAACACAAAATAATATTTCTAGCGATTTTTGATATTTTTATCTATTTGCAATATATTCTACGAAAATGTTGACATATTCATGCAAGTGGGGCGTTTATTACCTAATTATGATCAGTAGTTATCATTAGTAATAAGAAGTTTGGATACAGGGTGTGACAAAAGTTAGCTAGAATTTACCAAACACTAACTTAATATTAAGAAATCATGGTTCTTGGGATTAGACTGTGTCAAATTGGAATTACTATCCGACGTTTCGCCTTCGATTGCACGAGACATCTTCAGATATATTTATTCCACGAGATCTGAACACTGAATGAGCTCGAAGAGATTCAGGCGGGCTTTTATACCCGACTTGTGCTCGCCGAACCGTGACCCTGTGTTAAGATCGGTTTCCACCTGTGATGTAGACCGTAACCCGTAACTCAGTAGAGATGTTCTATGTTAGCTAATGTCTATAGGAAGGAAACCAAGAAGGATGCCAAAACTTTTGGCGATCTCCGGAACAGCAAGAAGAAGTTACTCTGCCAGTTGGCCTTTCTCCTTAGATGCCGAAATGAACATGTAGTACCGAAATCGCTACAAGTGAGACATCACATTACTTCTAGAACTGCTAAGAATATTTATAAGCGTGCTAGCAATGCATTAGTTAGAGAAAGGATTAAGACAACATGTCGTGATTTAGATACAAATGCCCGGAAACTATTAGAAATTCATCTGAAATTAGCTTCTAGACTAGAAAGAACTACATTTACAACTTTGGGCAGCATTACCAACGCACAGGCAGAAAAAATCCATCAAGAAGTTACACTTAAGCAACAAAAGAAGTTTGAAGCCTTCCTGATCAGAAAAAAATCCAGTGAAACTTCCGCAGAACACAGTTATCTACCTGTCATCGAAGCCGTTATCCGAAGCAGAACTTTCTGTTCTTTCCAAGAGCCAAAACTTCGCAATAGCACCGAGTAGCATTCCTGTAGAAGACATAGTATCTTCTGTTGAAGCAGCAATCATAAGATTACCAGTGGAACAAACCGATGAAGTCAGATATGAGACAGCGAAGATCATTAAAAACTCAAAACCACCGAAGTCAAACCTCTCCGCAGCCGAAAAAAAAACAGCAATGAAGACCTTAAACGAAGACGCAAACATTCTGGTACTTCCAGCAGATAAAGGCAACGCCACAGACGTCATGGACAGAACAGAATATGTGGAAAAGGTTACTCAACTTTTGGACAACAACACCTATAGAGTTATGCAGGCAGACCCCACAAGTAGAATAGAAAGACGCATTACCAATTTGATCAACACATCCAGTCTACCACCAGCGGAGAAAAAATCATTAAAACTAAGCGGCTCCAAGACTCCCAGGTTCTACGGTCTTCCGAAGATACACAAGGATAACGTACCACTTCGACCGATTGTCAGTGCAATAGACTCGCCCACATACAAACTAGGTAAATATCTTTCAATTTTTCTTAATCCATTTATTGGAAAACAGATTCTTTTATTAAAAACTCTGCACATTTCGTGGAAAAACTCAAGACAATCCAGTTGGATCCCGAAGATATTTTGGTCAGTTTCGATGTAGAATCACTTTACACAAATGTTCCTGTCAACGACTCAATTTCCATTATATCAGAAATACTGGATAACAATAATCTTGATAAGAACTTAATAGACCTAGTGGACGCTTGTCTTACATCTACTTATTTCATTTTTCAAGGAACTTTTTACGAACAAATTTCAGGGGCAGCTATGGGATCTCCTCTATCACCTGTGGTAGCGAATATCTTTATGGAAGCCTTTAGGATATTGCTCTAACATCCGCTCCACTAAAACCGAAGCACTGGTTTAGATATGTTGATGATACTTTTGTTGTTTGGCCTCATGGACAGGATAATCACCTCATATTTCTGGACCACCTTAATCAACAATATCATAATATCAATTTCACGATGGAAATTGAATCTAATGGAACAATTCCTTTTCTAGATGTATGTGTTCAAAGGAAGGAAAATTGTACATTAGGACATTCTGTGTATAGAAAACCGACGCATACAAGTAGATACATAAACGCAAATTCTCATCACCCTCCAGCACAAAAGAAATCGGTTATTAACTCATTACAACTGCAAACTGAACTAAAAAAAAACACTTTGGACGAGAATAAAGTGATTAACAAGAAAATTAATGTCATTGTGAAAACAGCGTGGGTCTGATATCAGTTATTATAAATATTTTATCGGTATAATTTCTGAACGTAAAGTCAGTATGAATATAAAGCATAAAGAAACCCTACGCTTTTTCACAAAAGTTATTTTTTTTCTTTTTAGTTCAATTTACTATTAGAGCCTGTTTTTTAGTTTTGTCAAACTATAATTTATTCTTTTTCGCTACCTTCCTGCTGCCTTCCTTTTATGTGGTAGCCATTTCCCAGGGTCCCTCTCCGAGACGAAATTTTTTTATCCTGACGATCCTGTTCAGGATAATGGGACAAACTTATCAAATCATTGCATGGTCATCGATTGTAATCTGGCGTTATAAAGTAGGTGAAAATCAAATGAAACTAATAAAAGCGTTTTAAAACAAGTAAATTTACTAGAGTATTATTTTAATTAACAGGTATCAGGGAAATTTGGTTTTTCTGACTTTGTTTTAGTTATTATACTTTGTACCATCTATAGAATGTAACTGATTAGTTATGTTCCTGTCCTTACTTGAAAAAGTCAACCTAAAATCTTTTATACTTTGATGAAATTTAATCTGAATGAATAATAACGGAAATGAAAAATAAAGATTAATGAATAATCGTTTAACGAAATATAAGTTACTATAGAGGATGCATAAACCTTTTATAGGTGCTAGTTATTTACTCAAAAAAAAGATATTTTTTTAAACAAATATATTTCTTTTCTCCTAGAAGAAAAACAATAATAATTATATTTAAATTTTATGTATAATAGTAAATAGTTGGTAAATTGGGAAAAAAAAAGTACAATACTTGGGAGTAAATGACGATAAGCCTTGATGAAGAGCGAGGAGACATATGCCCCCACACTACAGTGCATATATTAAAATCTGAAAAAAAATACATATATCCAAAAATGCCTGCACCGCCTCCATGCTATTGTATCTTTTTAACATAATATGGATCAGATGTTCTTACTGAATGGCGTTTTAATATTTCTACTATCTATGAAAAAGATAAAGCAAAGTACAAGTGTTTATTTTTCATGTCAACCATATTTCAGCCATCAGAACCGACCCAGTCGTTACTTTTAAATTTGGACTTTATACACAGTTAATAAATTTCTTGTAGTTTTACTTAGCTTCATCCTGATCCCTATAATTAAAATATTAATTTCATTTAGAATGAACGCTTCATTTGACGTTGAAAGAATATAAAAAAGTGATTGCGCTTATAAGCAGTCGTGTATTAATTACAACGCATTCCGAGATAGAAGTCGGAATTCCGAGTTAGAAGTCGGAATTCCGAGTTAAAAGTTGGAATTCTGAGATAGAAGTCGGAATTCCGAGATCGAAGTCGAATTTCCGAGTTAGAAGTCGGAATTCCGAGATCGAAGTCGAAATTCCGAGTTAGAAGTCGGAATTCCGACTTAGAAGTCGGAGTTCTGAGATAGAAGTCGGAATTCCGAGATAGAAGTCGGAATTTGTTACAAAAATAAAAATAAAAAAATTGTGGCCCTTCTGCGCTTTCGTATAAGTACGTTCTTTTTTCTATTTCTTTTAATAGTAGTTAATATATTCGTCTCTAGGTATAATAAAGTTCATTTGTTTTCACCCTATCATATTCGTTTCTTTTTTAAAATTTAAATGAATTAGAAAAGGATTCCTTTGAACAACAGATTATTTTGAATCCATTGCCAACTGTGTCGGTGCTATAATTAAATAAACTTTAGATGAGCATTAACAACATGAAAATAGAGTATCGAATTTTCAAGTTTGCAGCGGTTTATGGAAGTTGAATTTGTCATATGTGGATAGAGGATAAAAAAGTAGGATTGGGTAGTAAAGGCTTTGTTCCAGTCAGTTGACCCGTTACGGTACAGGGTCTGATCAAAACTTGAAAAATCGATTTGCGAAAAACACATTTTTTTTAAAACTTCTTTTTTGACATTTTGTTGGATGTAGGCTTGAATAAAGAGTAAATAACCATGATTGTTTTTATCTTGGCCTACTCTCTTTTTCCATAAAATACAAATAAGTGGGAATTATGGCACATTTTTAAGTGACTTTATTTGGAAAACTATACATTTTAGATATAGGTTATGTTATTCAAGAGTTATTTAGAATTATTAAGAGAGTTCAAAAAACATAAAATATACAGAGTGTTCCGTTTAAAATAACGAAGTCGCGGTCATTTCCGAGGAAACCGGAAACGATATTCGATTGTTTTTATATTAGAAATGTTCGCAATGTTCAACCCTATCAACACACCAAATTCTATATTTTTATCTCTAGCCGTTTTCAAATGGCGTCCTAGGTAGTTCACTGTTCATTGTCACCTGGTATATACATTTCACTTTACATAGTAAAAGTATAATGTCCTTTATTTCGATACTTTAAAATTGGATTTTCGGGTTCGAGACAATAAATAAAAGCTCCTTTAACTATGAAGTTGCCGACGTTTCAACCCTATATTTGGTCTTTTTCAAGACTATTTCAAACGATAAGGAACTTTGTGTTAAAAACTAAACTAAAATCGTGCTCCAATATATGACACATAACAAATGTGTAGTACAGTCTTTTCCCTAGAAACACTTAAAACAATATTAACATTAATTTACATATACATATATACATATTTTATGTTTTCAAAGTCACTTGTACATATGTATATGCAAATTAATGTCAATATTGTTTTAAGTGTTTCGAGGGAAAAAACTGTACTCAAATTGTATTATGTGTTATATATTGGAGCACGAGCTTAGTTTAGTTTTTGACACAAGGTTCCTTATTTATTTATTTACAGTTAACTGTCTTAGAGGATGATCCCAATTACAAGACAGTGAAAAGCTACATATTTCTGATATTTGAATATGATTTAAATTAGCAAAACGGTTTAGCGTCGTAAATTTTTCTTATATGATTGTAAACTATCAGAAAAAAGATCCAAATTAGTTTTTTGTTAAAGTTATCGCACATTGTATAAATAGGCGAAAATTTTAAGATGTTTGTACGAGGAGTCAGCAAGTAAAAAGCACTGCTTGTGCGTGAACTTAAACGAGGCACGTTGAAATTTATTTTAGAAAGTAAACAGGGGCAGTTTATCTTATTATTTAATAGCTTATACAAAAATATCATTTGCAGGTTATCTCGTCTGGTTTTTAAGTTCGTCAGTGAAAATTTATCTAAAAGCTCTTCTTGTAGACATCCTTGAGCGGGATAGCGACCGTCTTGTTTAAAGCTTAGATATTTTACAAATTTTCGCTGTATACTTTCAATACCAAACACATGTATATTATATCCCGGAGACCATACAACTGCCGCATATTCAAGTTTGGATCGGACATAACTATAGTACAGCAGCTTTATGGCTTCCACTTTGCTAAACTCTTTAGTAGTACGAACTATAAACCCTAACATTTTAGAAGAATCTGACCTAATAGCGCTGTAATGTGAGGTAAATGATAATTTTTGATCGAATGTAACTCCCAGAACTCCTTGGATCGGCCTACAATTTCACCACTGCAGTTATAGTTAAAAATAATCGGTTCTGACTTTGTAGTAAACGACATAACCTTGCATTTTCCAATATTTAGCTGTAGACAATTTCCCTGCCACCAGTCAATAATATGCTGTAAACTTTGTTGGATTTTTAAGCAGTCCTCCATAGACTTAATGTTAGCGAACAGTTTGATGTCATCAGCGTAGAGTAAATAACCAATATCCAGAGAATCACCAATGTCGTTAATAAAAATGTTAAACAGCAAGGGTCCTAAAACGGAACCCTGCGATACCCCCGAACATGCTATATAGTTCTCCGATTGAAAACCATTTATAGCCACATATTGTGTGCGATTTGAAAGGTAACATGTAAAGAGCCGTAATAGGGAATCCGAGAATCCGATATTTGAAAGTTTATTAATTAACAAGTCATGATTTAACTTGTCAAATGCTTTGGAGAAGTCTAAATATATTATATTATCAGATTGCCGACCCTCATCGATCGAATCCGCAATGTATTGTGTTATAAGGGCCAGGTTGGTAGTTGTGGAACGATTATTAAAGAAACCATGCTGTTCAGGAACAATTTTATTTTGCACCAAGGGAAAAATGATGTAGTGCAATATGAACTCAAAGACTTTTGAGAAGTTGCATATGATGGAAACAGGTCTATAATTTTGAATGTCTGATTTATCACCCTTCTTAAAGACTGGACATACTTTCGACTTTTTCCATATATTTGGTAATGTCTGTTGTTCAATGCACATGTTAAATAGGATTTGAAGAGGTTTTATTAACACAAATCGACAGTCACGTATCAAAAATGCTGGAATAAGGTCTGATCCGGCAGTGTATTTAGGTTTAAGTTTTTTAATAGCACAAATAATATTTCGTTCACTAAATGTAGATATGTTTATATTTTGATCACTACACGAGAATGAATTATTTGAAATTTGAATATCGTTAGAAACTGAATAAGATTGCTTAAAAAATGAAGCAAATGAATTCAAAATATCGAGTGGATTATCTAGATTCTGACCATTTAAGTGCATACTGTTTGGAATGCCTGTTATCTCTCTCCTGCCTTTGACAAAATTCCAAAAGCGTTTGGGATCTTTTTTAATATCCGTCTCCATTTTTTGAATATATTTTTTATACGCTATACTTATATCAGTTTTGATTTTTGATCTCAGAGTCTGAAATCTTTCGAAAACCTGTATGCTGCCATATTTTTTGTACTTTTTATGCAATTTATCTTTAGTTTTTATATTTTTAATAATTTCTAAAGTGAACCAAGGGTGATATCTTCTATTTGACGAATGGCGATAACGGGGAACTGCTAGGTCAAATATGGAGTATATTAAGTTATAAAAAGTATTACAGGCATTTTCCACCGTTGTCTGATTTTCCAGCAAGGACCAATCCTGCTGAAGAAATGAGTTATAAAGCAAGTTGAAATCATCTTTACGAAAATTGTATAGATTATTCATATTTAAGTTTATAGAGTTTTTAAAATTATTTGACTTTGGTCTTTTAAAGGAAATCATTAAAGCAGGATGGTGAATATCTTCTTTGATAAGAATATCAAGTGATCGCTCTACGTTACAATTAGAGTTGCTATTCGTCAGAATAAGATCCAGAATCCTTTGATTGTTATTTTTAATAAAGTTATACCTCTCGAGATTAAAGAATTCCACAAAATTTGTTAACAAATTTATGCAGTTACTATTTCGTTGAGAGTTTCCGCTTAAAAAACCCTCATAATCCGGTAAGTTAAAATCTCCTATAATGTATATATTTTTACCGTAGATATAGTCCAAAGTGACAAAAAAATCAAACAGATCTTCAAGTTCGTTTTGTAAAACCGGAGGCGGAATATATAGGATGAATACAAAAACTGTACAATGGGCAAAAGCCATTTTGATACCTAAAAATCTATATTAGGAGAAAAATTAAAATTATAGTTTTGAAAGTCTAAAATAGTGCAATTAAAATTACGATTCGCCGCCAACAAAACGCCTTCTCCTTTGGATTTATTCAAAGCCGCAAAATTTCTATCCGCACGAAAGACTTGAAAATTATTTGAAAACAGTTCACTACTGCATACTGAAGAGTCGACCCAAGTTTCAGTTATCGCAATGAAATCTAAATCAAAACTCATGACGCCCTGCAAAAATTCGTGCGTTTTACTACGAAGACCTCTTACGTTCTGATAGTAGACTGAAATATTCTTTCTGGCATCATTCGCATTAGTATTAGAACAGTCAAACACGTGCAACTGTGATAAGGAACTATAGGTGGGAATAATCGATAATTGCTATTGGCTTGGGATATTCGTTCTTAGTTTAGAGCACGCGGCCTGGTATGCTAAGCATTTACTAACATGCCAAGCAGCGTGGTTTGATTTTACAGTGTTGTCGCTATTTTCCCGATTCAATTTACAACAGTTAGAGCATTTTAAGATATCTGACGTACATTCAGATTCATTCGCTGCATCTCGGACAAGAAACGTTCTTTGAGCAATTTTTTGAAGAATGATTAAATTCATTACAGTTATAGCACCTCGAACCTTGGACTCCATCATAAACAGTACACTACAACAAACTATTATTTGAAATAGCCTTGAAAAAGAACAAATATAGGGTCGAAACGTCGGCAACTACGTAGTTAAAGCAGCTTTTATTTATTGTCTTAAACTCGAAAATAAAATTTTAAAATTTCACTTTTTCTAAAGAAGGCTGTTTTGTGGTCTATACTTACAATCAACAAAGAGCTATACAAAAGAAACTTATTTTCAAAGCAAATACAGGTAGGCCTTGTAATTATTCAGTGGGTTCGTACTTTTTGGATTTCTTGGGCATTTCTCATCAAAATGGTGTCAGTCCAGTTCAGGTGATGTTCATTAGCACAGGAAATCTAATTAGGTGGCGATATAATAATAGTTAATGTATTATTTTCAGCTTCAGAAGTGAAAAACTTACAGTAGAAGTACAGTACAGTACTTGTAGAAAAAGATATTTTTAACAACAATCTCTTTTCGTAGTGATGGACGCGAGTGCTAAACCTCCAGCGGGGATTCTGGAGTTCAATCTGGCTTGGGTTGGCAATTACGAGCAGTGCTTAAAAATAGAGAGCCCCCTGACAAACGTCAAAGGAAAATATTGCCTGTCGACTCTGGGAATTGATCCTGATCTATTCATAACAGATAGTTTCTTGGTAAGTAATATATTAGGCTTTATTATACAGTATTATAAGTGATTTAAATGTCGACTTTTGTGATCTTAATATTCGTTCCTCTAGGTACTTTTGATCTTACGGGATTTTTTAGGGTATGGAAAGGTATTACCCTCCATATTCTAAAACTAGTCATTACTAGTTGGACAAGGCAAATATGACATGTATACAGGGTGTCCTATTTTCGTTGTTTTTATTAAGTAGCGCCTTTATCAACGAAAATACATTGTTGCGGTACATGGTACTACTTTTTTGTGAAACTGACGATGCCATAAACAAAATTTTCATATTCAGCTTAATTTTTGATATACAAGGCGAAATAACAATGTTGCATTTTGAGACCTCCTTTCCGTATCTCGATAATCATTCAACTTTTGGGCAAGGTAAAAACTGCCACTTATATAAGTTTATTCGCAGAATTCACTGGCGTAGTTAGATTTTTTCTACGGGCTGTCATTTTTTTTATATAAGCCAAAGTTTTGTTTTTTTTATGGGACACCCTGCATTTTGTATTTATCTTGTCCGCCTCGTTTTTAGCTTTTTAGAAATATAAAATAGTCTATACTATGTTTAACAAAAAGTTAGTAATTTGAACGCTTAAGAAATAAATCAATACTTGCTGGCCCGGCAGACTTTGTTTAGAGCTAGATTTATTACCAAGCTTTCTTTTTGTCTATTATTAACATTTACTATGATATATATGTTTTGCAGTTTTAACAAGCTTACCATAGATTCTGTGGTATCTACTGCTATAGAAAATAAAATCATTATTATTATTATAGATTTTTTCATTTAGTTATCAGAACGAAAATTAGCAGACACTCTCAATCCTTCGCTCAACTAGAGTCTTGATTTACGAGTCTTAGATTTAACCACGCGCACTGGAAAGACTTTATTTTAAAAAATCCATCAAAACAGTATGAGCGGGAAGTTATTGGGTTCGGAGACATACTTAAACGTTGCCAGTTTATACCAAGACTAAAACGATACAACTCATCAAAGCTAGCTTTATTAAAGATCCTACCAAGAAGAAGTTTATTTGTTTGTTTTAGTTATTAAATTTCAAAATGAACATAAAACTGCATCGTGGTCTGAAACAGAAGCGTTCAAGGCACTACACGAAATATTATAAAAATTGTATAACTTAATATTAATTGACTGTTCATTACGTCAAGGCTCTAATTTGGCCTGTTGTGGGCAGTCATATTTGTGAAACAAATTTTGATTGACACTTCGACGTATTTGTTTTCAATTATAGTTACAGTTTTCAAATATAAGTGAGCGTTTATAAAATACATTATTTTAAAATAATTATTTTGCCAACAAAACATGGAGTTGAACAAAGAACATTATCGATTTGCATTTTTTTACAATTTCAAGCGTTGCTTAAGCCGTATTGAATGTTTTGAAGAAATTAATCGACTGTTTGGTGACAAGTCGTCTTTCTTAGCTACTGTACCGTAATGGTACAATCATTTTATAATACCGATAGAATTATTGGCCTTGTAAAAAAACATGATTGAAGAAAATCGGCATGTTACTATCAGGACTATTAAGGCAACCTTAATGATTGTTGTAAAAGCAATTAAAACCATTTTAAACAAGCATCAGATGGTACGTAAGTGGTGTTCCCGATGGATTCCTTACAATCTGACTCCAATTCAAAAAGAAAACCGTGTGGTGAGGTGCAGATCTACCTTGAATTGCTTTAAGAAAGAATCGTCTCATTTTGTATACATCATTACAAGTGACGAAACCTGAATATACTGGTTTTTGGGTCTTTGAATACGAATCATCTCCAACAAAAGTTGTTGTATATATTTCCACTATAGAAATAGAAGGTCATCGTACTATTAACGCTCAGTGGAACACTATAGTTTGTTTACCTCAAGTTCTTCAAAAGACTTGCGTAAAATATCCAAGAGGAAGGATCATCTCTCAACAATTAAATATTTTAATGCCCAAAACATTGAAATAATGGGTCATGCACCATATAGTCCAGATCTAGCACTTAATGATTTCTTGTTATTTCGGCGTGTAAAGAATAAATTACATTGGACGAAGAAGCAGTCCGTCCCTTTTTAAAGATTGATTTTCACAAATGCAAAAATGCATTGACTGTAAAGGAGAATATTTTATATATAAATATGTCAACAAGTTGTGTATTACTTCACTAGGCTCGGCAAACTTGGAACAACCCTCGTATAAAGGTTATTATGCTTACAAAAACTTAGGTGGTTTCATTCGCCCACCCTGTATATTTGTGGCAAAAACTTATTATCATAATTCTTGCTAACTTTTATTGTTAGAAAGATCGATAAAATGATAAAAGTCTACCAACCGTTTAAAGGAGCATATTATAATGTTTGAATATTATTTCAAACCTATCAAGACCTTCAAATTATCAATTAAATATGTACTTAAGTAGGAATTATTCTTAGCAACATTTTGTAAGTACGAATGCACCAAATAAGTATGTAAGGTCAAAGATTATTACTTCCGATGATTAAAAATCATGATCAAAGTATATCTTAAATTTATTTACTTACTTAGTAACGGAATACCAGCCAAGTGTTTTGATGACATTTTTGCACAGGAAAAAAGGTAGGAAACTTGAAAACAGACAAGACAATTTATGTGGAATTATAATGAAACCTTTCTTTTGAACCCTAACATCGATGACGTAGAATGAAGATAAATTACCTACCTAACTTTAGAGGCAACCCTATTTTTTTGTAAGGACATATTTGGATCTTGTAAAGTAAATATCCCTGAAAAAAGCAGAACGTCGGATAGGATCACAACTAAAGTGTGGGACACGAAAGAAAACCGGGCGGTCCTTAAAATAAAGGTTCGTAATCTTAAGCAAGCGGAAAAGTAAAATTTGTGTACGCAAATAAATTTTATGTTATTTTATTTGTTGTAATAGTTTGCCGCTTCACCTATAAAGTGCGCGAGCTAAGCGGTACGGAAAATTAATCGAGGATTTAGTAAACTTCGCATGGTCCACTTGTAATTGGGATGTGCCTAGAGTCTCCATGCACTTGCCGCTACACTGTTCTAGCTATTTCCAGTGTCGCCTATACATTTCGAGCATTTGTTTTCATTTCTATATAAACGCGTTGCGTCGAAAATGAATTATTATTTCGAAGTAACTATGGCGAGCAAAAGAGGAAAAACATTTCGAAGAGGTGCACGTGAAGTTATTGCGAGCGTTATAGAGGCCTGCACTAGAGAAGCTGAAAATAATAATTTGACTATTCCAATTTAAAATCGAACAGAACGCGCTGCATTTTACACTGGTGTTTCGGAAAGTAGTGTAAGAAAAATTCAAAGAGAACATAATGATCGCTCATCGAACCATTAGAATCACAGCTGTTATCCTCAAAAATGGCTTAGTTTTTTTTCATATATTTTGTACAATTGTTCATTAAAAAACCTGCCAATAAACTGCTTCAAAATAATTAATTTTCTGTTCAATAGCGTGTGTCAAAAAATATCTAATATTGCAATTAATGTTTGAAAAACTACAGAACTCATATTTTTCCAAAATTAACACATCAGTGTAGTTACAGTAGAGGAGCCAGCACTGATTCCAGTGAACAAGATTTATCAAAATTTTAGCTTATGCAGTTCGACTTTGGGCTATTCGGGTATGCCAAAAGTGACCCTTTGTCTCCGTCTGTCATATTACCTTGTACAGGGGGCGTCATTGTGAAGTACTGTACAGAGCGTTTCCTAATTGCGTGCTAATGTTAAAGAGGGGTGATTCTTAGACCTTATTAAGAAAAAAGTTTAGTATGAACCTAAAAGTCTTAACTTTGGAGATACAGGGATTTAAAAAAAAAACATTTTTTATAAATCCTAATTCTGATGCTATTATAGATAAATAGCTGTGTGAAATTTGATACACGTCTTTTATGCATAAAAGGGCATTTTTTATTAACAATCAATTTTTGAAATTTCTATCAGTGGCGTGCATATGTAATTAACCTGGATAAATCCGTATGCTCCTTAATGCATAGAAGACGTGTATTAAACTTAACCATCCTATATCTCAAAAGTTAAGACTTTTAGGACATTAAAATACTCCCTTAAACATCAGCACGCAAATAGGAAATGCCCTTTATAATACTTCACAATGTTCGGCCCCTGTATAAAGTAATATGACAAACGGAGGCAGACGGCCACTTTGGCATACCGAGTAGCCCAAAGTCGAACTGCATAAATTAAAATTTTGATAAATCTCGTTCACTGGATCTGATACTGCCCTTGTAAAATCTGGACTTGTAAATCGTGTATCACTATACTGGGTGGTCCAATAATAGTGGACGTAGGCTGTAGCTCGGGAACCGTTAATGACAGAACTCAAGAAAAAATATATTTGTAGGTAAATCGATTAAGAAAAATCAAAATTAAATCAATTTATAGCTCGCCGTTTTTGCAACACAAAAGAGATATAGAAATGCGGTACACGAAAGAAAACAGACAAATATAGAAAAAGGTTCATTAAGCATAGTTATATTTTTTAATTATCGGAAGTGCATATAGTCAAAAAGAAGTGCCATATTATTTAAAGAACGACGGGACACCACTGGTGTAAAGAGATTTCTTGGCCGACCTTCCTAAACCGATTGACTCCGCCCGGTTTTCTTTCGTGTCCCGCATTTTATCTAAATCGGTGCACTATGGGACGAAGAATTGATGATAAATGATGATGATAGTCAAATTACATATATCGATTTATTACAAGTGTCTGAAATGTTAGCTAGAAATCACATTGTCGGAATAGTGTAGTGAAGTAACTTTCAGGTCGATTTTTTTTAATAAATGCCAATGCGATTACACAAGTACTATTTACTGTTAAAAGCTTGTTTTGGGCTATTTTTGGACAATTTAAATGGCTAAAACGTAATTCGTATAATAATAATGATAATAATATAATTGTTAAAACTGTATTTTTTAAACGCTTAAATTTTTTTCTTTTTTTAAATCTTGAAAGAAGTTTTAAACTCTTCCTCTGTTTTTCTTTTTGTAAAGGTTTAATTTATTAAATCATTTGCAAAACAGCTTTAGGCAACAGAAATCGACAATAAAGTATCATGGTTGAATTTTATTCATGACTCTCTGGTCACCAAGAATGAAATATTGAGAATAGTTTATGACTTTAGTCGTGCCTCCGACACTATTAATCATGACGTCCTGGTTCAAAAATTATGTTGTTGGTGTTAAATCAAAGAAAACTATGAAGACGGTCGTGCAGGGGCGTGCAGTCCAAGGAAGCAAGGGAAGCAGTCCTTCCCCAAAAAAAATTACAAAACATCTTCAAAAATGTAATTTTTGAAATAGGAAACCATTAATTTAGTTTATATTAAAAATGCTAAAATATTATCTTAATTATCAAGTCCATAATAAATGCTGCCTTGACTCCGACCCAGCCACAATAAAATATCGAATAGAACCTAGCTTCTCTGCAGCCAAGTCCTGTATGCTTGATTTCTTGTGAACCGAGCCAGAGGTTATTGAGCTTTCCGCTGGCTGTTTGCAATTTTTCAGTCGCTTGCTTTAAGTGGTGCCGGAAGCTATCGTTGGAGTAGGTGTTCTTTGTTTGAACGGTTATCCGTGTGTTGTGTGATACGTACGTCGCGTCGTGCATGGCGCGATATTGAAGACAATAATACGGACGTGGATATGCAAATACCGTCAACTTCAGCTGTCGGTAATAACGTTGAAAATGTTGGAGAATTTAGTAAGAAGAGTGTGTGTGAAGGCGTGGTGTGTGTCTTGATAATAAAGGGATTTTCAACATTAAACTTCGCTGATAAGCTTCAAATAATTTCCAAAGGAAGAGTAAAACCGCCTATGAAAAATTTTACCACAAAAATGAAAAACTGTATTGGACATTTTTTTCCGGAAAAACAATACGAACAATTTAAATACCTAACAGGGTGTGAAAATATAAGTAAATTATATGTTTACTTTTTGAAAATGAAAAAGGTCTCTGGAATAAAACTGGTTTTTCCGATTTTAACAATTTCCATTAAGCTGTAAAAAGACACATTATATCCAAAGCGCATTTGCAGGCCGTCATAAAAGAAAAAGTCCTCGGCAAAACCAGAATTAAACATGCCTTTAATACAATTTAAATACCTCTCACCATTCAGAACAAAGTCATAAAATACTGGACCTATTATTCGATCGCGGATAATACCACACCACACATAAACACTTCTCCGACCCTGTTTTCTCATTTCTTTTACACGATGTTCATTTGAGTTACACCAATAATGAGTATTTTTTCCGTTGAACATGCCGGCCGTATTGAAAATTGCCTCATCGGTAAATAAAATAATGTCAGTTTCAAAATGGTGGTCCATCATGAGAGGACAATAAAAAAGCCTTGTTTGTAAGGCCTGTTAGGATAATTCCTGAACTGGTAAAAATTTGAACGGATGGTAGTTATTATCAGTTTGAACACTAGTCTTACTAATTCCAGGTAGATCTCGGGATGCATCTCTTTGCGAATTTTCGTTGTTTTCTTCAAAATACAGGAGAATTTCTAATTGCTTTTCTTCTGTTAGGACAATTTTTGGACGCCGTTTTTGTTTATTGATTACCACTCCACGTTCAAGATAACGAACAATTCGTGAAAAAATATGTTTCGTGGGTACCCGTCTTGCAGGATACAACAACCGATACTCCCGCAGGGCTAATGCTGGACTCTTATTATTTCTTATGTAACATTCATGAAGATTTAAACGCTCTTGGACACTGTATAAAGCCATTTTTCCATTAAAAAGACTTAGAGGCAACTAAATGTCAAATAAAAACTGTGTATTTGTTGGTGTCCAGGCAACAATTTTACTAGTTTTGTTTTTCCATGGATATCTTGCAAAATTAAGACGCGTTTAGAAATGTTATTATTGCGAAAATTAAAACCGTAACCGTAATATTATACTACTTGTATTGCCAAAGACGGGGGTTATGTCGAAAATGTTTTGTAATAAGTAATTAGTTACTTTCTTTCTTGCATTACTTGTTGATTTAATGTTAAATTTAATTATAATGTTAAAAAACACTTAAAATAGGATATTATTTAGGTTTAGTTAGATTTTTAACAAAAATACCTGAATTATTATAGAAAATTGGTCATAACTTCTAAACTACTAATTTTTGGAATATAAACTACATATATAGAATGATGCAGAATTAAAACCTAAACACAATTAAAGTGCTAAATACAGGGTGTTCCGTTTAAAAAAATTAAGTTTTTTTAGTTACAAAAACATTTTTTTTGATGGTCATTGGTGACCACCCTGTAAAATGGATTTTCGCTCTTGATAGGTCAGAGTATTAAATATTAACCACTCCCATGGATCCATAACCAAAATTCACAATTTTAATCTTCAGGTGTGAAAAAACACATTTTTCCAAAAACCTGTTTTTCCGAAAAAAATTAGAAAAGTTAATTTTTCTTAAAAACTACTCAAAATTTCGTATGCTATGATGACAAAAACACTCAAAATCAAGCGTAGAATTAGAATTTCTAAAAATATTCATACCATTTCATTAAAAAGAAAAAAGTTGGTTACTGTCCTGACACAATGAAACATTTTTTTATTAAATCTGCGTAAAATTCTCAATACTTTTTATTAAGAGCACTTTTTATGAAAGTGAACAGTTTTTGCGAAAATAAGGATCTAATGTCCATAATTACCTTTTATTAAAATACGTGTATTACCTTTTATTAAAATACGTGCATTATACCGGGTTATAGGAATAGAATGTTAAACCTGCAAGATGTTAATAATATTTCTAATGACAAATATTCTAACAGAAATCCAATAACTAAATCTATCGTAAGTAAAATCAACAAACAATTTTGTGAAACTGGAAAGGTAAAAGATGCTGAACGTTCTGGCAGAGCTAAAAGCGAAACAGATCGTGACAAGGCTGTTTAAATTAGTTAGAGGGAAATCCGCACCTTTCTACCAGAACTACTGCCTGTCAAAACCCTGTCAGGTTTTTATTTCACCGAACTTATTTTAGGTTGAAATTAATAGTTTGAGGAACCCGACAAGCTAACGCTTGTTTTGCCATAGTAGAGGAATCCTTTTAATAACTATGTAGCGAAAGTGATAATTAGCATGGGTTTGACATTCATTTAGATTGATTATTGATACAATGGCTGTACATGCAATTAGATCAAATTCTTTAGGGATTTTTAGGTGTTTGGGAAGAGTATTTCCCAAACACACATTTAACCCCTTTCCACCTTCTCCATCTTAAATGTATAATTTAAAAAAATTAGAAATAACTGGTTTGGTAATTATTTTTGAAAGATATTCACGAGAGAATTGTCTTAAAACCTTATTTGGTTGAGAAAATGTTGTAAAAAGAAGTAAAAACACATTTACCATCTTTTCCCCACTTAAGTGCAGAATCTCTAAAGATCCTTAAGTCACTTTTTAAGTAATTGTTTTTTAAAGCCAATCACTCTCTTAAGGGGTGAATTTCTATTCTAAAAATCCAGAAATTGATTTTCATATAATTATTTTTAAAACCATTGATGAATAAATTAAAACTTTATGTAGATATAGAGATATTAACAAACATTTTTTTTTATCTTGACATAATTTAAGAGCTATTAAAAGGATTCATTTTAAATATAGCTATATCACTAAAATTGAAAAGTTATGAAACCTGAAACTTAATTAAACATTAAGATGTCCGTTTCTTTTTAGTTAACTTATAAATGTTTTTAAGGCGTTTTTTTGTAATATTACTGCTGAAAATAATTTTTATAAACATGAAATATTAAAATTTATAGGGTTCTCCTTCTGCTATGCAAGAATATAATCAAATGTTGAAGGCTAGCTCGGGAATGCCGAACTATATGTTATTACCACTGCTGCCATCTTTCGGAATGTGCATTCCCGATAAATGCACAGACGTCGATGTTCAAAGTGTCCTTTCGTCGATAATATCCATTATTCCTTGGAATGTAACATGTCAGACTAAAGAAAGCATCAATTCTCCACTAGATGCCGGAGCTATTGGCACAATGTAAGTAATGAATTGTGTAGGTAATCTTACACTGTATATACAGAATGATCAAAAGAACTTTGTCTTTATTTGGAGTTTATTCAGAACGTTAGGTAGTAGCTCCAACTATTATCAACTCAATACTAAATTAAAAATCATATGCTGCGATCTTATATATAGGATGGTCCGAATTATATTCGGGAAACATCGGCAGCATATTCAGGAGGAGATAAGTAAAAACGTTCATGTAAATTGCAAACTCATGTCCTAAAATGCTTCGAGATACAGGGTGTTGAAATCAAAAGTCGTTTTTTCTTACTTTTTAATTTCTTAGATTTTGTTTTCACACTTGGTGACTGTTATTGTTACGTAAAAACAAATTTATAACGCAAAACAATTGGTCTTTGTTTAACAAGAGGCGTTAGACCGTTTTAATTAATTTAAAAGGTAAAAAAGCGGTACGCCAATGGTTTCTCGCAGTTTTAATAGTACATTTAATAATACAATAATAGAAATTGAATAAAATCGTATCTTGAGTATTTTCGAAAAAACGAAACGTTTTCGAGAAAAAAACTTCTTTTTAATGTGCGTCTAGTTGCAAATCAAAATAAAGTTAAATAGCGCTATTTATGTCCGTTTTGAAGTGTTTAGTATTATCATTATAAAAGCATTTTCACAGAACAATTCCAAGTATTGATATTAATTAAAACAATAGTAAACTACAGCTGTTCGAAATGCATGCCATTAGCATCTGTGCATTTAAAACATCATTGTTTCGAAAATCTGACAAGCCTCTTGAATTCTTAACACTAATTCTTCCCTTTTGCCTACTGGACTAGTATAAATTAAATCCACAAGAGTCCCCTATACAAACAAATCTACACCATTGGAGACTTGGTGGCCCAGCAGCTAGTCCCATAGTTGGTACAAAACCCACATCTACACGTCCATATTCGGGGAAAATTGTTGTTACACCAAATTACTACATTTAACCCATAATGGGCTCCAGCCATTTGAAACCCAGCATCTTGTCTTAAGAGAAATTTCTTACAAATAATTTATTAGGTCATTTTCCAATTACCAGAAAATGTAAGAATAGTTGAGTGTTAAGCCGGAGAGATAGAAAATGAGGACCACACAGATGATTGTCTTGGACTTCCGACCATACGTTCACGCTGAACTCAGGCTTTATAAGTTTTCGTGCCAAGTATCCTCCTACAAACACCATTGTAGAACGTTGAACATGCCCCCGGAAACGTGATTTTCAAAAGAAAAGCAAAAGATACCTCCAATAGAATATTCTAAACACCCGGCACGGCAAGTTACTAGCAATGTACTTTCTTGTATGGATGGTTATGTATAGACGTCTATTGGACGTTCGGAAATATTCGATAGGGTAGAAATAGACACCTTCCGCAAACATTAATGTTTCGGAAATAGGTGTAGTTCAGTATTAAATTATCACTTTAATCGTCTGGGTGGTATGAAGTTTTGGTGAATTGTATGTTTAATGTATTTTATTTCTACCTTTTATTTTAAAGATTTTTTGTGATAGTTGGTATATCTTTATGCTCCAAATTGTGACGCAAAAGTTCTTCACAGGCATCAACGCGTCGTTGTTTTAGTTCTAGGGTCAATTGCTTTGGCACCCATTTTGCTAACACTACGAAGATTGAGAATATAGTGCACGAAACCATAATTCGTTTTCAAAACTGCAGCGATTTCGTCCTGGATAATACGACGTTTTCTCTTCAACTAAGGCTTCAACTGCCGAAATGGACTCAGGTGTCACAACACGCTTTGCTTGACCTGGTCGGTGAAAATCAGCTACGGAAGTGGGTCCGTTTTCAAATTTGTTGCTCCATTCATACACTTGCTCGAGTGACAAACATGAATATCCAAGCTACAACATAGCTTCATTGTACGATGAATATCAATGAATTTTACGCCTTTACTGAGCAAGAAGTAAATAACAAAACTCTGTTCCTCCCTAGTGCAGTACTTCAGTGGAGTGTGGTCACGCTTTTATCGAACACTCTGTATACAAGAAAATATTTTAAGCATGTACACCTCGACGAGCCCTACAACTTTCGTATGAACAGGTTTTTTTTCCCATAACAACAGAGATATTAGACTTTCTCGCACTAAAAAACTCTATATATATATATATATATATATATATATATATATATATATATATATATATATATATATATATATATATATATATATATATATATATATATTTATCAAAAGTTCTTGGCCGGAAAAGATATATGTAGAATAGCAGAAATATATAATTTCTGCAGGTGCAAAACGGCCTACAAGAAGGCTTTTTTTTATATATATATATATATATATATATATATATATATATATATATATATATATATACATACAGCATAGCATATATATAAACATATATATATATATATATATATATATATAGATAGGCGTATTGCGACGTTGTCAAGCTATTCAAATTTCTTTAGAAAATTCAGAAAAATTATGGTTGTCAAAATTTCGTTAAAAATAAATTACCTGTTTAAATTTGGTAATACTATTCTATGGTCGAAGGGCGTTACGAGGAATTTAGACAACTGGCTATGGAAACAAGGCAAATGGTAAGACATGATCTGAACAGATTCTACGAACTCGAAACTGAAAGATTACTAGAGAGCAATAGAGGGGTGAAAAGCTTAAGAAAGAATAACCATAGGAAACATATAATAGCACTGAAAGACCAACTTGGGAATGAAATAAGAGAACAAGATGAAATACTACACATAACGTAGAGATTCTATGGGAATTTGTACAGCTCAAAAGTTCAGCAAAATGGCAACCAAAGATCTTCAAAACACGTATTAAATGTAGGATCGGAAGATCACAAAGAAATCTCAAAAAGTAAGATTAGTTATGCTTTAGGTAATATGAAGAACAACAAAGCTCCGGGTTGTGAACAAGTATTGATAGAGATGCTTAAATATGGTGGAAGTGTGCTGTTAACAAGATTGTGCGATTTGTTCAATGAATTCATGTACCAAGGAAAAATTCCTAACAACTGGAACAATGCCGTTGTAATACTTTTACACAAGAAAGATGATAGGACTGACTTAGAAAATTACCGACCGATCTCCCTTTTATCACAAGTATATAAATTATTCACAAAGACCATCACCAATAGACTCACAAATAAACTAAATCAGTATCAACCTAAAGAACAAGCCGGCTTTAGGAAACAGTACGGTACATGTGATCATCCCCTGACACTGAAGATTTTAACAGAAAAAACGATAGAATATAACCTAGATATCTGCATGGCATTTCTCGACTTTTAAACAGCGTTTGACACCGTTGCGCAATGGGCAATAATGGACTCACTCTTCAACGCCAGAGTAGATAGCCGCTATACCCAAATTTTTAAATATATATACCAGAACGCCACCTCCACAACAGAGCTTAACAACAAAACAGAAAGAGGTATAAGACAAGGGGATACTCTATGGCCAAAACTATTCACCCTGGTTTTAGAAGACATATTTAAGGAGGCAAAATAGGGGAATGTTTATAAATGGTAATAATGAAAATAAAGAAGAACTTGGTGAAATGCTAGTAGAATTGGAAGAAAAGTCAGCTAAAATCGGACTCCGAATGAACTTGAATAAAACCAAAGTAATGTGTAGAGAAGATATATATATATATATATATATATATATATATATATATATATAACAATATTCCAATGCGTCTCTGGTCCCGGTTGTTCGACCAGTGTATACTCCCTGTAATGACTTACGGCTGTCAAACCTGGGCAATAACGAAGAAATTAATGGATATGCTCAGAAAGACACAACGATCTATGGAGAGACAGATGCTAGGGATATCTTTAAGTCAAAGAAAAATAAACGAAGTTATGCGAGGGATAACGAAAATAAGGGACGTCGGGAAGCTATTTCTGAATTCAAATGGGGCTTCGCAGGACATATTGCAAGGTGCCAAGATGAACGATGGAACAAGGTCATACTGCAGTGGAGACCCTATTTAGGAAAAAGATCCAGAGGACGACCACCAATGCGCTGGACGGATGACATCAAGAAAACTGCAGGACTATCTTGGATAAAGGTGGCACAGAACCTAGACAACTGGAAGCGAATGAGGGAGGCCTATGTCCAGAAATGGACCGACACGGGCTAGAGATAATGATGATGATTCTATGGTCCTTTAAACACCATGGATGATGCAATAATTGCGTAGTAGAAATTTGGCTACAACTAAAATATATAAATATATAAATATATATATATATATATATATATATATATATATATATATATATATATATATATATATATATATATATATATACAAATATATACATAAATATACATATATATATAGAGAGAGAGAGGGTTTTTTTAGTCCAATATCTCTGTTGTTATAGGAAATAGAAAAAACCTTTTCATACGAGAGTTATAAAGCTTGTCGAGGTGTACATGTTAAAAATTGTTTCTTGTATACAGGGTGTTCTATAAAAGCCTTACAACAAAAAGTGTTTTTTTATAGCAACCGATATCTTTAAGAGCAGAACTGAAATCAACGTACGTAAAATACTGCGTATAGTACACTATTTTAATTTGACCATCGTTGCGGCGTTGCCAAGCTATTCAAATTTCTTTAGAAAATTCAGAAAAAATATGGTAGTGACAGTTTCGTTAAAAATAATTACCTGTTTAAATTTGGTAATAATATTCTATGGTCCTTTAAACATCATGGATGATGCCATAATTGCGTAATAGAAATTTGGCTACAACTTTTGTAACTTGTGTTTTTTACGGCGGTCCCAAGATAGTAATTTATTTTGTAATAAAACTCCGTTTTTTCCTTCCATTTCTTGAATGTGTTGGATAGAATAGTGGGAAATTATATGGTTGGTCCTTATTTTTTCTAAGAAAGACTAACATGTGCAGTGTATCTACAGTTTTTACAAAATTAGTTATTGCGCTTGTTAAACAATTTACCTGCTAATATTAAAAATAACATGTGGTATTTACACGATGGAGTTCCAGTTCACCATACTGCCGCTATTCATGACCACTTAAACCGTGAATTTCTTAACAGATGGATTTGAAGAGGGAGTTTACATGATAAAACAAAAATGTTCTTCTTTTTATGGGGATATGTGAAAGAAGAAGTATACAAAATGGCCCCAACGACGAAAGAAGATATGAAGAATCTATTATTACCGAAGTTTTTGGAAACATCAGAAACATTACCTTGAGTGAAGTTAGTAGATCATTTGAAGAATGGATACGGTTGTGCTTGGATATTAATGGTAACCATTTTGATCATTTGTTATAACGGTATACATTTTGTTGTTTTAATTACTTAATTTTTGGACAATTTTTAACACCTCCTTTAATAATAACATTTGTTTTGTTGTATTCGCTTTTTTCATATCGCCTTGACATGCCCTACAAGATGGCCTATTAATATACAGGGCGTTTCATTTAAAAAATGGAGTATTATTATAAAACAAGTTACTATGTTGGAAATTTCTATTACGCAATTATTACATCATCCATGATGTTTCAAGGACCATAGAATATTAGTACCAAGCTTAAACAGGTTTTAATGAAATTTTGACTGTTGTTTTTTCTGAATTTTCTAAAGAAGTTTGAATAGCTTGGCAACGCCGCAACGGTGGTCAAATTACTATACGCTGATTTCAGTCCTAGTCTTGAGGATATCGGTTTCTGTTTTAAAAAAATACACTTTTTGTTGTCACGCTTTTATAAAACACCCTATATAAAACAGAATATTTTAACACAAGCCTTACAAGTTGTATCATGTATGTCTGTTGTTATGTCCCATAACAACAGACATAACCCACCCTGTAGCTATAGCGGTTTACGAGATAGCAATGCATGTAAGCCAAATTTGTATATATATATATATATATATATATATATATATATATATATATATATATATATATATATATATATATATATATATATATATATATATATATATATATACATATACATATATATGGAAGAATATACATTATATATATATATATATATATATATATATACAATAATATATATATACATAAAAATTATATATATATATATATATATATATATGTGTTTTATGGTGTACATGAAACACACTGTTTATGAAAAAATATTCATGTCACCAAAATCACATTTGGCATCTTCGAAGCTTTCTCTCTAGACCTACAGAAGAGAGTATATCTATATAAAATATATATATATATATATATATATATATATATATATATATATATATATATATATTGACAGTTATTTAAAAAAAATATCATAGTTTGGGTTCCAAACAAACCCAATAACATAATCCAAAATCATTTTTACCTCACCTTTTTCAAGGTGAAGGCCTTTTTTAGTCCCTACTCACTGGATTATTAACATCAAAGAGATATTTATTTGAAAGTTAAGTTTCCTTGGTAATTTTTATAATAACCAACTAATTCGTTTTTAGCGTATTTTTTGGATTTTTTATATGTCTTATGGCTGCGTCTACAATCTACGACATCTTTCCAAGAAATGATAGTAAGTATAGAACATTATTACTTTAAGAATTAAACAAACGTTGTAAGAATAATGTTTATATTCTCTTTCGCTAAAATCCCTAACAGTCAGTGTTTCTCTAGCTTACTTGTTTATTGAAAAACTATAAAGGAAGCCTATGTATAACACAACAAGTAAGTCGACAGTAGCGTGACCATTGGAGGTGGGCACATGCTCTTTAACTTTTGCTGCCAAAGATTATGGTATTTGATATAGCTTACCATAATTAATAATTGAAAGCAATATTGAGCAAGAGACTTGGATACTTTCCTTTCAAATTTTTAACGTTTATATATTTGTATAATTGTTAATTATTCATAAAAATGTATTTGTTCATATAAATAATAACAATAGAGACAGGAAACAAATATTTTTCAGCAGGGGCGTGCAGTCCATGGAAGCAAGGGAAGCAGTGCTTCCCCAAAAAAAATTACAAGACATCCTCTAAAACATAATTTTTGAAATAGGAAACCATTAATTTAGTTTATATTAAAAATGCTAAAATATTATCTTAATTATCAAGCCCATAATAAATGCGGCCTCGACTCCAACCGAGCCACAATAGAAATAGAATAGAACCTATGCGGGCCGCTAGCAAAGTTTACAGAATTAAATATTTATTTTTATTTTTATTTATTATTATATTTAATTCTGTAAACTTTGCCGCTAGCTTCTCTGCAGCCAAGTCCTGTATGCTTGATTTCCTGTGAATCGAGCCAGAGGTTATTGAACTTTCCACCGGCTGATTGTAATTTTGGCATTTCGGTCGCGTGCTTTAAGTGGGGGCGGAAGCTATCGTTGGAGTAGGTTCTTTGTTTGAGCGGCTATCCGTGTGTTGTGTGATACGTACGTCGCGACGTGCATGGTGCGATATGGAAGACAATAATACGGACGTGGATATGCAAATACCGTCAACTTCGGCTGTCGGTAATAACGTTGAAAATGTTGGGAGAATTTAGTAAGAAGAGAGTGTGTGAATGTGTGGTGTGTATCTTAATAATAAAGGGGTTTTCAACATTAAAATTCGCTGATAAGCTTCAAATAATTTCCAAAGGAAGGGCAAAACCGCCTATGAAAAATTTAACCACAAAAATGAAAAACTGTATTAGACATTTTTATCCGGGAAAACAATACGAACAATTTAAATGGCTAACAGGGTGTGGGGTCATGTTTACTTTTTGAAAATGAAAAAGGTCTCTGGAATAAAATTGGTTTTTCCAATTTAAACAATTTCCATAAAGCTGTAAAAAGACACATTATGTCCAAAGCGAATTTGCAGGCCGTCATAAAAGAAAAAGTCTTCGGCAAAACCAGAATTGAACACACCCTTAATAAACAGTTGGAAATTAGTCACCGCCAACACCATGAACTAGTCGATAAAAATAGGCAAATATTAAGAAGACTTATCGATGTTGTTTGTTTTCTCGGACAGCACGAATTGGGATTTAGAGGTCATGACGAAACAAGGGTTTCTTCAAATAGAGGAAATTTTCATTTACTTAGTTTAATGGCTAAATATGATGATTGCTTAAAAAATCGTTTAGAGCAGTCTAGCGTTTTTCGCGGAACGTCGAGAATCCAGAATGATTTAATTTCCGCTGTTGCAACCATTATTCTAAAAAGAAATTAAGCAGGAGATTGGCGAGGCGCGATTCATTGCTATTGTTCTGGATGAAACAACTGATATCACTAATTTAAGCCAATTATCTATAGTAATACGCTACGTTAAAACAGACGGAAGTATTCAAGAGCGATTTTTAGGTTTTAAGAATGTGTCCGAAAATCGTTCACCAGATGCATTATACACCGTAGTTTATAACGCTACTAAAGAAATTACTGGAGACAAACAATTAGTTGCTCAAAGCTATGATGGAGCTGCAGTGATGGCAGGACAATTAGGGGGTCTGCAAGCTAAGGTTCAAGAAACTTTCCCAAGTGCTGTGTTTGTCCATTGTTTTGCTCATAAATTAAATTTAGTTTTATCCCAGTCCATCAATCACATTAAAGAGTGTAAAGAATTTTTCGTTACTTTAAGTGGTATGGCTGCTTTTTTTCCAAGTCAACAAAACGTACACAAGCTTTGTACTCCATTGTCCACAAACGATTGCCCAAAGTAGCTCCTACTAGGTGGAACTATAATGAAAGACTTGTGTTAACAGTATCTGAAAATCGTGAATTACAGATTGAACTATTTGAGAATATAATAGAAAATAATGAAACGTGGGACTCAGAAGCAATAAATAGTTCGAGGGGGTTTTTGAACTGTTTGAAACGAGATTTTAAAAGAAATTATTTTTCCAGAAATATTCTCGGACAATGTTTTTAATATATTACAAACTAAAACAAATGATATTACTTTTTGCCTAAAAAAGTGGATGATTTTAAGTCCGTGTTAAGCCAAAAAAGAGATGACTTTGATCTATTTTGGGAGAAAACGATGACGTTAGATGTAGAGTCACAAGCCAATCCTCTTCGAACAGACAAGGTGGGAGACGTTTAAACAACATCACAAATTCAGCAACAAATAAACTATAGGTTTAACGGTTTAAATGATTTTAAATTTCTCGAACTCTGCAATTTTGATGCATTTAAAGGAAAAACTTTTCTAGAAGATGCATTTAAATCTCTTCTTCTTCATTATAGCCAGTTCTTCGATCGAGTGTTACTGCAATCTGAACTAAAAGTGATTTACGAAACTGATGACATTAGCGCAAAATATAACGCTAAGGAACTAATGCAATTTTTAAAAGAAAAGGAGCTGGAAGATGCCTACACCTAAGTGTCGAAATTATGTGAATGAGTATTGACAATACCTGCCACAAGTTCATCAATAGAACGCAATTTTTCAACACTTAAACGTATAAAAAATTTCGTGACAAATTCAACGGGGCAGGAGAGACTTTCGCGTACATTGCTGTTGTCCATTGAAAATAAACTTCTCCAAAATATGTCGGAGCATCGACGTTTTTATGCCGACGTCATTGACGAATTTACAAAAAATGATCGAAGAATCGAATTATATTACAAATAGTTTCTAAAAATTGCTTCCCTTTCTTAAAATTTCACCGCACGCCCCTGTTTTTCAGCATAATAAAAGATAGAAGATAATAACTCGATACGCAGGCAGATTACACGATTAATGTTATAATGTAATGTGTAATTATCAGATTTGATTCGTTTTACTGGCTACTATAAACATGGTAGGAACAATATTTGGTGAAAGCTATTCCAAACAACTTAGAAATATTTCTGTAATAGAATAATTAACGACATATATATATGGATATTCAGCAACAGCTTGAATCTGACTTAACTGGAAAATTATTTTCATTTGCCACACAACTTGATGTAGCAATAATAATTCTAATTTGATTTGCCAAACCAAAGCCGCACACGTTGTGCACTTTAAAGCAAGCACATATTTGTCATTAACAGGGATGCACCGAAGAGAAAAAATTGGAAGTAGTAAGTAAGAACAATCCAACTGAGAACTAAAAAAAAATTGTGTAGTAGTATCATGTATATTTTAGTAGTCTAGACCCTTCGGCTCTTTTTTTTAACAATTTACAAATGTTATAAGTATTTATATGTTTTTTTAATACTTAAGTAACCAGTCAGTCTGGCAAGAAAACATTTCCCACGCATACGCAGAAAACAGTAGAGTGTGTTATTTTAGGCTTTTGATATCCCTTTCACGAAAAAAAACTATGTCTCAGAATCCCGAAATTAAAGGTATATATCTAAATTGTATGTTATTTTATTTTATTTTTTTACTGTACACAATTAAAAATATACCCATAGTTAATTTTTAGGTAAACCTCACCCACTCATGCTGGCCTTTTCGGTAAATACAAATATGAAAAAATTGCTTCGAATATCCAAGAGCTCTGGTGAATTTTCTGCTCTGAATGGAATAAGGTTTTTGAGTACGATGTGGGTAGTTTACATCCACGTGTTCTTCGCTATGGTATATGGGCCATTGACAAATAATATTGAGGCTGTACGGGTACGTATACACATTGAATCGTAATTTTTTAACACTTAAAAAAGGACCTAAAAGAATAATAATTATTACTTAGCCATTAACGAGGGAGCCCGTTAATGGCTAAGTAATAATTATTATTCGCTGGATCCCATTGTGCCATTTCCGCACGGAGGACGCCTTATACCCAGGAACCGTTCCTTTTCAAAAAGAAAATGCGAGCACGTCTTATAAGACTGAGCTCCACATAGGTGCTCCCCAAGCAATGAGTGTAGTTAAGCACCCAAATGATACTAATGGTATCAGATTTACAGATTCTCTCTAGGGCTCTCCTGCAAATGAGTTCGAATATATGCCGCGAATTGACCCTGCTGATAGACAGAGTCTTAATCTTAAAGATATGCTTGTCATAATACTCTCTGGAAATGTTCTTCTGTACTCAGGCCAAGACTGCTGTAATTTCAGACTGACATACTGAGAGCAAGGCTGACTATTGTCCAAGGTCCTTCCCCGTAAACCCCCGTCCCAAATCCTGACTCGATTAGAAAGCCGTCTAAGTACCAAACAAGACCCTCCATTCCTTTCTTCCGAGCCTCTTCCTATGCAGTTACATGGAGAGGACTTAGTTCCAGAATGTTTTCCATGTCTAGGGTGGATCCTAAGAAGCTTCAATCATAGACCATCATACAACAGTGCCATAGATGATCATTGGCATTATCACTGCTGGGTAAAGGCCATGCACCAATATGGGGTTTTAGTCCCCAGCTTGGGGACCCCAAGTCGAACCAAAAGACCTTCTACATGCCCGTATGAAAGTCAGTTGGAAGTCAATTATGCCAACCCGGTGTCTTACTTACTGGTGCACAAAATCTTGTACTAATACCTAATATGACAAATGTCAAACGTTTCCATGGAAACAGAAACTGACAATTTGCATTTTTTTATTTTCAGTCGGGTTTTCCAAAAAATCAAATTGTCAGAGCGAGAAACAAAAAATTGGGGTGTATTTTTGATTTAAATAAGTCCGATTTCTTTCTTATTTTTTTTTAGAAAATCTGCAAAATACACTGCTGTTCATTTGAAGAACTTTGCGTAAATTTTCTAGTAAAATTTAAAGAAGTGGAATGTCTTGGTAACAGAATGAGATATTGTGTTGCATCTTCCGCAAATTTAATGCTTACATTTTGGTGTGACTGCCCACGTCAGACTAGGTTTAAATATTATATTAAATATATTGTTACGAATTTAGCCCTAGTCATAGATTTGTTAAGATTTAGATGAATTTATTTATTGTTTGTTATTTTATTGAAGTAGACTTACCTTAATTTTTATCCATGTAACGTCTATGTTAGTGTCAAAAATCGTTCTCGAATGTTCTGTTAGGCTTAATTCATCTCACCCTGTACTATTTAGATTATTCTAGAATTTTCTAGATCATTCCATCCTTTTCTAAAAGCTATATAAGCGCGCCGCGAGGCCTCATTTGGATTCAGTTATAATTGAGATTTCGAAGTGTTAAAAACCTGACATTGACAAGTTTAAAGTTATCTTAGTTACGATTGTTAAGTATAACCAGTCTCTACCTTTGATACCTGTAACCTGTGTTTTGAATAAAAGGAGTGCATTCGGATTCTACGTGCTTGTGTACCGCCAATCCGGAACATTTGGTGTCAGAAGCGGGATTAGGATCCAGTTGAAGCTAAAGAAGTAAGAAATAGTTTCTAGTAGTAGCAATAATCATGGCAGCAAATTTGGATTCTTTGATGAACTTGATTATTGCAATGCATAATGACATTCAGAAAAACCAAGAAGATGTAAAACAAGAAATAAAGAAAACCCAAGAAGACATGAAGAGAGGCCAAGAAGACATGAAGAGGGGCCAAGAAGACATGAAGAGGGACCAAGAAGACATGTAGAGGGTCCAAGAAGACATGAAGCAAGAACTAGGCGACTTGAAGAAAAATCAAGAAGACATGAAGCAAGAAATTAAGGAAGATATGAAGAGGAACCAAGAAGAACTAAAGCAAGAACTTACAGATGACATGAGGAAGAACCAAGAAGACATAAAAAATGAACTTGAAGATATGAGGAGGCACCAAGAAGACGTAAAACAAAAAATGCAAGAAATGGAAAAGAATCATGAAGAAATCACTAGAAAAACGTTGCTTGAACTGACGCTAACCAAAGAAGATGTAAAAGAGGAAATGGGACAAATGGAGAAGAAAGTGCAAACGCAAGTTCAGGAGGTTCATAACCAAATGCAGCAAGAAGTCCAAAGTTTACGATCCCAGATGCAGAAATTTGGACAGCACAGTGAGTTCAAATCCGACGTTGTCTCTTTATCGCATGTGATAAAGCCACCTACGTTCGATGGTAAGGTGCCGTGGGTTACTTACCTGAAACAATTTGAAGCTGCCGCAACAGGAAATAGTTGGGATTCCACCGAAAAGGCAAGAGCGCTGGTTTGTTCCTTGCGTGGCGAAGCAATGGAGGTGTTAAGGAACATACCCGAAGATAAACAAAATGACTTTGAGACATTAGTAAGCCATCTAGAAATGCGTTATGGAGAAGCACATCTACAGGAGGTTTATAAAGCACAACTTCAATGTCGAAGTATGAAACCGATATCGTGCGACTAATTAACTTGACTTATCCATCCTACCCTGAAGAGATCAAGCAAGAGTTGGCAGTAAGCAGTTTTATCGAAGGCCTTCGTGATCCTGATACCAACCAAGCTTTAAGAATGGCTAGAATAAAGAAGATTTCAGAAGCTTTGGCATATGCCCTTCAGTTCGAAACAGCTAAACAAACATCCAGGGGTCAAGGAAAACAGCGTAGACTACATTACACTCCAGAATACCAGACTACAAATGAAAATGCTTCGAACCTTTTAAAAGAACTGCAAGAGATTCTTCTTAAACATCAGAAAGACGAAAATAAATCTTTAACTTTCCGACAAAGAAAAGGCATCCGTTGTTGGAAATGTGGTAAAGAGGGACATATGCAAAGCCGATGTACCAGCAATGGGATCCCTGAAGATATTCAGGAAAACTCCCATTAGCCAGTTTTAAGGGGCGAAAGCTGGCTAGGTGCTACCAAGCCCCATCGACAACAACAAAAATCAAAGTATCCCGGCTGCAGAATAATGGCTCTAGCTTGGTAGTACCGGGGAAGATATGCGGTCGGGACTGTGAAATGGTACTGGATACCGGTTCAACACACACCATCGTGAGGCCAGACATTATAGCGCCTTGCAGGATAGAAAATCCATACAAAAAATATGTCTTGGAAACCGCCAATGGTGAAATTATACCTGTGAAAGGCATTCATGAGGCTGAAATAACCCTGGGGAACACTACCTTCATACACGCTATTTTCGTCGCAGATATAATGGATGATGTCATACTTGGTCTTGATGTTATGAACCAAAATAAGTTTATTCTTGACATACCTCAACGAGTCCTCCGTACAAAAAATGAAGAAATAGTTATGAACCTGCCACAAAGAAATAATTCCACTATCCGAGAAGTGGTTTTGCTAGAAGATACTACCTTACCTGCCTGTTCGGAATGTGTAGTAAAAGCGACGTTTGATGATTTTGAGGAAGAAGTAATTTTATTCGAACCAGTTCAAGACTGTCCACTACATGCGAAGGGAATTTTACCAGCAAGAACCTTAACTCATTGTAGAGGAAACATGATGTTTGTCAAAATGATGAATCTGAAAGGTCATCCCCAGCAAGTAAAAAAAGGTGACAAGATCGGAACCTGTCAACCTGCTAATACAATATTTACCTGTACAAACGTACCACCTTCAGAACCTGGAACTACTTTACCTAAGGTACTCCAAGACCTG
The DNA here is from genome assembly GCA_030620095.1 of Kuschelorhynchus macadamiae. Lineage (NCBI taxonomy): Eukaryota > Metazoa > Arthropoda > Insecta > Coleoptera > Curculionidae > Kuschelorhynchus > Kuschelorhynchus macadamiae. The sequence continues at coordinate 68,163 of JAUTXW010001580.1, forward strand.
GTGAAATCGCCACATTTACTGAATAAGGTTCAGATGACCAAGTTGGAAGAACTTTTGAGAAGAAATCAAAATGTTTTCTCTCTGTATGACAGCGACTTAGGAAAAACTAACATAGTTCAACATCGAATTAATACTGGTGATGCAGCGCCGATAAAACAGCCTCCAAGACGAATACCTTTGGCAAAGCGACATGAAGTTAATCAGATGCTTAAGGATATGGAAAAACAAGACATTATAGAACCATCTCAAAGTCCATGGTCGTCACCAGTAGTCTTAGTTAAGAAGAAAGATGGCTCCACGAGATTCTGCGTCGACTTCCGCAGGCTCAATGACGTCACAAAGAAAGATAGCTTTCCCTTACCAAGAATTGATGATACCTTGGACACTTTAACAGGATCAAAATGGTTCTCAACCCTAGACCTGAAAAGTGGTTATTGGCAAGTTAAGCTTAATCCAGATGATAAAGAAAAGACAGCGTTTTCTACTGGGACTGGACTGTGGCAATTTAAAGTTATGCCTTTTGGATTATGCAACGCCCCAGCAACTTTTGAACGTTTAATGGAACTGACATTACATGGAATGACATGGGAAACATGCCTAGTATATTTAGATGACATCATTATTCTTGGGAAAACATTTGAAGGTCATTTAAAGAATATTGAAGCTGTTTTCCAGAAACTGAGAATGGCTGGCTTAAAACTCAGTCCCAAAAAGTGCCAGTTTTTTCAAAAAGAAGTGAAATATCTAGGCCATGTAATTACCGAACATGGTGTAAAAACCGATCCTGAGAAGACTGAAACCATTCAAAATTGGCCAATACCAAAGGACAGACATGAACTAAGGAGTTTTCTGGGACTTTGTACGTACTACAGACGATTCATAAAAGGTTTTGCTAATATCGCTAGACCATTACATCGACTTACTGAAAGCAGTCACAACTATGTATGGACCCAAGAATGTGGAGAAGCATTTAACAACTTGAAGCAAGCCTTGTGTAATCCTCCAGTGTTGTCATATCCTGAGCCATCCCAGATGTTTATTGTAGACACCGATGCTAGCAATGCCGCTATTGGTGGTATTTTGTCACAAGTACAAAATGGCGAAGAAAAAGTAATAGCCTATTTCAGCAAGGTCCTTTCTAAACCTGAACGCAACTACTGTGTGACAAGGAAAGAATTACTGGCTATTGTTAAAACATTGGAGCACTTTCATAAGTACTTGTATGGGCAAAAATTCCTTTTAAGGACGGATCATGCATCACTCAAATGGTTGCTACAATTTAAGAATCCCGAAGGACAAATAGCCAGGTGGTTGCAGCGCCTACAGGAATATGACTTTAAAGTTGAACATCGCAAAGGGTTAAATCATAAAAATGCTGATGCTTTATCAAGAAGACCATGCCCAGAAAGTTGTAAACATTGCAACAGACACGAGGAAAGAGAAGATCCTGACGATTTTCATTGCCGAAGAACAGCACTTCAAAGCTCTCCAGAGTGGGACTCTAAAATGTTATCCAAAGATCAGCAAGTAGACCCAGATATTGGCCCTATAATTAAACTGAAATTAGAAAATTCACCAAGACCTTGTTACCAAGAAATTGCAGCCAAATCCCAGAAATTTAAAGGATACTGGGCTTTATGGGACTCTTTGGTGATAAAAGACGGCCTGTTAAAAAGAATCTGGGAAAGTTCTGATGGCAAAAATAACAAATACCAAACTATTTTGCCCTCAAAGAGAATTCCTGAAGTGTTGCAAGCCGTACACAACGGTGTAGGCGGAGGACATTTTGGTGTTATGAAGACTCTTGAAAAAGTTCGAGAAAGGTTTTATTGGTTAGGAAGTCGTACAGATGTGAAAGATTGGTGTCGAACCTGCGAAGACTGCGCCGCCAGTAAAGGACCCCAAACTCGTACTCGTGGCAAAATGAAGCAGTACAACGTGGGAGCACCCTTCGAACGAATTGCCATAGATGTAGCAGGACCATTTCCAGTTAGTAAGTCCGGGAATCGCTTTGTGTTAGTAGCGATGGATTACTTCAGCAAATGGCCAGAAGTCTATGCAATACCCAATCAAGAAGCCATCACTGTCGCCGACGTACTATTTCATGAATGGATTTGCCGATATGGAATTCCAAGGGAAATACACTCCGACCAAGGCAGAAATTTTGAATCCGATGTATTCAAAAGCTTGTGCAGCCTATTAGAAATTCATAAGACAAGAACAACACCTCTTCATCCGCAGTCAGATGGAATGGTTGAAAGATTTAATAGAACTTTGGAGAACTACCTGAAAATCCAAGTTAATGAACAACAAAGTGACTGAGATAAATGTATTCAACCATTTTTACTGGCCTATCGCTCTGCAGTTCATGAATCCACTGGAAAAACACCTGCCAGTGTAATATTTGGATCTGATCTACAGCTTCCAGTCGACCTCTTGACTGGACGACCTCCGAACTATAAGATAACTACTACGGATTATGCCAGCCAGGTTAGTAAACGCCTCAGAGAAATCCATGAAGAAGTCCGCCATAAATTACAGATAGAAAGCGATAGAATAAAGTCACGTTACGATCTACGAGCCAATCACACTGGATTTACAGTCGGTGAAAAAGTTTGGTTATACAATCCAAAAAGAACTAAGGGACGCTCGCCGAAGTTGCAGAAATCATGGGAATCGTATCGTGTGGTGACCCGACTGAATGACTTGGTATACCGGATTCAGAAAAGCTCTCATGCAAAAATGAAAGTGGTGCATCTCCATCGATTAGTCCGTTATCAAGATACCGAAGATGTTTGATCGTGACGATCAACTCTGGGAAGGGGGTAATGTTACGAATTTAGCCCTAGTCATAGATTTGTTAAGATTTAGATGAATTTATTTTATTGAAGTAGACTTACCTTAATTTTTATCCATGTAACGTCTATGTTAGTGTCAAAAATCGTTCTCGAATGTTCTGTTAGGCTTAATTCATCTCACCCTGTACTATTTAGATTATTCTAGAATTTTCTAGATCATTCCATCCTTTTCTAAAAGCTATATAAGCGCGCCGCGAGGCCTCATTTGGATTCAGTTATAATTGAGATTTCGAAGTGTTAAAAACCTGACATTGACAAGTTTAAAGTTATCTTAGTTACGATTGTTAAGTATAACCATATAGTATATATATTTATATATATATATATATATATATATATATATTTTTTTTTTTTGTTTAGTTCTGAACCTTTTATACATATATATATTCTAATTTTGTTTTCTTGGGTATTTTGGTTCGATAGTAGGAATAAAATTAAAACAAATTTAATTTCATTTTTGTTACATTTTTATAGACGTTTCGACCATTTATGGTTGGTCTTCATCAGTATTTTTTTTGTGTGTCTGTAACAATAGAAAACCGAGATAAGATATTTTTCTTAAAAGACTATTATAAATTGTATGGACAAATTATTAATAATATTATTTTAACATTTTAGATGACTTACCATAAGAAGGATCTTTCAGAATTCATCCTTATGAAACATTTAAAAACAGCATGTTTTCCATACAACACTCAGAAACAGCACATTTAAAAACATTTAAAAGAACGTCATACAGATTAAAATTACTATAATATTAATTGCTACGAGTATGTCTATCTTCGAGCGACACTGCTTTAACTGAATGCAGAATGCATTCATGTGAAACGTCGGTTAAGGAATTCTATGGGTTTTTTTTTATATATATTAGTTTAAAAAAGCAAAGATAATTAGATTTGTTTTGAACTGTTTTATTATTTAAAAGGTGATATATTGTTTATTTACTTTTGAATTTAGAAGAAAAGGGGCTAATTTAGTTTGTTTTTTTTTTATATTAATTTAATGTATATATGAAGTCAGTTTTAGAGTTATTTGATAACGTTATAATATATTTGGCTCAAATTCTTTATGTCTGTTTTGTCATTTATAGCATTGATCTCCCGTTTTATGTATAACATTTCCAGAAACTCTCTCTTTTTTTGATTAATTTCCGTATTTAGAATAGTAGTATCTTGAAAGTTAAAAGTATGTTTATATTCTGTTTCGTGATTTGTAAGCGCTGTTTTATTTTTTTTATCATACTTGTGTCCATTCAAACGATTTTTAAGATACTGTGTGGTTTGCCCTATATAGACCTTTGGGCAGTCGTTGCATTTTATTTTGTATATAGTGTGTGTTTTTTGAAACTTAGGTGTTTTTGATTTTAAAGAGGAAAAAAATTGTTTTTGTAGGGTATTGTAACTTTTGTGAGATACGGTTAGATCTTGTTTTTTAAGGGATTTTTGTAAATTTTCCGACAGTCCTTGAATATAGGGTATTGAAATATATTTATTTTTATTGTTTTGATTGTTGCTGGGGTTAGAATTATTTTTATTAATGTTGTTTAATCGGGACTTAAAAATTGAGTTTATTAATTTCATTGGGTAGCTGTTTTTTGGAATGATATAAAAAAACATACTGATATCCCACTTGATGAATTTTTAAAAGGAATAGAATTAGTTCTAAAATCCACTTACTTTATGCATTATTTATTAGTAGTGTTACGGAAAAAAGTTACTGTTTATAAAAAGTTCTGCTTTCTGCCAAAATAATATTAAAATATTATATATATAAACTTGATATATATATTGCATATACAGTGTGGTCAAAAATTCCAAAAAATCGAAATTGACTCAAGAGAAAAGTACCTTTCATTTTTATTTTATAGCAAAATGTAATACAAAATCTTACTTAGAATAAAAAAAACATATCTAGCACTAGATTCGTTGCTTCCTATCTGAAATCACTTCTTAAGGAATGTAAAACTTTTTCTTACTTTTGTTCCTACCTACATACCAGCAAAATTTCCTTATTTATCGATTGTTGATAATGGCTTTGTCACTGCTATTGTCAACCACAATATTGTATTACTTTATTGAAACAGCAGTTTGAATATTATAGTGAAAAGAAATGCCGCTGAAATTAAGCAAAGAAGATAAAATTGAAATAATTTTAATTGTCGGAGAATATTATAAAACATTTCGAGAAGCTGCAGACATTTTTAACAACAGACACCCCGATAAAATTATACATTTCACAAAAATGGGGAATATTCTAACTAAATTCAAGATTTTTGAAAATGTAGAAAATAACTTTAACAAGAAACGGAGGTCAAGGGTTGCGAATGACGAAACTACAAATCAAGTAATGCTCTCTGTGATAGAAGACCCTAAAAATACGCATCCATACGCAAAAGATCAGCAACATTGCCAAATAACGTAGGTAAAGATACAGTTTCAAAAATATTGAAAGAAAACGGTTTTCGACCTTACAAACCAAAATTTATACATACCTTGAGACCAGGAGACTTTGAGCGACGGTTCGAGTTTTGCTGTCTGATACAGGGGGAGCTAGAAGATGATCCTTTTATGGCAAGACGCATTATTTTTACCGATGAAGCAACGTTTACTTCCAATGGGACTGTAAGTTCGCAAAACTGTCGTCGGTAGAGTGACGTTAATCCTAATTTTGTTATACAAGCTCGTGATCAGTATTCATTCAAAACAAATGTGTGGTGCGGAATTTATAAAGATAGAGTAATTGGACCAGTTTTTTTTCGACATAATTTAAATAGTCAACGCTACTTGGATTTTCTAAATACTTACTTGTACGATTTTGTTCATGAACTACCCATAAGTGAGAGGTTCCAAATATGGTACCAACAGGATGGCGCACAATGCCACGGAGCAAGGGATGTAAGAGAATACTTAAATTTTATCTTTAATGGACAAGTAATCGACAGGTATTCTGATATTTTCTGGCTAGCTAGATCTCCGGACTTGAACCCTCTTGATTATTTCTTTTGGGGCTACTTAAAATAGAGAGTGTATCTAAAGAGGCCATTTCAGAATGTTGATCATTTGGAGAGGGTAATTAGGGAAGAGATACAGGCCATAACGCCTGCCATGATTAGAAACGTTTTAAGAGAATTTTCTGTAAGCACGGTTACCTGTATGGAACGAGATGGTGGATATGTTGAGACAAATGTGCAGTGACGGAACAGTTAGTTTTTATTGCTAATTAAGTTATTTACATATAATGTTTATTAGAATTAAAATTAGTGAAGTTATTTTCTACATTTCCAAAAGTCTTGAATATAGTTAGAATATTCCCCACTGTTCTGAAATGTATAATTTTATCGGGGTGTCTGTTGTTAAAAATGTCTGCAGCTTCTCGAAATGTTTGCGAATGCTTAATTTCAGCGGCATTTCTTTTTACTATAATATTCAAACTGATGTTTCAATAAAGTACTACAATATTGTGGTTGACAATGGCAGTGATAATGCCATTATCGACAATCGATAAATAAGGAAATTTGGCTGGTATGTAAGTAGGAACAAAAGTAAGAAACTGGACTTGCCAGTAAAAAGCCAAAGTTTTACATTCCTTAAGAAGTGATTTCAGATAAGTAGACACACTGTACATATATATATATATATATATATATATATATATATATATATATATATATATATATATATACATATACAGGGTGATTCAGAAATAAGTACCGAAAATTTGCAGGTATGTAAACCTTGACGAAATATAAAAAAAAGTTTTATATAATTTTTCTCTAAGCCTCACCGTTTAGAATATACAGGGCATTAAATATGTGTGATAAAAAAGACATTTAAATATGTAATATCTGTTAGGAGAGAGATATCAATTTCAATTTTGAAACATGTTATCAGTACATATAGACCCATTAACCCAACAAACGACAACCTTATGGGTCACTTCAGAGGCGTAGAACAGGGATATATGCCTAACATTTATGGTCATATTTTTTTACCACTCAGTATATTGCTTATTTTTATTAAAAATATTTATAGCTTAGTATCTTCACTAAAAATTATTGCTCTTAAAATTTTTTCATACGAGCTATCGTTTCTGAGTTCTAGTCGAGTTAATGCGTCAAAACCCTTTAGGATACAACACTATTTAAGTATTGCCATTATTCATAACAAAATGTAAGCAAGTCATGGCTGAATAATTCTAGCGATTAATAAAGATAAATAAATTAATAAAGAATGTCTTTTAAATAATCGCACAGTTGATATTCAGGTAGTATTTTTGTCACAAAAAATCTCTATTGATTGGCCTATTAGGATACACTAATATGTGTGTATTTCTAATATCCACAATGAAATTGAAGCAAGCCATGACTTATCTCTGGCAAACGAAAATGAATGTACTTGTCATATTTCAATAATTTGGTTGTCTAATTGTCAGTTCATAAAAAATTGTTTGCTCATACTTTTAAATAATTATGGTTGTTTATACTAATAATGAATATGCAGACATGCACTTAGTCCTTGGAGAACGCAACGGAAATTCAGAAATGGCTGTCAGGAGATATTCTGAAAAATTTCCACGACGACAGATTCCAAACAGGAGAACTTTTATTTCGGTTGATCGTCGTCTAAGGGAGACAGGCACATTTAAATCTGCCGCACATAGGCGTGGGCGACATGTTTCTACCAGAACACTTGGAAATGAAGCAAATATTTTAAACTTGCTTGAAATCATTCCTGAGACAAGTACCAGAAGAATTTCTCTTCAAACTGGAATTTCCCAGAGTTCAACGTGGCGTACATTGAATGATATGGGTTTGCATCCTTTCCATAAGCAAAAGGTACAAGAATTACTGCCAACGGATTTTCAGCCCAGGGTTGATTTATGTGAGTGGTACCTTCAGAAGTATCAAGAAAATAATAATTTTCCTGAATTCGTTTTATTTACTGATGAAGCTTGTTTTACCCGAAACGGAATTTTTAATATGCATAATGCGCATGTAAGGGCGGAGGATAATCCCCATTCCACACATGTTACAAGCTTCCAGCATCAGTTTAAAATAAACGTTTGGGCGGGTATTATTGGAAGTAATTTTATTGGACCTTGGTTTTTGCCGCCTTACTTGAATGGTCAGAACTACTTGGAGTTTTTGAGAAATAATTTTTTTCAACTGCTTGATGATGTCCCTGTTTTACAACGATATAATATGTGGTTCATGCAAGATGGCGCGCCGCCCCATTACTCAAGAGAAGTTAGGGCTTGGCTACATGTTAATTTCCCTCATAAATGGATAGGTCGCGGAATTGATGCGCCTATTCATTGGCCGCCTCGTTCGCCCGACCTCAACCCATTAGATTACTGCGTTTGGGGTATTTTAAAGGAAAATGTTTATTCAGTTCCAATTACCACCCCTGAACAACTAACCCAAAGAATAAAAGATGCTTGTTTTGAGTTGTCTAATTCCAGGCAGATGCTAAGTGCTATTACATGGAAACTGATCACATATGCTGAAAAATGTATAAAAGTTGAAGGACGACATTTTAAACACTTGTTGTAATATTCTGAATTATTTTTCTCATTTTATGTATTTTGTTATCTCAAGTTAATAAAACGTTATTCGCACATGATTTTGTTACATCTTTATTAATTGCTAAAATTATTCAGCACGGCTTGCATACATTTTGTTATGAATAATGGAAATACTTAAATAATGTTGTATCCTAAAGGGTTTTGACGCATTAACTCGACTAAAACTCCGAAACGACAGCTCGTATGAAAAAATTTTAAAAGTAATAATTTTTAGTGAAAAAACTAAGCTATAAAAATTTATAATAAAAATAGACAATATACCGAGTGGTAAAAAGATATGAGCATAAATGCGAGACATATATCCCTGTTCTACGCCTCTGAAGTGACCCATAAGGTTGTCGTTTGTTGGGTTAATGGGTCTATATGTACTGATAACATGTTCCAAAATTAAAATTGATATCTCTCTCCTAACAGATATTACATATTTAAATGTCTTTTTTATCACACATATTTAATGCCCTGTATATTCTAAACGGTGGGGCTTAGAGAAAAATTATATAAAACTTTTGTTTATATTTCGTCAAGGTTTACATACCTGCAAATTTTCGGTACTTATTTCTGAATCACCCTGTATATATATACATATATATATATATATATATATATATATATATATATATATATATATATATATATATATATATATACATTTAATAAATCTCTTTGTCGTGTGTTATTGTTACCGTAAAAGGCCGAATATCGCGATCTAACTACTAAAAACGCGAAGTTTCTAAGAGTGTTAGTAATAGCGGATACAGGGTGTCCCATTTAAAGAATAAAAATACGTTTACTACTCTTTTTTGAGCCACCTTGTAAGTTTTGTAAAAAAGATTTTTCGACTTATTGACGAATCCTGTATAATTTGGGTTTATTCTTTAAAAAAATTATTTATTTTGATTTCAGTATTTCGCCTATACGACAAGGAGCATGATCTTTGGCAATTCGGGGTATTCAGTCGATACCTTCTTTGTTGTAACAGGTTTGCTGGTAGTCTACAGTTTCATGAAGTCTGCCCAAAAAGGACAAAAATTTAACATTTTTATTTTCTATCTGCATAGATTTATAAGGTAAGATTGACAAATAGTATTTTTTTGACTTTTTAATCTTTGTATGCTATGAGACTTTTGTAGTAAATATTAAACTGATATTTTGACGGCAAGGACGGCTCCTGATTACAGTGAACCTTAACGGTGGCAGCCAAACACGCGGTAAAATTTAATAAGTATGGTTATATTTAAAACTATGTAATTTTATGGCTTTAATGATGGTTTTATAGACGAACCTTAGCCACCCTAACTCTATCTCTACTCTAACATATTGGACAAATAAACCACAATACGTAATTAGTAACAAGAATAAGTAAACAAGTGGCAAACAAAATAAGTGATAATAAAAATAATTAATAATTGAAACAATTAAAATAGTTTAAACATATCAAAATATAATTAAAAAATTTGTCTCTATTTATGACACTATTTAATATACATTTATATTAAAAAAACACTTATTATAGAAATAGACAAAATATTTTTGTATAATTGACCAAGAAGCAAAAATAAAAACAAAGTAACCGGGCAACAGGTGAAACTAAAAAACTCGAAATCGAAATTATGCTAATGTTCAATAAATTTCTTGACAGAATAGCACCACTTAGCTGGCAAAGCAAGTTTTTTGCCACGCAACACGCGAATCTCCAATGGCAAGCCATTGTATAAATTAATAGTTTTGTACAAAAATCTCTCTTGTTTTATGTCAAATAAATTATATACAAAATATAAAGTACTCATAATATAAATATAAAAAAACATTACGAAATAAACGAAATTTCTTATAACATATTGGACAAATAAACCACAATACGTAATAAGTAACAACAATAAGTAAAGAAGTGGTAAAACAAAATAAGTGATAATTAAAATAATTAATAATTCAAACAATTAAAATAGTTCAAACATATCAAAATATAATTAAAAAATATATCTCTATTTATGCCACTGTTTATTATACCTTTATATAAAAAACATTTATTATAGAAATAGACAAAATATTTTTGTATAATTGACCACGAAACAAAAATAAAAAAAAGTAACCGGGCAGTAGTAACGGTTCCCGGGCTACTGCCTACGTCCACTATTATTGGATCACCCAGTATAGTGATACATGATTTACAAGTCCAGATTTTACAAGGGCAGCCAGCATCAGATCCAGTGAACTAGATTTAATGCAGTTCGACTTTGGGCTATTCGGGTATGCCTAAAGTGGCCGTCTGTCTCCGTTTGTCATATTACTTTATACAGGGGCCGACATTGTGAAGTACTATACAGGGCGTTTCCTAATTGCGTGCTGATGTTAAAGGGGGTATTTTTATGTCCCAAAAGTCTTAACTTTTGAGTTACCGGATAGTAAAGTTTAAAAAGAAAACATTTTTTTTCATCCCAATTCTGATTCTATTGTAGATAACTACATCAAATTTGATACACGTCTTCTATGCATTAAGGAACATACGGATTTACCTAGGTTAATTACATATGCACGCCACTGGTAGAAATTTCAAAAATTGATTGTTAATAAAAAATGCTCTTTTATGCATCGAATTTCACACAGTTATGCATCTATAATAGCATCAGAATTAAGATTTTTAAAAAAATGTTTTTTTTTAAACCCTGTATCTCCAAAGTTGAGACTTTTAGGTTCATATTAAACTTTTTCCTTAAAAAGGTCCAAGAAGCACTTGCGCCAAACAAAACCATTTGATCGTAAAAGCCGATTTAAGGTTTTATATCCGTACGGAAAATCTATTTTGTTTTTTACAGCACGAAGTACGGGTTTGCAGGTCGGAACCTTTTTCAAGTTTATATAAAAATCCTCTATTGTTCGTCGAATTACTTGAAAATCGCCATCGTCAATTTTATCTTTATATGATAATCGGGGTCTTTTTTACCAGGAGATTTTAAAGGTGAAGTAGAACATGAGCGATCATTATGTTCTCTTTGAATTTTTCTTACACTACTTTTTCGAAACACCAGTGTAAAATACAGCGCGTTCTGTTCGATTTTGAATTGGAATAGTCAAACTATTATTTTCAGCTTCTCTAGTACAGGCCCCTATAACGCTCGCAATAACTTCACGTGCACCGCTTCGAATTGTTTTTCCTCTTTTGCTCGCCATCGTTAATTCGAAATAATAATTCAAATTCAATGCAACGCATTTATATATAAATGAAAACAAATGCTCGAAATGTATAGGCGCCACTGGAAATAGCTAGAACCTTCTAGCGGCAAGTGCATGGAGACTCTAGGCACATCTCAATTACAAGTGGACCAGTGCGAAATTTACTAAATCCTCGATTAATTTTCCGTACCGCTTAGCTGGCGCACTTTATAGGTGAAGCGGCAAACTATTACAACAAATAAAATAACATAAAATTTATTTGCGTACACAATTTTACTTTTCCGCTTGCTTAAGAATATTAACCCTTAATTTCGGGACTCCCTGTATATACTTACTTGTTACAGTTTTATTAATATTGTATAATTTATGAAACAAAGTATGTTTAATAATATATGTTTTTCTCACTAATGCAAGATATAAGAAGTTTAAAGAATGACACTAAATTTGTAATATTTTTAACACAAATCCTAAGCTTTATGGCATTTGTGACTAGGTTACTGATATGTGTAGGATAGTTCAGTTATTAAATAAAAAATATATCTATTACTATTACTATTACAGTCATTCGGAAATAATGTGTCTGTTTTTAGAATTACTCCACCAATTATCCCGGTTCTCCTAGTGTCCATATACTTAGCCAAATACTTGGCATCGGGACCATATTTTCCGGAAGTAGACGATTCTATTGGCACGCCTTGTCGAAATAACTGGTGGGCTACCCTTCTGCATGTACAAAACTATTACTCCAACTTAAAGCATAATATAGTAAGTCTACCAATTATTTTTGTGAAAACAATACTTTAGTTTTGACCCTTTGAAGCTCTGTAACGCCCAAGCGACTTAATTTGCAACAAATTGGATTTCACTTTCCTATCCCAGTTTTTAATTATCTGATTCCCCACACCAATTTCTAATTTGACAGGAGTTATCAAAATTTGACATTTTCTGTCAAAGAAGAAATTTGATTTGATAACTGAAAACCAAAACAGTATGTAAAGTGCACACCATTTCATTGCAAGTTTGGGAGTTTCAGAGCTTCAAAGAGTCAAAAATGTCAATTTTCAAGCACCATTTTCATGAGATCAGTTGAATTTGGGTATAGAAAACATAACACAATACCTAAACATTTAGAATGTTCAGGGCAATACAAAAATGCAATAATATACATGGCATCCCATTTAGAAAACGGATGTTGCCACCTGTTTAAGGTAGAAACGGCAACACCGCATAATTTGACTTTTCTCAAAAAAAAGAGCTTTTATGTTCATCTAGAGCAAGAGTCAAAATTTCAAAGTAGTAATATATTTATTGGTTTTCCAGATACTTCTAATGGGCCACTGAGTTTGGGGCACCCTATACACACACACACACATATATATATATATATATATATATATATATATATATATAGTATTAGGAACTTCTTTTCTTGGGATGCGTGTTCATAAAATTAAAACGATTTTTTAATTATTTCTCATATTTAATTCCAATTTGACGTTGACAGGTTCCATGTATTTTTCAAAAATGTTTTTTATTTTTCCATGAGAGTTAAATGAAAAGGCCAATAACAACAAATAACATTAAAGCAAAATAAAATACACGTAACACATTGTCATTTTGTCAAACAAATACAAGCACAGAACATCTGTTGGAGACTTTGGAGAAAAGAAATATATATATATATATATATATATATATATATATATATATATATATATATATATATTATTGCAATAAAAATCTAAGTAAATATAAAAAAAAGTCTCGTTTTTATCTACCAGAATTCCAGACTGTCGAAATTATTGCAATCTCAAAACATTCGTAAAACTGACATGTTTCCAAGGTACGTACTCTGTATAATATTAATTTTGTTTTAAATATATATATAGATATATATATATATATATATATATATATATATATATATATATATATATATATATATATATATATATATATATATATATATATATATATATATATATATATATATATATATATATATATATATATATATATATATATATATATATATATATATATATATATATATATATATATATATATATATATATATATATATATATATGTATACCACGGTACCAGATGGCACCTTGGTCCTGGAAACGAACATAGCGTCATGTTTTGGTCGATTCTCGACAAAATGGTGAAGGAGTAATCCTTATCGTTAGTTCTATCGTTTTGTATAATTTTTTACGACCAAGAACCGCACAGAAATTGAAATTTCTGTTTCTATTACTCTCAATACCACAATTTTACTACCTATACCACAATTAGTTATGACACACAATTTGAAATCAATCAATCATTAAGTAGTTTTTCAGGCTGAATTTTGAAATATTTTATTAAACCATTGTTCCGCCATCCTGGATATCGGTTTTTTTAACAGTTCCGGAAAATCCAAGCCCTCTTTCTCCGGGCCAGGAAAGAGTCTCCCCATCATGCCCCTCTCTCTTCAGGTCTGCAGAAGTAAGAAGGGCGCTAAAATATAGTTTAGCTTCTGGATATGAAGCAGGAGATTTGTGTACTAAATTTTGTTTATCAACGATTCTAAGGTTTCCATTTGACCCTGCCTGGTATTTATATTATTAGTTGTATATTATTACTGACCTATAGTAGAAAGTGTTTTAGCGTTGGGTATATCAATTTCAAGCAACCTTAAAAACCGCTAGTTAGTTAATTAAACATTTATTTCAGTGTATTGCTCAAACTTGGTACCTTGATGTAGACTGGCAAATATACGTGATCGCTCCCGTGTTTCTTCTATTTTTACCAAAACGGCCCAAGATAGGGCTAGCCATTATGTTTTGCGGGATGGTAGGTTCAATGGTAGCTGGATATGTTGTAACATGGCAAAGAGAACTAGAAGCAACCATGAGCAATGTATATGGGTAAGTTATTTAATAAGAGTTTCACTTAAATTGTTGTATTTAAACAATGCATTTCTATGGTTTACAAAAAAATTTGTAAATACGTCACGTTTATTTTAAGCCATTCGATAGGTGTTAGGGTACTAGTTGTTTATAAAGAGGCTAACTAAAAATTGGCCCCTAGTTCCTTTTATACCAGTAACCCTCTATGTACTGTACGGGTGTTCGGTTATATTTTGAACGCTTTATTTCTCAAGATATCGAAACATTTTACCCACAAAAGTTTTAGGATTCAGTCCGAATCGTCAGATTTTGTTATAAAAAAAACATATGAACATCGGAAATGGGGAAAATGAGCATCAGCTTTGTTATTTTAAATAGAACAGTCTGTATATTTTTAGTTTATTGAGAAGAGCTTTTTCTCCTGATTTCAAAAATATATGGTTTGTCTATGCTCACATAGACACTGCACATTATCCCATAATTTTGAAAAATTATCCCGCTCTGGCTTAAGTATAGTAGAAATAATAGAAAGTTATCAACTTATAAACTTGTTTTAAAATATTATGAGCTTTGCCTTGGAAAAGTAATAGGCGGCTTTTAAGTCAACTGTTTTCTTTTTCATATATGGTCGTTCTGTCATTAACTCACATACCTACCTACTTGTCGAAAATAATAATACCTTATAATTACTATAATTATTACTTGAAATGATAGGAGAGATGTTAGCATAAGAAAATGAAGTAACAAGCTTTTTGGTATTATTTTTATATTAAACAAGTTACAATAACGATATCTGTAGAAAACAAACAAGAAACTAACAAATAAAAAAGTCAAATTATTAAGAATATTTATTATTAAATTTAGTCTACCCAGCCGCCTTGATTCAATATACATTTCTGTAATAGTTCTGAAAATTTGAGAGTTATGGCTTTAAAAGTGAATTCGGAATTATTTTGATTTAAATTGTTGATTTCAGCTTGTATTTTTTCGGCTAATTCGCGAATAGTAGTTGGTCTATTGTAATATACTTTATTCTTAAGGTATATTATTATGTTTATATTTTACTTTATGTTCTTATTTTATTTATGTTCTTATTTTCAATTTATTTTTTAGTTTATTTGTTTTATTATTCTATACTGGCTAGTTTTAATCTTACTATTCTTGATTTAGTAAATTTTTAAAATTATTGTATTAGTAACTTAAGTTTTGACGACCCTATGTACTATTTGTACTATCTGTCTATCTATCTATCTATCCCCATAAAAAAAATCGAGAGATTATCACTGCGTCTTCGATAGATCGTTCTGGGTCTTCTACAAAAAAAAACATGAATTATATTTTATTGAAAACAATAATAATAGGTTTAATTTCCTTACCTTCAAAATATAACAATACTTCCAAATCGTTATCTTAATTTCTAGTGGTTGTCCTCTTTTTTCTAATCAAAGTTTTTCTGTTCTCAAAATTCTTCACAATTTAATAAATCGTAGATATTGAGGGAGCAACTAAATTAGGATACTCTCTCCTGTATTGATTTCGTGTTTCACGATAATTATTTGACGAAAGCATATTTTTAAAATATTGCCTTTTTCTTGATCAGTAAATCCCATAGTTTTAAAAATAAAGGCAAAAAAGTGGCTAAGTAAGTGATGACAGAACGGTCATATTGAAGGAAAAACATAATAACTTAAAATTAATGTAAGAATTTCCCTTTTTGCTGACGACACTAGCATAACTTGGAGTGATTTTGATACAACGTCTTTACACTCTAGTATCTCCAAAGACTTGGTTATAATTAAGGCTTGGTCCGATTCCAATACGCTTTGTTTTAATGTCGATAAAACGGTGGCGTTATCTTATAAGGGAACTTTACAACCACTTCAGGCACATAACAGCAATAGTGAATACGTAGAGTCGGTTAAATTCCTGGGTTTAAATATAAATAACAACCTAAAATGGTCTAATCGTATTGACACCTTAACTAAAAAACTTTCTACCGCCAGCTTCGCCATTCGATCAGTTTCAAAAGAACTAGACGTTCCTTCTGCCAGACTTACTTATTTCTCTTTATTTGAATCCCACCTCCGCTATGGCCTTCCCTTTTGGGGCTGCTGTACCACCGAGCAATTTCGTATAATTTTTATGCTTCAAAAGAGAGCCATTCGTTATTTGTTTGGTCTAAATAATAGAGCTCACTGCCAATACTATTTCAAAAACATGAAATACTAACACTTCCTGCATTATTTACTTTGGAAACGGTATGTTTGCTGAGAAAACATATAAACACCCTCCCAGAAAGGCCACAACATGTATACCCTACCAGAAACTCTAGACATGATATATATCTTCCCATTCCTTCCTCAGAATTAATAAAAAAATCTATTATTTACAACGCCATAAAACTTTACAACAATCTGCCAGTACATTTAAAATCTATCCCTATGCTTGCACAATTTCGAAAAAACACCAAAGCATACTTCATTGAGAGACCATTTTACAGCATTAATGATTTTTACAGCGAGTAAGTCTCTTTAAATTGTCACTAAATTCGCTTGTTTACTTAAATCTTTTGTGAGTCATGTCCTAACTCGTAACATAGAATTTTGAAAATCATCATATAGAGAAAAGAACTGTCGAACATTCACTTAAAACTTAATTATTTTTGTTAGGTATTGGATTAAAAACAATATTTAATTCTTTTTTGTATACTACATTCTACACTAGTTCATTATACCTTCTGTTTAACATCACAATTATTTGTATAACTATAATAACATGGAGTTTAAGGTCGCATAGTTGCAATTTTGATTTCAATGTCATCGAAATTATTCACCTCGTACATGTGTGTTTGTTTACTTTTATAAGGTTATTAGGATTTATTAACTGTTTTGCGGTAATGTTATGTTATATTCTAACGTGTGTTTTACGATTTGGTAAATTGATAATTTATATTTTTAAAAAGCATTGACCTATCGAAATTCTTTTCGATTAATGTTTTGATATGTCTTATTTTAGGTATATTTTGCTTTGTCCATAAAATTGTAAAATTTTTCTGCGGCAATAAAGCATACTTTTGTTTGTTTGTTTGTTTGTTTGTTAAGAACAATAATTATTGATTTCAAAGCCTCCCATTATTTTTTCAATGCGCTAAAGCGGCTCATATTTTAAAACAAGTTGACAAGTGAGTGACAGAACGGCCATTTTGAAGTAAAAAGAATTGAAACCAAAGCTTTCTATTATTTCTACTATATTTAAGCCAGAGCGGATGATTTTTCCACGTTTTTTCAAAATTAAGGAATAATGGTTACAGTGAGCATAGACAAACCATATATTTTTGGAATCAGGAGAAATAGCTCTTCTCAATAAACTAAAAATATACAGGTGTTTTTCCCAATTTTCGATGTTCATATGTTTTTTTTGATAATAAATTCTGACGATTCAGACTATTAGATATTTAGAACTAAATCCTAAAACTTTTGTGTGTAAAATTTTTTGATATCTTGAGAAATAAAGCGTATAGACCCCGTTCAAAATATAACCGAACACCCTGTACAAGTACACCGTATTCTACATAAAAGTACCCACTATACTATCTGGAAATCTGTAATATATACCAAAAAAAGTTTCATACAAAAGTTTCTTTTAAAATATAATGTTTTCATGTATACAGGGTATCCCAATTTTGCTGGGACGATATCAACTAGAAAATTTTAAATGGGACACCCTGTATTTTTGTCAATTATTTGATTCCTTGTTAAAAACAAATATGAGTTACCAATTTAAACATAAATTTTATATATAAATTAAGATCGCTAAATTGATTTAGAGTTCAAAGCGCTTATAATCCATAAAATTTTTTCTTATTTGTAGAAAGATGGTAATTTTTAAAAACAGCGCAAAAATTTTGATTTGTGTTTTAAAGTTCCAGCACTGTATTTATGTGTGTCTTTGTTTTTAACGATATCCATAAATAAAACAAAATACCCATAAATTAAAAAAAGTAAATATTACCTTCATAAAAGCGTAGTAAATTGATTTATTATTTTTAAGTTGGCCCTCCCAAGGAAAAATTTTGGTTGCGCCGATGGTGCTTGTTATCTCGTAAGGAGAATTTTTATAAAAAACTTTACTACGGTTATGAAATACAGACTACCAAAATGAGAAAACCACCCATCAAAATTGTTGGTTATAAGGGAAGCACTAGCAATGAACTGAATAAAGAAGAAATTGAACTTTTTATACGTGAACAAAATGACTTTATAGAACCGTCTGACGAAATACATGTTACTTACGTAAAAAATCAAGAAAAATGGATCTTATACAATATATAGAGAATGCTCGTCAAAACTATTTCAAAAATGTATGGACAAAAAGAAAATTTATATTGGTTGGGAGCGACATCTTGTTTATGAAGAGATAGGAATCCAAAAAGGTTTCAACTGCCAAGAATATTATCACAAAAATGGCACATGCTCCAATAAGTCTATTTGTGAATATTGTGCTGATGACCACTCAAAAACAGAATGTCCGGAAGAACAACTAAAGGGTGATAAAAAGTGCATCAGTTGGCTTTCATCAAATATAAGTGACGATGCTGTCAGCATAGAAAATTATAATCTTGTCAGACAGGATAGGTGGG
Source organism: Kuschelorhynchus macadamiae (assembly GCA_030620095.1). Lineage (NCBI taxonomy): Eukaryota > Metazoa > Arthropoda > Insecta > Coleoptera > Curculionidae > Kuschelorhynchus > Kuschelorhynchus macadamiae. The sequence continues at coordinate 87,308 of JAUTXW010001580.1, forward strand.
GGAGAGGAGGAGGAGTCGAAATTTACATAGATGGGAAGTTCACTAGTTCTATAGTATACAAAGAATATGTGGAATGTATTGAACATATATGGGTTAAAATTAAAGTTAATAATGAAACAGTTATAACAGGCAACCTAGGGGTGTCTATAACGACTTTCTGGGAAAGTTCGAAGATATTCTAATTCAGTGTTACACAAAGTGTGATAAATTGTTATGTTTTGGTGATTTCAATGTTAATATGCTGAATCTTGACTCAAACACAGTTATATGTTTGTTAAACATTTTAGAAACCTTTAAGATGACTCAGATAGTAAGCGAACCGACAAGAATTTCTAATACCTCTGCAAACCTTATAGATTTAATATGCTATAACTCAGATAACATAAAATTTGTCGAGTGCTGTCCTTATCTGCTGCCTAGTGATGCCTAAAGCTGGTTCTGGTCCTACATATGGGCTGATGGCGCCGAGTCTAACAAACTCATCTGCCCTCTCGTTGCCCTCAATCCCACAGTGTCCTGGCACCCAAACCAACTTCACTCTTTTACGTCGCGCCAACTGCTCTAGCCTGTCACCGCATTCCTGAACCAAAACTCAGTCAAGTGCTGCTTGACTGTCTGAGCATATGACAATCTCTCCTTCGGCCCCCTCTATGACTTCCTTCATTGTTATTGCCATTAGAATGGCATATACCTCAGCCTGAAACACCGTTGAAAACTTCCCCAAAGGGAAGCTGGACCCGGTTTGTGTAGCCTCAATATAAACTCCAGCACCAGAGGATTGCAACTGTGTCATACGTGAACCATCCGTATAGCAAACAATTTCCTCTCTGGAGAACTCCAGCCTGTTTCTCTCCCAGTCCTCTCTTTCAGGGATTGAGATACTATAACCCATGCCATCTTAGTCTGCCTGAGGGTCGTGCTACTCTGTAGGTAGATAAAGCGATCTCTCTTTCCACAATATGGGAGATCCTTGCATGACCCACAACCTCACCTTTGATATGCCAAGCTCTTGCGTCTCCCATTCGCAAGTGCGCTGCCATAGCCTCTTTCTTAATGAAAGTCGACAATTAGGGCGGCTCTAGCAAAACATCCAATGCTGATGACGGCGTCGTCCTCATTGCTCCAGTTATCGCTAGGCTAGCTAGTCTCTGGACCTTTGGAAGACTGGAACGAATGGTTCTCCTCTCCACCGAGGGCCACCAAACTCGTTCGTATAAGAAATCAATGAACCATTTTTTAAATCTAAAGATGTTAATGAGTTTATATAGGCAATAAAGAGAATAGGACCTAATACGGTTCCCTGTGGTATACCTATCTTGACATATTGAGGATCACTATGAATATTTTGTACTTTTAAAATTTAAAACAATCAGGAGTTGACTGATTTTTTGAATTTTGTTAACTCCCTTCATAACAAATTTTACTCTAGAGATGGAGAATGAGGGTAGATTACCTTTCTTAGATTTAATGTTAATCAGGAACAATACCAAAATAGAATTTGAAATATACAGAAAACAATCGTCTACAGATAACGTTATTCAATTTGGTTCCATTTCTCTTCACTCACACAAGTTTGCAGCCTTCAACTCATTTTTCTATCGGTTATTCAAAATACCTCTTTCCAGGGAAGCTTTCAATCAGGAATTGCAGATTATCAAACAAATTGCTTTCAACAACGGTTTTCCTATCCACTCCATCAATAGACTTTATTTTAAGTTTTTCAATAAATACAAACTTTCCTTTAATATTATTCACTCTAAACCAACACTTAAAAAATGCTTGAAAGGTTTAACATTTTTTGGTAATATTTCAACGCAGGTGGCAAAGTTTTTCAAACATTTAGATGTCTCAATTGCTTTTAAAACAGTGAACTCACTTAAGAGACATCTAGTAATGACCAAAGATAAGACTGAACATCTCTCAAAATCAGGGGTGTACTCATTGGGCTGTGGAGATTGTTCTGCTGTATATATCGGACAATCAGGGAGAAGGATTTCCACTAGGGTCCGGGAACATTTTAGCCTTTTCGATAAATATAAAAACACTGATATCACTGAGACAAAGTCGGCTTTTGCTAACCACTTGCTAACAACTGGACACCATTTTTCTATACCAAACAATGTAAAGATACTACACGAGTGTCCAAAGAGTAAAAAACTGGATTTGTTAGAGAAGATGGAAATTACAAGGGCTAAAAGAAGCCCAGTTTTACATTGTGTTAATGATGTCTTCAATTTCGAACCTCAACTAATTTTTAATAATCTTGGCACTAATATTAATCGGCAGGAAAATAATGTATAAACTTTTCATTGGACCTGCTGGTAGAGTGGTGGTCAGTATCTCGGTGTGTCACGCCGGAGACTCGGGTTCAATTCCTGGGTATATCAATAACCTTTTTTTATATTTTCTATTTATGTATTTTTTTGTCTTTTATTTGATTCAACTTTTATCTGCGCGTGTCAATACCTTAGTTTCTCAACCTCATCTCAGTGTGTATTTTAACATGTGACGTTATAGTTGTTTGATTTGTTCTTGTGATTTTAGTTAATGTCGAAGGTCTGTTTGAATTTTGTATATTTATAGTGATAGTTTTTGATTGTTATATTAATTGTAGGTCTGATGATGCCTGAAAAGGCGAAACACGTGTAACCGCATTATACTCTTTTTGACTGAGACCGAGACTTTGTGTCTTATCTCTAGTTTAGTCTTTTAAAATTTGCTTTCTTTCACTTAGATAGCTCTTAAAGGCATCTAGCACAGTGCCCCTCACGCCATATTTGACCAATACTTCCAAGAGCGAATTGTGAGGCACTGTGTCAAATGCCTTCGCAAGGTCTAGGAACACCGAAATACATTTCTGGCCCTTATCTAGATTTTCCGTTATTAATTTTGAAAATTCACAGATCGCATCGGAAGTACTCACACCACTGGTAAATCCAAATTGTTTTTCCGAGAGAATATTATTTGCTTGTAAAAAATTAAGTAACCTATCCTTTAAACACATTTCAAATATTTTGGCAAAATTACCGATGACGCTAATGGGCCTATAATTATTTATACAAGTTTTATGACCTGTCTTATGAATTGGTGTTACCAGTGTTACCTTAAAATGTGAAGGTACTTTACCTTGTCTAAAAATCAGGTTAATAATATGTAACAATGGCGTTACCAGGTAAACGTGAAAGGCTTTAATGAAGCGTGAGTTAACCGCGTTTACTCCAGGACTACAATTAGTTTTTAGTTTGTGAATATGTTTAATTATTTCATTCCTATTAACAGGTTTTAGATACACGGAAGAACAGGTATTATATTTTAAAGGGAAATCATGATTGGATTTTTTTATTTGCTTCAGCATATTTACACCAACATCTACAAAATATTCATTGCAAAATTTTGCAAGATCTTTACTATTTGAGAATTTTACACCATTATTTTCTATAGGTAATATTTGATTTTTCTTAACCGAATTTTGATTTGAAACTTCATTTATGACATCATATATTTTTTTAATATCTTTTCCGCTATTTACAATTTTTGCTTTATAGTAGTCACATTTACATTTGTATATTAGCTTATTAAGGTAGTTTCTATATTCTTTATATTTTTGTTCGTTTATTAGTGTATTATGTTTTCTTAGTTGTTTCTTCATTTTGTCCCTATTTTTTATCGAAGTTATAATGGCAGAAGTGATCCAAGATTTAATTTTTTTAAAATTCTTGTATTGTATAATCTTTGTTTCGTAAGCGTTTTCTAGGGAAGCTTCTATTATTTTTTCAAAAATGTCTGTAGCTGTTTCTACATCGTATGTGTTCGTAATACTTTCCCATATTTAATTACTTAATGAGATATTTACTTTGTCGTAATTAATGTTTTTTACTTCTTTCGAGAGATTTTTTTTTTATTTTTTGACTTTATATTAGATTGGCAATAAAAGTTTACCAAAACTGGATAGTGATCTGTTATATCACTATTCAAAATAAAAGACTCCGTTTTAGCTGAGGGGTTTAGCAATTTTCTGTTTATAAATATGTGGTCTATACAAGTACTGCTTAGAGTTCAAATTCTAGTTGGACAGTTTATAAGCGATTCGAAACCATACGATGATAATAGAGATAGGTAGTTGTTGACGTCAACATTTTCTTTAGATAGTATGTTTAGATTTATATCCCCCAAAAATATTTCAATACAGTTTTTGTGATTTTGCAATAAATATTCATCCAGATCTTTCAGAAAATGTTGAACGTTTGTAGATGAAGGCCTATATATACAAGCTATACCATAGTTTGCATTTTGCACAGTAATAATGATTCTGCTGAAAGTAATTCCAGATCTACTTTGCTTAACATTACTAACACTCACTATATCTAATGTGTCCTGTACATATATAACTAATCCATCATTTTTGTTACAATTACCTTTATTATAATACATATTAAAACCATTAATATTGAATAAATTTTCAGAAATCTCCCAGGTCTCGCTTAGTACAATAACGTCACACAATAAAAAATCATATGCTTGAAAAAGAACTAAAAGCTGATCAAAATTTTTTTTATATTTCTTATATTAAAATGAACGATATTAAAAAGTCTTTTGCTAGTATTAATATTTGCATTTAGTGCATCACAATCTATACATTTTTGGTCTTCTTGGTTGTCCTGTAATTCAAGTTGTTGTAGAACTTCGATTTCTTGTGATTTTCCAGCCATTATTTTATGTCCCCATAGTCAATTTTGCTTCTTAAAATGTTTAATAAATATTTGTATGTTGGACAGTCCCAATCACTAGCTTCATGATTTATGTTATAGTTCAAATTAAAATTATGGTTTGATTTCATACAGTTGATGCACTTTAGTTGTTCTTCCGGACATTCTGTTTTTGAGTGGTCATCAGCACAATATTCACAAATAATCTTATTGGAGCATGTGTCATTTTTGTGATAATATTCGTGGCAGTTGAAACATCTGTAGCAGGGTTATCGAGCGGTTATTTATTATATTTAAAATTATTTATTTATTTTATTTATTTATTAGACGTAGCGGGCAACCCTGTCACAATACTGAAATTAACTAAAATATAATAAGTAAAACCAAAGGTACTCTATAGGCTTCTTCGTGAATTATAATTTAACATATTTTCAATTATAATTCTTAGTACAAATTGGATTAAACATTTTATCTCACCAATTCTGCGGCCATATAAACTCGAACAACAGCAAACTGCAACAACGATGGTATCTTCTTCTTGAATATATATTTATTTAACTATCAGGTGGTTTATTTAAATAAAAGATTTGGTTTTTAAAAACAACTTAAAAATCTATTAACAGAAGTAAAGTAAGTGATATGCTGTACAAAATTAATACTTAAACCTAATAACAAAAAAAAGTATTTAACTCTAGAAAATGAGGGAATTATCTTAAAATCCCCAACTTTAGTACAAAAGAAAAGAAAAGAAAAATCTTTAAATAAAACGTAAATTTTAACTCTAGAAAACCAGTTACTCCCCAGATAAAACATAGAATGAAAATAAAATATCTTTGAAAATCCCGTAACTTTAATATCCCACTATATACGTAAAGCCCCATAAACCACCACAAAAGAAGAATTTTAGATCAACTATAAGAATCAAAACTCTGACACAGACTGACTTTTAGTCTTCCGGTAAAATACAAAGTTAGCTCAGCTATTACCAGATCCACGCCTTAGACCAATCCCCTCTTTGATGTTATTAGTCAGGACGAAACAAATAAAGCTGTGAATGGTGAAGCTTAAGTCCCTACTCTATACTTTAAGTTCAGAACTTCGTCTTAGAAACACGAGGTGTCACCCATGATATATAATTTATATATATGCCTATACTAACTTATCCACATTATGGGTCCGAAAAGTCATGGCGAAGAAAAGGCACGAAAAACCCTTTCAGTTTATCTTTTCTTCAGGGAAAATTATGCCCCAAAAACATGGCTTTTCGGTAATGTTCCTATTACAAAGTACTCTATTGTATTTTCAACATAGCAAATGTATCATTGCATCGAACCAAATAAAATGTTTCAATTAATATTTGCAACAAGTTAAATTAAACAGACCAAAGAAAGATTACCATGAAACAGGGAACATATGGGATCATAAACCCTCGAAAAGGAAGGCATAAATTGTAAACCTTTTAAGAAAGCTTATCCATAAATCTGTCTATACTCTAAAATATAGCATTTGATATATATGATACTTCATTTAGGGTTTAAAATTCTCGAAACCAATATTACACAAATTTACTTATAATTCTTGTGAAATAATCAAGCCTGTTTAAGCGTGAACATGAGAACCAACAGTTTTAGTAAAATATTGCTTGAATTATATTTAGAATATATAAAAATATATACTCTATACCGTTGTTATAGTCTATTCTGTTACACATCTTTGGATTCCTATCTCTTCATAAACAGGATGTCGCTCCCAACCAATATAAATTTTCTTTTGTCCACACATTTCTTTTGTCCATCTTTCTTGATTTTTTTACGTAAGTAACATGTATTTCGTCAGACGGTTCTATCAAGGCATTTTGTTCACGTGAAAGTTCAATCTCTTCTTTATTTAGTTCATTGCTAGTGCTTCCCTTATAACCAACAATTTTGATGCGTGGTTTTCGCATTTTGGTAGTCTGTATTTCATAACCGTGTAATTTGTCCTCAGCTTCTTTCTTCAACGTTTCAATATCATTCTTGTTATGACATTTTACCAATAAATTTCCGTTTCTTGTAGTTCTCGTACTGTCAATACATATTTTTAGTTTCTCAGGCTGTATTTTATTTTGTCTTTTTTTCGTTTTTTCTATATTTTGTTGTACTTTTGGTCTTATTATTAAGTTAGGAATATTTACTGGTCTGGTTGTGATGATCGTTGGTTTCCTCGACACATGGCTGTAAAGAGAATGATCATTGCTTAAATTTTCTCTTTTTTCGAGTTCCTCTATTTTCTGACGTAAGAGAATAATTATTTTGTCTTTGCTCAGTATTATTCTGTCTTTGTCTTCCAATGCTTTTTGTAGGAGAAAATGAGTATCAAATTTTAGGCATTTAAACTTTAAGGTTCTCTCTCCTTTAAGTTCTAAAACTTTAACCTCGGATGCAGACAAGTTTCTACATGTCTTACATAAATCTTCTTTACAGTTATCACATGGAAATAATGATTTATGTTTCGTATTACAAATATTGCATTCCATTTTTTTATGATATTTAGCTAATTTCTATTTAATAATAATAATAATAATATAATAATAAACAGTTTTTATTTCCAAGATAGAGAATTTACATACAATATATTAATACTTTAATGTATTTGGAAAATAAGGGCACTTTTTTCAGCTACCAGCGATAAAATTTGAGGCCAATAATTTAGGAACTAATTTCTAGTTAGCTCTAAATACAATTAAATAAGTGTATGAGACGATGAAAAGTTGCTTGAGAAAGAAAAAAAAAATGAAAATGATTAGAAATTAAAAGAAAAAAAAAAGACATGGAAGATAGGGGAAATGTGCCGCAGGTCTAATGTCTTATCAGATATATTGCTAATATATGGAAGAGTCCACAGATTAAACGGAGAATAATAATTTTCTGATTTTTACTCTACAAGAGGCAGCTGTTTGATAAAAATCTCTAATTTTATATTTATTTATAGAAGAGGAAATACAATACGAAAATGATTTTTTAAAAAACTCTTTGTTATGAGACGGAATTGTTAAGATATCGCGTCTACGAACATTTAAATTATGCACATCTGTCCGAAATTTTAATTTTTTAGGTAAGTATGGTGGTGTTTTTAACTTTATGATTTTATAAAAAAAGCAGAGTGAATGGAGAACTCGTCAATTATATATATTTAGCCATCCCAGTTCGGCCAATTTATGAGAGACCCGATTTCTTCTTCTTATACCACTGATAAAGCGAATACAACAATTTTGAAGTTTTTGAATTCTCTTCGTATTAATTACATCTAGAAAGGGTTCATATATAGTATCGCAAAAATTAAAATGAGATAGAACTAGAGAGTCGCATAGGTTCTTTTTTGTTTCTTTTGAGAGATAGTGCCTATGAGCGTAAAGCTGTTTAAGCATGGAAAACCCTTTTCGTAGGCAGGATGTTATATGTTTTGTAAATTTCAGTTTATTGTCCATAAAAAGCCCTAAGTTTTTCGGACAAGTTTGAAAGGTAATTACTTCATCATCTAGTTTCATATTAATTTCCTTTAAGATAAAATTTCTTATATTTTCATTACAGAATAGTAATGCCACCGACTTACTTGGATTGATTTGAAGTAAATGTTTTTTTGATATAGTACTGATTGTTTCAAGGTCACTGTTCAGTTGAAAGTTAGCTTCCTCCGCGTTACCAGGTTTAAATGATATATAAAGTTGTGTATCGTCTGCGTAAAGATGATATTGACAAAATTGTAATGCTTCTATGAATGTTGAAGTAAAAATGCTATACAAAAGAGGACCTAAAATACTTCCTTGTGGAACTCCTACGTTGATAGGTAATGATTGTGAAAATTTACGATCGATGACAACCCTTTGCGTTCTGTCAGATAAAAATGAGAGAATAAAGTCTGACGCTGTTAATTGAAAGCCAATATATTTAAGTATAGCAATAAAAGTTTTATGATTTAACATATCGAAAGCTTTGGTGTAGTCCAATAAGACAAGTTGTTTTTTCCACATCATGTGCCCCAACAATATCATCCGTTATGTCAGTTAATGCTGTGGAGCAGCCAAACCCTTTTCTAAATCCGGATTGTTTAAATAGAATTATATATTTTTTAAAAACGTATGATGAAATCTGAAATTCTATAACTTTTTCTAAATCTTTAGAGAAGATAGGTAATATTGAAATTGACCTAAGATGTCCGAACTCAGATGAATTTTTGTTTTTTGGGAAAAGGTAGAATATTAGCAGCTTTCCACTGTTTTGGAAAATATGATCTTGTGATACAGCAATTAATAATATGTGTCAAAAATGGGATTATAAATGGACAGCAAATCACAACTAGAGTGATATTTAGGTTATTCTGACCAAATGCTTTACTTTTGAGTTTTAAAATGATATTTGAGATGACATAATCATCAACAGTTTCAAAAGCAAATGCATTTTCATCTTTGATATTGCTCTTATAATAATCTAAGATTTCTCTGCAGGGGAGCGCATTACGTTGAGATATCTGGGTAAGATAGTTATTAAGTTCCTCAATTTTTTCAGATTATCAGGGATTTCTTTTGATTTTTTATTTAGTATGTTTAATTTATTTAATTCAGTCCATTTTTCTTTTAGTGTAGAGTTACGAAACTTAGTATTTAAATAAATTTTCTTTTCTGTCCTAATAGCCGAGGTTGTTATATTTCTTAATTGTTTGTAATAATTCCAATGTATTTGGTTACGTGTTCTTCGAAAATGATTTAATGTTTCGTTCCTAATTTGTTTCATGTATTTTATATTATCAGTAATCCATGGACAGTACTTTTTTTCCCTTTTTACCTTTGTTGTTAGAGGAGCGTGTAAATCAAACAAATAAAGCAAATTATTCGTTAGAAAGTTTACTTTTTCGCCAATATTCTTTATTTCATATAAACTATTCCAAGGTAACCCCGCCAAATCTGCTTGAAAATTTACCATATTGATTCCGTTTAACGCCCTGTACGTATAGCTTATTTTTTTTACAGATTTTCTTCCAAAATCAAGACAACAATATACAAGTAAATGATCATTAAGACATTAATATCTTTTACTCCACTTTCTTTTATGTTATCTGAGTTATAGCATATTAAATCTATAAGGTTTGCAGATGTATTAGAAATTCTTGTCGGTTCGCTTACTAGCTGAGTCATCTTAAAGGTTTCTAAAATGTTTATTTAATCACCAAAACATAACAATTTATCACACTTTGTGTAACATTGAATTAGAATATCTTCGAACTTTCCCAGAAAGTCGTTATAGACACCCCTAGGTAGTCTGTAAATGTTGCCTATTATAACTGTTTCATTATTAACTTTAATTTTAACCCAAATATGTTCAATACATTCCACACATTCTTTGTATACTATTGAACTGGTGAACTTCCCATCTATGTAAATTCCGACTCCCCCTCCTCTCCCACACCTATCCTGTCTGACAAGATTATAATTTTCTATGCTGACAGCATCGTCACTTATATTTGGTGAAAGCCAACTTTCAGTTACACCTACTATTCTATAATGCGAATTTAAAACATGCTCCTTAAAATTATCAAAGTTATTTAATAACGATCTGCTATTAATGTGTAGGGAACAGAATAGAGTTTAAAAATTTTTAATTTATCATACAATGATTTCCTTCTTCAACCTCAATACAAAGATGTCTACAAGAAACACTAATTAAAATATTATAGATTATGGACACCTTTATTAAGAAAGTGACAGTTGTTACAATAACGTGTAGGTTCTTCAAAACAAATGTTTATCCAAAATCGACCAAAAACGCTAAACCCAAATGAAGAATCAGCTAGAGTTTCCGTAGATATAGGCACGACAAGTTTTCAAAAATTTAAACACTAGTAATTCAATGTATTTTTGGCTTTCTTGAGAGCACATTAAACGACGTCACTTATCAACTAAAGGACATACTACATGACTAAGGTGAATTCCTTTCAGCAACTGACGCTTCAGGAAATTGAAAATACAGTAACTCGAGAAGTTCTGCTTTTAAACACAGAAAATCGAGATTCAATCAATGGGGCCGTGGAAAAGCTTAAGCGAGCCATTGCATAATAGAAAATGGAGACCACTTTGAACAATTCAAAATTTCAATAGTAATTGTAATATATAGTTTTTAAACAATGTGGTTTAAATTTCTATTATTTAATAAAAAGAATATTTAAATTTAAAATAATATTAATAATAAATGAAAAATCTCCCGAAACCACATCATATTAACATCATAATAAGGGTCCCCGTTTGAAGTGTTATTTTGTTGTTACTATTTGATTGTATTTTATTTTAATAAAATTGAATAGTGAAATTGTCGTAGTATGAGGTTGAACTGTGTTGGTTGAGCTCTTCGCTAAAGACGAAAGAGGTCCTGGGTTCGAATCCCAGCAAAGACAGGTTTTTTAATTTTAATTTTGTCTGTAATGACGACTAAAAAAAAATTCTGGGAAACTCAGGTAATAAAATAGTATTATAGTATTAGTATCGTCAGATGTTATTGCCAACTAATGACATTTTAAATCGAAATATTTCAAAAACTACCAAAGCAAATATTAATAAACCATATATCGTTGGAATCGGGATAAAACTGTTTCATTCTAATCGATAATATACAGTGTGTTCATTAAAAAAAACAAAGTTGATGTTGATTCCAGAAAAACGTACCTAAACGTACGTAACCCTATATATCTAAAAACTAAATCATAAAAAAAATTGTTCAATTTAAAGAAACTTTTATATTTAACTTTTTTTTGTATCTGTATAAATGAGAAAGTTAATAGTGGGGTGCATTTATAACCAAAAACCCTGTACAATCGGTTTTCATGTAGCGCCTACAATTTTGTCAGATCCCCCTAAGAGTATCGAAAATGCGCCACCAAGCACAAACTTATTTATGTTTTTTTTAATTCTGTCATTTATAGTAGATTTTTCATTTTAGGAACTTAGTCGATTTTATGCGGTTTTACTATTTCTCGACTCATACCCGTATATCACCATGGTTAATCGGCGGCTTCCTGGGATATTTCTTGTTCAAAATAAAACAAGGGAACAACATAATTTATTTGAAATTTCCAAAGGTGAGTAACAACCCAAATTTCAATGATTCAATGCATGTACTTCTTTATCCAAATGATGCCATTAATAATAATAGTCGCAGAGATTTAAATCGGGACTGGTAAGAGCCAAAGTAGCACATATAATCAAATATGGGCTAAAATGCTGTGATATTGGCTAATATCCCTGGCTAATTAGCTAAAATGGCTAGCCAAAATAACAGTTCTAGTACAGTATAAAGACGGAAATATGGCTAAAGTGGGGAATAATAATTTGGCCATAATGGGGTAAAAATGGCTAATTGCCAATTACACGATCCTATCTTCTGATTTTATGGTTGGGTTTATTAGCTACTTTTTTACTTTAAAATCGAGTTTTTTAGCTGAATTCTAACTTGTTTTTAGCCGAAATTTGAGTACCTAATAACTAAATAATTACTCATTTTTTGCCTTTTCTTCATTTATATAATAAATCATCAATTGTTTCAAATTATGTAAAAATAGTATTGACAGAGCCAATTAGTGTAAGAATTTATGAGCCAAGAGGAAATGCAAAGATAACAAATCATGGTTTCACGGTTGGTAGGGACAAAAAACACTTTCGATTTCCACAAATATTCTTTTTTTTTATTTTTTAGTTTGGAAATGTATTTTAAGAAGAAAATTGATTAAAGGGTTCATGGCATAAAAAAAACATGCATGAAAATAAGTACTTGTAGGTAGAAAGAATATGTTTGTTTAAAATGGTCAAGTAATGGCTGCTAGGAAATTAGTTTAATATTAATTTCAATCATGGCGGATCATAAAAAGCTTTGGGCTATTTTTTAAGCAAATATTCCTTGAAAATGGCCACTTTGTAAGCAAATATTTATCAAACGGCAATAATTTGCAAATGTAGCCAAAATGTAGCAACATTACTAAAAATTTGCCGATAAAAATGCCTACTTAGTTTGCCTTTAGTACTCGCTAAAAAATGGCTAATTTAAGACCCAGGAGCCAGCGTAACAAAATTAAACGACGATTGCCCCAAGACGGCGTTTTTCTATGATATGTGATGGAATATTTTTATTAGACGTTTTGTATGATAAATAATTTATATTTCGCTTTTCTAAATATATCTTCAGTTTGGTTAAGTATAGTCTTATAGGTTATAAACGTAGATTTGCAAAATGTGGCTTATTTTGGCAATATTATAGCAAAAATAAGCGAAATAAAACTACCCAATTTTAGTCTAGTTTTGAAACCAAAATATGATAATAAAAGACATATTTTTTCCTCTCAATTTTTGTTGTCTTAAAATGTCATAATCTGGCATTCTTATATATCTACTATTACTATAATTAAACTTAAATACTTGCTAAAATATGTTTGGTTGGCATTTGGGAAAAATGCCTACTTATTGATTATATTCTGACCTCGATTTCTATTGATTAAAAATGCCATATTCTGGCATTTTAAACAGCTATGCTTACTATAATTTAACTTCAACACTTACTAGGATGTATCTGGTTATGTTGTGTTAACAAAATTGACAGATATTTCTACTTTTTGGCCATCCAATATTACAAAAAAAAGTTGGGGGTTTAATTACCCCATAAAATATAATTTTTGGCCAAGTTATTATGCTATAACTTATCTACATTAAAAACTGCTACTTTTGGAACCAAAAAATCTAATTTGAAGCGAGCTTTCATGGCTAGAAAACAAACCAAGAATCATTTGCCAAAATTTGACAAATCTCTGGTTTTTATGTATCTTTTATGACTAATTGTTAGACAAAAAAAGCTCGTCAGCTAATTTGTGTTACTTGGGAGGTTAGTTAAGCATTTCAATAAATTTAGCAATTCTGTCTCATAAAGAATAATTCTTTTATTGATGGTGTACATACACCTGACTTCATCCAAAAGAATAATAATAATAATAATTTAACAATAAGCCAGATATTGTCTTTATACAGCTAATATAAAAGATAGGTTTCAAATCTAATATTACGAACATTTCGATCCAAACTTGATAAATAAAAGATATTTTAATACACTTAATAAGGTTCGTGGGATTTTTGATGTCAAATCAAATGAAACAGAAAAATATTGCAAAAACTGAAAAGTGGAAAAAACTCTTAAAACATTACGTCTCTAATTATTCAATTTCTTGTTTTATTCGTTATTTGTCTAACTAGATGTGAATGAGAGAATAAAATAAGCAAGCATTAGTTTGGTTATTTTATTAACCAAGTGTCCTTGTTGGCTTATATTTTAATATTGATCAGGTAAGTACGGTGTGTATAATTGTGTATACAATTGAGGGGGTGGAACTCTTTTTCACTTTGAAGTACCGACAACCGAACGAATGTAACCATGTAAGCAAACGCATGCATTCGTCGCCCCTATCCTTTACGTCCACACTAAGCGCAGTGGCGCAACTAGGGGGGGGCTAGGAGAGCTTTTTTTGTTTGTAAAAATGGGTAAGAAGGTATTCTTCCGTAGCATAGTTTATTTTTCTCTTGCATCTTCCGTTTTTTAGTCAAGAAATAAACATAGGTTTTTTTCTAATTTAGCATCTTGTATACTTTTGACCAATTTAATTGGACACCATCTGGGCTTACAAAAACGTAAGGGCGCTCTTATTTTGAAGTTATGGATCATAAAAGTTTGAGAAATAGTGGAAAGTGTAAGCGATATTTTTTAAGGGGTTTAAAAGAGTAAAAAAAATCATATTTTGATTACGCAAAACCGATAATAGTCAAACTGAAAACAGAAATAGGTGGGGCAAATGTTCTAACATTGAAAAATCATGGAAGTCATTGATGTAGATACTTAATTTTTCTCGACTATGCACATTTAAAATAAAATTGAGGCGATATTCCAAAAAACGGCAAAACTTCTGGTATTCAATTTTTTGTATCAAAACCATGTTCGTCTCCCAAGTAACACAAATTAGCTGATGAGCTTTTTTACAGTTCTCCATAAAAAACACATAAAAACCAGAGATTTGTCAAATTTTGGCAAATGATTCTTGGTTTGTTTTCTAGCCATGAAAGCTCGCTTCAAATTACATTTTTTGGCTCCAAAAGTAGCACTTTTTAATGTTGATAGGCTATAGCATAATTACTAGGCCAAAAAAATATCTTTTATAGGATAATTAAACCTCCAACTTTTTTTTTGTAATATTGGATGGCCAAAAAGCAGAAATATCTGTCAATTTTGTTGCCACAATATAACCACATATATTCTAGTAGGTATTGTGGTTAAATTATTTTAAGCATAGCTGTTTAAAATGCTAGAATATGGCATTTTCAATCAATAGAAATCGAGGTCAGAATAGAATCGATAAGTAGGCATTTTTCCCAAATGCCAACCAAACATATTTTAGCAAGTATGTAAGTTTAATTACAGTAATAATAGCTATATAAGAATGCCAGATTATGACATTTTAAGACAACAAAAATTGAGAGGAAAAAATATGGCTTTTATTATCGTATTTTTATTTCAAAATTAGACTAAAATTGGATAGTTTTATTTCGCCCTTTTTTGCTATAATATTGCCAAATCTACGTTTATAAACTATTTTTACCTAGACCTAGATTGTAGAACCTAGATTTATTTAGAAAGACGAAATATAAATTATTTACCATACAACATGTCTAATAAAAAGATTAAATATTTCACCACATATTATAGAAAAACGCCGACTTGGGGTAATCGTCGTTTAATTTTGTTACGCTGGCTCCTGTGTCTTAAATTAGCCATTTTTTAGCGAGTACTAAGTAGGTATTTTTATTAGCAAAATTTTAGTAAATGTTGCTACATTTGAAAACTATTGCCATTTGATAAATATTTGCTTACAAGGTGGCCAATTTCAAGGAATATTTGCTTGAAAAATAACCCAAAGCTTTTTATGATCCGCCATGATTGAAGTTAAAATTAAACTAATTTCCTAGCAACCATTACTTGACCACTTTAAACAAACATATTCTTTCTACCTACAAAAACGTATTTTTATGCATGTTTTCAATGAATTTTCTTAGTAAACTACATCTCCAAAAAAAAAATGTGGAAAACGAAATTTTTAATTTCAAGAAGGGGTGCGTGTTTTATGTGCCTATCTTAGATTATTTTAACAGTAAAAGTTCCTACGCAAGTGTTTTTTGTCCCCACCAACCGTCAAATGAATATTTTACACAATAAGTCATAGTTTCTACGAAACCATGATTTGTTATGTTTGCATTTCCTCTTGGCTCATAAATTCTTACACTGATTGGCTCTGTTAATACTAGTTCTACATAATTTGAAACAATTGGTGATTTATCATATAAGTGAAGAAAAGGCAATGAGAAATTATTTATGAAAATTTCGTAAAAAATGTTACTCAAATTTCGACTAAAAAACAAATCAGAATTCAGCTAAAAAAGCTCGATTTTAAAGTAAAAAAGTAGCTAATAAACCCAACCATAAAATCAAAAGAGTGGGTCGTCCAATTGGCCATTTTTCCCCATTATGGCTAAATTATTATTCCCCACTTTAGCCACATTTCCGTCTTTATACTGTAACAGAACTGTTATTTTGGCTACCAATTTTAGCTAATTAGCCAGACATATTAGCAAATATCACAGCATTTTAGCCCATATATGATTATATGTGATACTTGGGCTGGTATACAGGTTAGACCAAAAAGGAGGAGGCACTTTGGCAGGTTTCCTGTTAACAGGTCCAGTAAAACAGAAGAAGTGATAACTTTGAACTTAAAATTTTTATATACGAGTTTTATCGTTCTATGTAACTATAAGTGTCCTAATTTATTAAAAAAATTATATATTTTTTGACAGCTGTCATAGATATTAATCAAATCGCATATAGCCGAAACATAAAAACTTAGACAATATCGGGAGTTTATAATTAAATCATGGTTAAAATGGTTAAAATTGGTTTTATCCTATAATCAATATTATCTTATAAGTGTCAGGGCTTGAGCCCCCACCAAAAGTCGATGTCTAGTTGCGCCACTGACTAAGCGAACGTATGCGTTTTTCACCGTCCAGCCAAATTTATTAGATAAGTGAGACGCCCAAACGAATATTTAAACAAACGTACACTCTATTCTCCTGTCTCTATTCAGCCCCTTTTAAGGAACCCTATATTAACATAAGTAGCAGTGGCGGCTCATGGTGAATTATATTGGGAGGTCAATAACAAATTTAAAATCAGGCATACTTAAAATAAAAATAAATATCTTATCTTTAAGTTGAGCTTTAAATTCTCTTCTGTTCGTTCTTTAGAATTGGAAAAAATGCTGAATAACACGTTCGTTAAAATTGCAGGCACATTCCTTTTATAAACGATTTTTCGATACTTAACATTGCTAAAGCGGATAGTCTGTCTTGGCCCAACTCCTCAGTAAAGTTTATAAGCCCTCGAAAAACCCCTGGATTTTTAGACAAAGCCGTTTCATCATGGCCACGTAGAGCCAACTCGAATGCCCCACAAAATTTTACACAATCTATAATTTTGTTTAAAATATAACGATTTTTAGACACATTCATTAAAATCTCTAAGCTGTGTCTAGCCGAGTGCGAATATCAATACTTCCGACCGTAGCATAGTTGTTCACCGAACATTTCATGTGATCTGCAGAAAACGCATGTTTTTTTATTTTTTCTTTTAAGTGTTTTAAGTCTTTAACACCGGTTTTGCACCATAATGAGTCCGACGAGTCCTTAGAAAATAACAAACAAACATAACAGTAAAATGAGTTAGAGACTTCACAACCACATATCCAGTTAGCTAAATCGTGCATACTTTTGCGAAAGTTTCGATGAACCTCTTTATTTTTGTCTTTAATAGTTTGTTGTATACTAAGTTCTGGCAAATTGCGACCACTTACCTTGAATTCGGTTATTTTCTCAAAATTAAGTTCGTTAGCACTCTTTAGTTGTTTAATTTTTTGCACTACCGACGTTTTATTTCATCTACATGCACAACTCAAACAAAGACCACCTTGAAATTGGTTATTTTTGCAAAATTAAGTTCGTAAGCACTTTTTAGTTTATTTTTTTGCACTAGTCACTACCAACAGTTTATTTCCTGTATATTTCCAACTCACACATGGATCATAAAAATAAAAAAATATATATTCTAAAAAACAGTATATAAATGAATTTTCATCGATTAAAAACGTCCGAAATAATATCGAGTTAGAATATCGACCGCGCGTCCTCTAAACAATTGAACCTCCGCATGCCGACGTGATGCCGCGACCGATTGATCGAATTATGAGAAGAGACCAACTGACGACCCAAATCGCGATTTCATATTCCATTTGCTATCACGTTCGGCTGCCGCTACCCAGCCTAGCCTAGTATAGCGTATTTTATTATGCCTAAGGAACGCAACTAATAGTGTAGCCTATTTAACTTTTCCCAAGGTACGCGTTTTATTACAACTATTAGGAGGGACGGTCAAATGAATAATTTATTTTCTGAAATATTTTTGGGGGTCATTGACCAAATAGAAGAGCCGCCACTGATAAGTAGGTACAAATAAAATAATTTTTTGCTCAACGATGTTAAGTTTTGGTCTGTTTATAGAATAGCAATTTAGAGAAAAACAACTGCTGCGGCACGTATGAGTGCCTTATGTGTTTAAACAAAAAAAATTAATTCTTACATCAATAACAATGTAATTAATAATTTTGTGTAATAAAATTGGTAAAATAGTAATTTGCTTAAATCACAACAAAGCAAAATCATCCATCAATATTTATCAATTCTTTTCTCAGAAATGATTGGATTTTGATTTTCGGTTATACAAGGCTTGTTTGCTTTAAATGTTGTTCACGTGTTAAAAACATTTCCGTTTTACCCTGTATACATTCAATTAAATTAATAAAATAATTTAAAACAATTTCAGTGATTGTCTTATGTGTTTAAACAAAAAAAATTAATTCTTACATCAATAACAATGTAATTAATAATTTTGGGTAATAAAATTGGTAAAATAGTAATTTGCTTAAACTACAACAAAGCAAAATCATCCATCAATATTTATCAATTCTTTTCTCAGAAATGACTGAATTTTGATTTTCGGTTATACAAGCCTTGTTTGCTTTAAATGTTAGTCACGTGTTAAAAACATTTCCGTTTTACCCTGTATACATTCAATTAAATTAATAAAATAATTTATAACAATTTCAGTGATTGCCTTATGTGTTTAAACAAAAAAAATTAATTCTTACAACAATAACAATGTAATTAATAATTTTGGGTAATAAAATTGATAAATTACAACAAAGCAAAATCATCCATCAATGTGTACCAATTCTTTTCTCAGAAATGATCGAATTTTGATTTTCGGTTATACAAGGTTTGTTTGCTTTAAATGCTGTTCACGTGTTAAAAACATTTCCCTTTTACCCTGTATACGTTCAATTAAATTAATAAATTAATTTAAAACAATTTCAGTGATTGCCTTATGTGTTTAAACAAAAAAAAATTAATTCTTACATCAATAACAATGTAATTAATAATTTTGGGTAATAAAATTGGTAAAATAGTAATTTGCTTAAATTACAACAAAGGAAAATCATCCATCAATATTTATCAATTCTTTTCTCAGAAATTATTGAATTTTGATTTTCGGTTATACGAGGCTTGTTTGCCTTAAATGTTATTCACGTGTTAAAAACATTTCCGTGTTACCCTGTATACATTTAATTAAATTAATAAAATAATTTAAAACAATTTCAGTGGTTGGTTGGCATTTTGTGGATCATTGTACTTACAGCCATGCCGGTACTGATGTTTGTCGGTCATGACACTCTGGTAAGCTCGGAGTACCATGCATATTCAAATGCATTTTACAACACCTTTGCCAGACCCGCATGGGGCTTATGTATTGCATGGATCATATTTGCTTGTGCGGTAGGGTACGGAGGTAAGCAAAAGTTAATATTAGCCAGTAAGGAGTTTTGAGGATCAATTTCGTTTACCTGAAATCAGTTATATGGAAACCGACTAGTTGTATGTCTTCTAGAAGCTTCTCTTAGTACCGGAAAATAAGAATTTTTTCACACTTTACCAGTTACATGAAATTTTTTGTCTCCATATTCCGAGGAAATACTTTACATTTTAGAATACCTGAAATCAGTTACATAAAAAAATTGGTTTGATTTGCATTTTGAACACTTTTCTTAACGTAAAAAAGCAAAAATGTTGAACATTTGTTATTTACATTTTCCGAGGAAATTTTTATACTTTGGAATACCTGAAATCAGTTACATGGAGATTTTGCTTTGTTTGCCATTCCAAACACTTTTCTGAACATAAAAATGCAAAAATCTTTTTGCGGAAATTCCTCATTATTTTCTCACGTTCGTCGATAACACCATCATTAAAGCAACAAACTATTATTTAAGTTATAAAATCACATTATTTTTTTAAATTCTACGTTCAGAAGGCTTTCTTTATAGAAGTAAACTATAATAAACATGCGAACTAGGTTAGGTTAGGATAGTTTAGGTTTAATTTAATGAAAGTGCGCGGTAGCGCGCCAACAAAATTCCGGATATACCGGGTGATCACGAAATTACTAACAAGGTTGTAACTTTTTTTAAGATAAGCACTATTAACATGAAAATTTACAGTGATATATGGTTACTTATGAGAAAGATTTTCGCTATATAAACAATCGACTGCCGTTTCCGGTTTAACCGGAAATGCTATCAACTTTAATATTTTAAGTGGAACACCCTGTATATTTATTTATTTTTGACTTCTACACTAAATTCTAAACATAAAACATGTATCATACCCTGTGTCAATTCCTGACAGTTTTCGAGAAAATGGAAAAACAAATGAATATGAAGGAAAAATACCAGAGTTCTTTCAAACTTACAGTTCCATATGGGGAGAGAGAACAGTACCTGAGACCTGAATTGTGGCCCAAAGGAACTGTGCTTAACCATTTTCTCAATTTGCAACGCCGGCCGCTCGAAGGTGATTCACAACAAATAAAAATCTTACATATTAACATAAGATCCTTGAGGAATATTGTCGATAAAAATATTGATATTCTATGTGTCACAGAGCATTGATTGTCAAAAGATCAAATTAGTCTGTTTCAACTGGAGGGGTACAACTTAGCAGGATTTTCTGCAAGATTAGAATCATCTGGAGGTGGCACAGCTATATTTGTAAATAACAGACTTGGGTCTGATTTTAATAATGTTTATTTAGACTTTAATGTTGAAAAATATATAGAGTATTCTTCTGTGTATTTTAGGAATTTAAATTTAAATGTTTTAGCCGTTTTTTTATTTTTTTTTTTTACAGGCCCCCATCGGGCAACTTTGACACCTTTTTGACCGTCATGGAAGGTATATTGAGTTCCATTAACATAAACAGAAGCATAGTGTTGGCCGGTGATTTCAACGTGCGGTTTGGCACTGGTGAGGCTACTTCTTTACTCCTAGAGGAAGCAATGGTGGGTTTTGATATGCGGCAAATAATATTTGAGGAAACTAGGTTGGATGCTTGTCTGGACAACATATTTGTGCATAATGCGGAGGTACACAGCTCAAGGGCAGATTGTTCACTTTTCAGTTCATGTAAAGGATAACAATTTATTACACACAAAAAAAATGTGTAGACCGGTCACACTGAAAGGTTTGTTCATATTTTATAATGCAATTTCTGCGGTCACATGGAATTTTATTACAGATAACACCGTAAGTATTAATGAAAAGTTTAATAAATTTATGAACATTCTGGAGCAAGCCTATTTAGAGTCATTCCCGGAAAGACAATACGTGGTTCGTTCTGACCAATCAAATAACATTAACTGGTTCTCCAATAGGTTAAGGGATATGAGGGAGCATTTAAACCTACTTGGTGAAATTAGTAGGCAATATACTCATGTAACTCACAAACATCATTATAAGGAGTATAAAAAAGTGTATAAGTCAGAGAACCGTAAGGCTAAGATAGCTGCTAATGATAATTTGATTCGTTCCTCAAATAACAGCTGTAAACAGATGTGGCGAATTATAAATAACAATAGGGATAATGCTGCAAGCAATATTCAGCCGTGTAGTCTTAGTGCGGATGATTTTAATAACTATTTTTTAAACATAGTTCATAAACTTGTAAGTGGAATTGGATTATCGGAAATGGACCCATTGGATAATTTAAAAAACCAAATAGTATCAAGTAACTTTTTCTTTCACGAAGTCAGTTTTAATGATGTTCGAGAAGTTATAGATAATATTAAGAATAAGAATAGCCGTGACGTATTTGGTTTAAATGTAAAGCTTATTAAAACTGTAAAAAATTTGATTCTGATACCACTTACGAAATTAATTAACCAAAGCCTTCATTCCACTATTTAAAAAGGGTGATCATGACTTGCCTGTGAATTATCGACCTATATCTTTGCTTCCTATTATTTCAAAGATTGTTAAAAAATGCATGACAAAACAAATCAGCTTTTATTTTGAAAACAACTATTTATTTAGCAAAAGTCAATTTGGTTTTAGAGAGGGCAAAAGCACAGTTCTGGGTATTCTTGACTTAGTTTCGGATATCACAGATGCATTCCACAATATGCAATACAGCCCAGTATTATTTTGTGACCTTAGTAAGGCCTTTGACTGTGTGGAGCATGGGAAGCTGAAGGCATATGGCTTTTGCCCTAATAGTGTTGGACTGATTCAGTCATATATGGAGAGAAGGTGTCAGGCTGTGCAGTATTCGGGGGTGGCATCGGCAAAGCGTGAATTGACTATAGGGGTACCTCAGGGCTCCGTTTTGGGCCCAGTACTATTCTTAATATACATTAATGATCTTCCACTTGTGGATCAGAAACCCAAATTTACTCTTTTTGCTGATGACACAACTGAGACTGTATGTGCTGATATAATCGAGGCTTCCATGGTGGCACGGGAGAGGGCTGAACGTTGGTTTAATAGCAACAGGCTGGTGTTGAATAAAGAAAAGACATCGAGAATGGTGTTTTCTATGAGAGATCTGGGAGATGCGAACTCCAATATCTTGGACGCAAAATTTCTTGGGGTCCATATTGATCCTCGCTTGAGGTGGGATGTTCACATCAGCACTGTTGCCCTCGCACTGTCCAGGAGCCTGTATCTGCTTCGAAGTTTGGCTCATAGAGTCTCTTATAGTGTACTAAGAACAGCTTATTATGCAACCTTCCACTCTCATCTTTCATATGCGATACTTGCTTGGGGGCATGCAGCTAATTCATCTCGACTATTTGGTTTGCAGCGAAAGGCAGTTAGGGTGCTGAGTGGATTGGAATATAGAGAGCATGCAGAGGGGCTTTTCGAAGTTGTGAAATACTTACTGTTCCTTCCTTGTACATACTTGAGAATCTATTGTATGTTAAGAAACACTCAGACCTGTTTGTAACTCACCAGGAACTACATCAGTATGAGACAAGGCATTGCAGTGATGTTGTGCCTATCTAGGGGAGAACCTCCTACAGTAGCCAGTCTTTAACAGTGGCCATATCTTTGTAATATAATAAATTCACTTCAGTTACCGTCGCCATCTATGAATTAAAGAGTTAAGTAGTCGTACTCGAAAATACGTCGGTCCACGTTTTGGTCAGTCTCATTGTTTATGTAGTAGAGAGAGCATCGCTTTTTTGGCTGCCGTAAGTTACGTTTACAGGTATGTTTGCTCTTTGTTTATTTCGTAATGCTTTGTAACCATAAGCTGGTAATATTTTTAAAATAAACTGCAGTATATTAGTTATATTTTGTACCTTTTATTTCTTAAGAATAATAGCGTTTGAATTTGTTTTGATCAAACGTTTAGAAAACGTGGTTTCTCTAACAGTGGCCAGGGTTGTTGTTTTTAACAGTGGCCACTACTAAAGTGCCACTAAAAGCCACTGTAGGTTCCTTTTTTTTCAGCATTATGGACGAATCAAGGTCCAAGAGATCCAACATTGGAAAAACCAGTGCTGCAACAATGAGAGAGGCTCTTTACCGTATATTTGAAGGTGGTTGGAGTGTTAAAAAAGCGGCCCAGGAATTCAAGATCGCAAGGACCACCTTAAGACGTTATAAATCAAAATGCGAACGAGCGGGAGTTGATGCTGATTTTGCCAACATGGATGTAGGGAGAACACCACGACTTACACCAAATTATGAAGTCAACAAAGTGTTCAGCAAGTCTGAAGAGGAAAAACTTACAGATTATTTGAAGCAGATGGCGAATTTGCACTACGGGTTGAGTCCAACGCAAGTACGATTTTTTGCTTATGAATTAGCTGTTGCTTTTGATAAGAAGATTCCAAACAATTGGAGGAAGAATAAGTGTGCTGGAAAAAACTGGTTTTATAAATTTATGAAAAGAAATAGGAGCATTTCTATTCGATCTGCTGAAGCAACGTCCTTGGCTAGAGCAATGGGATTTAATAAACCAGTTGTTGATAAGTTTTTCACAAATCTTACCGTTTTATATGAAAAATATAAATATACTCCTGCCCAAGTATATAATATAGACGAGACTGGCCTTACAACAGTCCAAGGTTCCAGTAAAGTTATAGCGACCAAGGGCCAAAAACAAATAGGGAAAATAACATCAAGTGAAAGAGGCACCCTTGTTACCATGATTGGAGCCATCAATGCAATAGGTAACTCTATCCCGCCTTTCTTAATATTTCCGCGGAAAAATTTCAAATCACATATGCTTAAAGGTGGACCACCTGGAGTACAAGGTGATGCTTCTCCCAGCGGTTGGATAAATAAAGAAATATTTCATAAATGGTTTCAATATTTTATCAACCACGCTAGACCAACGGCAGACTTCCCGGTTCTTCTACTGATGGATAACCATGAGAGCCATATTTCTCTTGACGTTATTAAAATGGCTAAACAAAATAACGTGCAGCTTCTAACATTACCGCCACATACAAGCCATAAACTCCAGCCCCTGGATAAATGTGTTTATGGTCCATTAAAACGACAATACAATAATGAATGCAATAAGTGGATAACTAACCATCCTGGTCTAAGAATAACTATCTACGATATAAGTGAGATATTAGGACAAGCCTATCCATTGGCTTTTACAACAAACAATATCGTATCGGCGTTCAAACACACTCAACAGTGCCATTTATGATGAAAGCGAGTTTATTCCAGCATCTGTAACAGATCAACCTCTACTTCAAGAAAATACCCAAAACTCACCCCATGCAGGACCCTCAAATGAAGGACGTACAGATGTTGAAAATGCCAATGTAACACAAGGAACTCATTTATACTTTTCATCGGAGACTATTGCACCATATCCGAAAGCTACCAAATGTAAGAAAACCACACTAAATAGAAAGAAAAGGAGCACAGAAATTCTAACTAGCACCCCAGTTATGGAGAAGTTTCAAACTGAAGAGATAGTAAAGAAAACGATAGTAAAAAGAGCAGTTTTTCAAGATGAGGACGATTTACCCCTGAAGTCTCTGATACCAATTAAAAAAAAGAAAAATAACAAGCGGCCCAATTCCAGTTCTTCTAGTGACAGCGACGATAATATTTCATATGCCTCGTCAACGTGTACCGAATCGTTTGAAGGGGAGGACAATATGACCTTAAATCAATTAGATGACATAAAGGTTAACAGTTTTGTCCTTGTAAGATTTCCTACAAAAAAAACTATCAAATATTACGTAGGTCAAGTTACCGAAATTCATCCTCAAGACGATGAATATGATGTGTCATTTTTACGATACCAGCATAAGAAGTTTGTTTTCCCCTTAGTTCCAGACATTTCCACCATCATGAAGAGGGATATAGAAATTGGGCTTCCTGAACCAAGTGTCACTGGGGGCACTTCAAGGATGAACAATTCATTTGTGTTTTCTATTGACTTAAGTAGTTATAATGTATCATAAGATTTCTTGTCTCCCGTTTCGTAGACATGTGTTTATACAGTTTGAAATTATTCATTTAGTTCATTTTTATACCAAATAATAAACATAATAACCATAAATAAATCCTTTATTTTGGTTTAAAAAGCAGTGACCATTGTTGGGGTATGGGGTGGCCAGTGTACCTTTCTTTCTCCAACAGTGGCCACATTTTTAAACTTTTAAAAAATATTACTTTTTTTTACTAATTTATTTTTTTTTAATTTTACGTAACATATGGTATAACTAACATTTCCAGTTTTCTATAAATATATAATTAAATAATAAAATGATTGAAATAGTTGAATTACAGCAACATATCTTGAAAGGTGGCCACTGTAGGGGGTTCTCCCCTACTGGCGATTAAAGAGGTGTCAGGGAGGTCCGCACTATTGGGCAATAAAATTTTTTAATGTTCTCCCCATGGAGATTAAAACTTTACCTTTTTTAAATTTTAAAAGAACCGCCAAGAAAATTTTAACACAAAACTATTTTTATTCTTTTAATGAGTACCTGTCCTTTGATTTTAATATCTTGTAATATTTGCATTTTAATTGTATGAATGTTTCATTGTTTTTTATTATATATTTTTTAATGTTCAATATTTAAAAAAAAAATTTAATTTATTTAGATATGACTTGTATATTGCATTTGTAATTGTAACATGAATAAAGAATATGACTATGAATATGAATAGAGTTCCAATTTAATACTGTAAATAGTGTTTATTATGCAACTCATTGCTCTAATGTGACAATAAGGATACTTCCGGTTTACCCGGAAACGTAGTGAAAAATCACTTTAAAAGAATATTTTCTCGTTTTATTTAAATGGGACGACCTATAAACCTACTCAACATCTAAATCTTCAAACGATTTTACATACTTGTGTGTATCATACCCTATACCTACATCAAGTACTTTTCGAGATATTTCCAATTGAACTATTCAATTACCTTTTTAACGCTTAGCCTGATAAATGACAAATATTAAATTTCTGATCTAAGGCGGCTTTGAAACAATACCTAAGTATATGGCCATAGTTCTTATAATAGGCAGATGGTTCGCTTTGAAAGTTAAACGGTAATTATAAGTATTACGTTTTTCGAGATTTTCTTCTAAATTTTAATTATTGAAAATGTTTTTTACTCGTGAAGAACAAATTGATATGATAATGATATACGAAGAAACTAGAAGAAATCGCAAGGAAGAGTCAAACTTTCCTTGGTTGGAAAAGTATTTAAAACCGGAAGGGAATCCGACAGGCGAGAATTTCATAGTTAGTGAAGATGCTGAAATTAATACACTGGCTTGTATAGCAATCGACCCTACTATATCAATACGACAAATAAGCAGTAAAATTGGAATTGACCGCGAAAGTGCACGAAAAATTTTACGTAAGCATGGCTTTGAATCATTCAAATACCAAATCCATCACCACTTACGTGAAGCAGATTATCAGAGAAGACTGGAATTTTGCAACTGGTATTTTGATATGCAACAAAGACAGTAGTTCTTTTTTCAGTTGAATTCCGATTTACCAATATGGGAATGTTTAACCGTAATAACACTAGGTACTGGATTACCGAAAATCCGCACTTGGTAAGGGAAGGGGCATTCTAAGAAAGATTTGATGATCTCGAAAAATAGTTCCCACTTTTTTTATGAGCCTCTGGATGCAGAACATTATTTGGAATTACTCCATATTACAATAGAAGATTTTATGGACAATCTACCCATTGTTTATTACAATCAAATATATCAAAATACAAGAGTTCTAACCACACTACACCACAACTTGTTACGTTCTGGACGCGCGTTTCGCTAACCAAGTTAGCATCATCAGCAGATGATATAAACTAAAGTAACTTATCCTAACCGAGACTATTTATAGGTAAATGTGGTCACACTTGGTTGCGCCCGACTGCACCGTTGTCAAGTAAACAATAGAGGGGACTATAGGGAATAGGCCCTCTGTCTTTATTTAGTGCTTTCTTACCACATTTAACTATTTCTATACTCTCAAATGCATCCAATAATCTATTATTAGATACATTTTTAATCAACTTAAGAGTATTTATTCCTATTTGGTAATTGTTTTCTAAAGCATGTTGGGCAACGCTTGACTTTTCTGTTCTTCCGTATCTTAAATGTGCCATGTGTTTTTTAAAACAAATGTTTACGGAGCGTTTAATTTGCCCAACATATTTTATATCGCAATCATTACAGCTAATTTCATAGATACCACTCCTCTCCTTCAAGTCGACTTTGTCTTTAGGGTTTCCAAGGAGATTTTTCAAACTGTTCTCCGTTTTGTAGGCTACTCTAAAACCTACGTTTTAAAATACTTTTTCTAGACCTCTCGTATATCTGGGATCATATGGGATTACTATGAACTTATTGGGAGCCTCCGGTGCTTGAAGAGTAGTGGCATCTTTTAACATTTTCTTATGCTTATGTCTATTTACTAATTTATGTACAAAATTACCATTATATCCATTACTTTTAGCTATATTTTTAATCCGATTCATTTCATTGTTAAAACGTTCTTTACTTAATGGAAAATTGACTAACCTGTAAGTTAAAAGATGAAATGCTGCCTTTTTGTGTTGACGGCAATGAAATGAGTCGGATGTTATATACCTATCAGTATTAGTAAATTTCCTATAAATATCAAATTCTAATATATCGTTATAAGGAAATAAGGTTATTATACTAGACAAAACAGATTATCTTGAAAAAACAGACCATTTGATTCAAACTGGTCCCTACGATTTAATTGAGAAGAACCCGTTATCAAAAATGATAACAGAAGTAAAAAATACCTTAAAACAGTGTAAAAACCTTGTGTCCGATAACCTAAAATTTAAACTAACACATAGTAACCCACAGTTATCTAAACTGTATTGCCTTCCCAAAATCCCTAAACCTGGGAAGTCCATGAGACCTATTGTTTCAGCTGTTGAATCACCAACGTACAATATTTCAAAATGGTTAGTAGAAGAATTCAGCAGTATATCTCGTACGATAACTTTGAGGTTACTAACTCGTTAAAATTCTTAGATAAAATTAAGAATGCTCACTTAAAAGAAGGTGAAATTTTAATATCTTTTGATGTAAGCTCATTGTTTCCTAGTGTACCCATACCACTAGCTTTAGAGTACCTAAAGGAACTACTTGAAATCAATAATTTGAAGAAAGAAATTATTGATGAATATTTACTTCTTACAAAATTATGTATAAATCAAAATTTTTTTTTCAACAATAAATATTATAAACCAACCCAGTTGCAAAAAAAAGAACTGAAAAAAGTATTTTCCAAGGGTATGGTATAGATACGTAGACGATATATTTGCTATTTTTGATACTAAAACAGAAAATTTGGACACTTTCTTAGAAACATTAAACAATAAATATCCTTCTATTAATTTTACGTACGAAAAGGAGAACAATGGGCAATTACCTTTTCTCGACACGTTAGTTATTAGAAATAACGATAAATTAGAATTTGATATTTATAGGAAATTTACTAATACTGATAGGTATACAACATCCGACTCATTTCATTGCCGTCCACACAAAATTGTAGCATTTCATTTCTTAACTCACAGATTAGTCAATTTTCCATTAAGTAAAGAATGTTTTAACAATGAAATGAATCGGATTAAAAATATAGCTAAAAGTAATGGATATAATGGTAATTTTGTACATAAATTAGTAAATAGACAAAAGCATATGAAAATGTTAAAAGACGCCGAGAAGTGGCAGCACCTGAGGCTCCCAATAAGTTCATAGTAATCCCATATGATCCCAGATATACGAGAGGTCTAGGAAAAGTATTTAAAAACGTAGGTTTTAGAGTAGCCTACAAAACGGAGAACAGTTTGAAAAATCTCCTTGGAAATCGGTTTTGTCTAGTATAACAACCTTATTTCCTTATAACGATATATTAGAACTTGATATTTATAGGAAATTTACTAATACTGATAGGTATATAACATCCGACTCATTTCATTGCCGTCAACATAAAATGGCAGTATTTCATTTCTTAACTCACAGATTAGTCAATTTTTCATTAAGTAAAGAACGTTTTAACAATGAAATGAATCGGATTAAAAATATAGCTAAAAGTAATTGATATAATGATAATTTTGTACATAAATTAGTAAATAGACATAAGCATAAGAACATCTTAAAAGATGCCACTACTCTTCAAGCACCTGAGGCTCCCAATAAGTTCATAGTAATCCCATATGATCCCAGATATACGAGAGGTCTAGAAAAAGTATTTAAAAACGTAGGTTTTAGAGTAGCCTACAAAATGGAGAACAGTTTGAAAAAACTCCTTGGAAACCCAAAAGACAAAGTCGACTTGAAGGAGAGTAGTGGTATCTATGAAATTAGCTGTAATGATTGCGATCTAAAATATGTTGGGCAAACTAAACGCTCCATAAACAATCGTTTTAAAAAACACATGGCACATTTAAGATACGGAAGAACAGAAAAGTCAAGCGTTGCCCAACATGCTTTAGAAAACAATCACCAAATAGGAATAAATAATCTTAAGTTGATTAAAAATGTATCTAATAATAGATTAATGGATGCATTTGAGAGTATAGAAATAGTTAAATGTGGTAAGAAAGCACTAAATAAAGACAGAAGGCCTGTTTCCTATAGTCCCCTCTATTGTTTACTTGACAACGGTGCAGTCGAGCGCAACCAAGTGTGGCCACATTTACCTATAAATAGTTTCGGTAAGGATAAGTTACTTTAGTTTATATCACCTGCTGATGATGTTAACTTGGTTAGCGAAACGCGCGTCCAGAACGTAACAAGTTGTAGTGTAGTGTGGTTAGAACTCTTGTATTTTGATCTATCGTCCACCACAGGTTCCAGTGTTAGGAACCAAATATATTTTCAGCAAGATGGGGCACCTGCACACAATTCCAGAGTAGCGACTAACTACCTGAGAGAAAAATTCGGCGACAATTGGATAGGTACAAATGGGCCAGTCAGATGGCCGGCGAGATCGCCTGACCTCACCCCGTAAGATTTTTCATATTGGGGCTACATTAAACAAAAGGTCTACAAAACACCATTAGAAAATCGTACGGACCTTATTAATCGAATTACAAACGCGATAGAAGAAATAACTCCAAGGCAAATGGAAAACATTTTACAAGAGATTCATAACAGAATTCGTATAAGCCATGAAGTTAATAGACAACGTTTTTAAGACCTTGTCTATGGATGACCTTTTTTCTTGGTTTTTTATTACTCATGTAGCTTTAGTTCTATTTCGTTTTTTTCCTTGAGTTAAGAGGATTTTTTATGTTTGAATATTATTTAAATTAGTGTTTTGTGGCGTAATGACAATTGAAGCTCTTCAATAGTGTCCTTAATAAGCACCTATTTAAGTAGACTGGCAATATTTCTTATAGTAATTAATAAACAATGATTAGTTGTACAGCGTGTGAAAACATCAAACAACAGTCATTTTGAAATAACTTTTTGTAAGTAAGTTTAACAACAATTTACATTGTTGCTAAGTACAAAATATGCTTAGCCTTACAGATAACATATCATAGACATTTTATTCCTTTTTTATATGTTAAAAACTCAATTTAGTATCATGTGAAATTCAAGTGAATTCAAGTACGTTTGCAAATTCTAATAGCTTGTTTATTTTATTCGTACATTGAACAAAACAATAATTCTGAACTAAAGTAGGCACCTACTTTAAAAATTAAAAGGTGAATAAAAGAATGGCAGCTGTGCTGTTTCTTTATTTCACAGCCACCTTGATCAGAAACTTAATATTTGTCATTTATCGGCATAAGCGTTAAAAAGGTAATTGCACAGTGCAATTGGAAATATCTCGAAAAGTACTTGATATAGATATAGGGTATTGTAGACAAAAGTATTTAAAATTGTTTGAAGATTTAGATGTTGAGTAGGTTTATAGGTCGTCCCATTAAAATAAAACGAGAAAATATCGTTTGACAATGATTTTTCACTACGTTCGCGGGTAAACCGAAATTATCCTAAATATCACATTAGATGCAATGAGTTGCATAACAAACACTATTTACAGTATTAAATTGGAACTATCTACGAAAGCGTAGAAGGACCACAATTTTTTTATTTTTATTTTTGTAACAAATTCCGACTTCTAAGTCGGAATTCCGACTTCTATTGTCGGAATTCCGACTTCTATCTCGGAATTCCGACTTCTATCTCGGAATTCCGAGTTCTATCTCGGAATTCCGAGTTCTATCTCGGAATTCCGACTTCTATCTCGGAATTCTGACTTCTATCTCAGAATGTGTTGTAATTAATACACGACTGCTTATAAGCGCAAACACTTTTTTATACTCTTTTAATGTCAGATGAAGCGATCATTCTAAATGAAATTAATATTTTAATTATAGGGATCAGGATGAAGCTAAGTAAAACTACAAGAAATGTATTAACTGTGCATAAAGTCCAAATTAAAAAATAATGACTGGGTCGGTTCCGATGGCTTGAATATGGTTGACACGAAAAATAAAATCTTGTACTTTGCTTTTTCTTTTTCATAGATAGTCGAAATAATAAAACCCCTTTTAGTAAGAACATCTGATCCATATTATGTTAAAAAGGTGCAATAGCATGGAGGGGGTGCACGCATTTTCAGATATATATATATATATATATATATATATATATATATTTTTTTTTTTTTCGGATTTTAATATATGCACTGTAGTGTGGGGGCATATGTCTCCTCGCTCTTCATCAAGGCTTATCGTCATTTGCTCCCAAGTATTATTCTTTTCTTATCCCAATTTAGCAACTATTTACTATTATACATAAAATTTAAATATAATTATTATTGTTTTTCTTTTAGAAGAAAAGAAATATATTTGTTTAAAAAAATATCTTTTTTTTGAGTAAATAACTAGCACCTATAAAAGGTTTATGCATCCTCTATAGTAACTTATATTTCGTTAAACGATTATTCATTAATCTTTATTTTTCAATTCCGTTATTATTTATTCAGATTAAATTTCATCAAAGTATAAAAGATTTTAGGTTGACTTTTTCAAGTAAGGACAGGAACATAACTAATCAGTTACATTCTATAGATGGTACAAAGTATAATAACTAAAACAAAGTCAGAAAAACCAAATTTCCCTGATACCTGTTAATTAAAATATTATTCGAGTAAATTTATTTGTTTTAAAACGCATTTATTAGTTTCATTTGATTTTCACCCACTTTATAACGCCAGATTACAATCGATGACCATGCAATGATTTGATAAATTTGTCCCATTATCCTGAACAGGGTCATCAGGTTAAAAAAATTTCATCTCGGATAGGGACCCTGGGAAATAGCTACCATATAAAAGGAAGGCAGCAGGCGCGCAAATTACCCATTTTCGGCACGGGGGGGGAGGTAGCGAAGAAAAATAAATTATAGTTTAAAAAACTAAAAAACACGCTCTAATAGTAAATTGAACTAAAAAGAAAACTTTTGTAAAAAAGCGTAGAGTGCCTTTATGCCATATATTCATACTGACTTTACTCTCAGAAATTATACCGATAAAATATTTATAATAACTGATTATCAGACCCACGCTGTTTTCACAATGACATTAATTTTCTTGTTAATCACTTTATTCTCGTCCAAAGGGTTTTTTTTTGTTCAGTTTATTATTATAGCGTGTTTTTCAATTTTTTGAACCATAATTTATTAGAATTCCTCCACAAATGAAGACATTGATATTTTATGAAGTTTGAAAACAAAAATCTGTAACATGATTTCAGCAAAAAAAAATTGTTAGCAAATCACATCCTCATAAATCAAGTTTCCGTTGTAGTTCTTATTTCTAAATTTGTGGAAGGACATAAATTTATCAAAACAGATACAGGAACACTGTGAAAAGTTAATTATAATTTTGATTGTTTCTTCAAGCGTCTTATTTTCTTTCTTTTAGTTTTATCTATTCGGTAAACCTCTTTACAAATAAAGAACATTCTACTGACAAGGTACAACTCAATGATCCTAGTTGTAAATTTTTTTCGTGTTGATCACACCCAACAAAAGGAATACAGGTATTTCTTTTAATTTTTCCAAAATATCCAAATGGGTACCTTGATATACGTGGTTTGCTAACAAAATATCTAATACAGTAGACTATATTACTGATTATAGCCTCTTTGACTAATATTCCCAGTCATTTACGTTTTTTATTTATTAAGTTTCATTACCCGTTTTGGATTTTCTTCTACTTGTCGTAAAAGTTTGTAACAGACACATCATTAATATATTGAAATGGCTCGACAGGATCTTCTACCCTTAAAGACCTCACTGCCACTTTTATGCATACTGTATATTATTATTAGACCTATTAACAACAACTCCCAATTAATATTTTGACTACCTAGTTTTGTCCGGGACCTCGGACATAATATGAAAATATGACTTTTCTCATTCAATAAAATTTGTTTAAAATAAAATTCCGTTTTCTAATCCTGTCACTTTTATTCATAACGTTGTTATTTTTAGACACATTGGTAATTAAATTAATTGAACTTTTCCTACTTTATTAAAATTAATTTGAATTTTCTACCCTTCCCGAAACCCGCTGCTACATTAATTCATAATATATATTATTTCCAGACATCGGGGTAATAGCCCCCTATAAATATTTTGGCTTGCACTACCATCCGAGGGAGTCTTCTTGGGGTAAAATATACTTTTTTTCTTATTTATTAAAATCTATTTGCTATCTACTCTTTAGAGATTCGCTGCACTTTTTACTTATACTTGATATTATTTATAGATATGTTGGTAAAAGCATCCTATAATTAGTTTGGCTTGCATTGCCGTCCATGGTGTCTCTACAAGGGGATAGAATTTAATAATTTATTTATTTTTTCATTTATTAAAATTTCTTTGTCTTCTACACCTTCAGGGGTTAGATTTTATCATACTAAATATTATTTCTCGACATTTTCAGCAATTAATATTTTACACAAGTCATAAATGTCTTTATCACAAGGATAATTATTAAATGTGCAGTCACTATTATACGAGTAAATTTATTTGTTTTAAAACGCATTTATTAGTTTCATTTGATTTTCACCCACATGCAATGATTTGATAAGTTTGTCCCATTATCCTGAACAGGATCATCAGGTTAAAAAATTTTATCTCGGATAGGGACCCTGGGAAATGGCTACCATATAAAAGGAAGGCAGCAGGCGCGCAAATTACCCATTTTCGGCACGGGGAGATAGCGAAGAAAAATAAATTATAGTTTGACAAAACTGAAAAACACGCTCTAATAGTAAACGGAACTAAAAAGAAAAAAAAATATAGTTTAAAAAACTAAAAAACACGCTTTAATAGTAAATTGAACTAAAAAGAAAAAAAAATTACTTTTGTAAAAAAGAGTAGCGTTTATGCCATATATTCATACTGACTATACTTTGAGAAATTATACCGAGAAAATATTTATAACTGATATCAGACCCACGCTGTTTTCACAATGACATTAACTTTCTTGTTAATCACTTTATTCCCGTCCAAAGGGTTTTTTTTTTAGTTCAGTTTACTATTATAGTGTGTTTTTCAGTTTTTTGAACCATAATTTATTAGAATTCCTCCATAAATGAAGACATTGATATTTTATGAAGTTTGAAAACAAAAATCTGTAATATGATTTCAGCAAAAAAAAATTGTTAGCAAATCAGATCCTCATAAATCAAGTTTCCGTTATAGTTCTTATTTCTAAATTTGTGGTAGGACATCAATCTATCAAAACAGATACAGGAACACAGTGAAAAGTTAATTATAATTTTGATTGTTTCTTCAAGCACCTTATTTTCTTTCTTTTAGCTTTATCTATTCGGTAAACCTTTTTACAAATAAAGAACATTCTACTGACAAGGTACAACTCAATGATCGTAGTTGTAAATTTTTTTCGTGTTGATCACACCCAACAAAAGGAATAGGTATATGTGTACCTTGATACACGTGGTTTGCTGACAAGATATCTAATACAGTAGACTTCATTACTGATTATAGACCCTTTGACTAACATTCCCAGTCATTTACATTTTTTATAATTTATTAAGTTTCATTACCCGTTTTGGATCTTCTTCTACTTGTCATAAAAGTTTGTAATAGACACATCATTAATATATTGGAATGACTCGGCAGGCCGGGGTCTTCTACCCTTAAGGACCTCACTGCCACTTTTATGCATACTATATATTATTATTAGACCTATTGACAACAACATCCAATTAATATTCTGACTACCTAGTTTTGTCCGGGACCTGGGACATAATATGAAAATATGACTTTTCTCATTCAATAAAATTTGTTTCAGTTTTCTAATCCTGTCACTTTTATTCATAGAGTTGTTATTTCTTGACACGTTGGTAATTAAATTAATTGAATTTTTTCTACTTTGTCTTCTACACGCTCGAGATGATAGTAAAATTACAGCTCTGATTTTATTAGATTTTACTAAAGCATTTGACTTTTTAAATCATGACATTTTAATTTCCATGTTACATTATATAGGTTTTTCAGAAAAAGCTTCAAATATTATTAAGTCGTTTCTTTCAAACAAGTCACAACAGGTAAAAATTGGACACTCAGTTTCAGACTCTCTTAATGTTGTTACGGGAGTACCTCAGGGGAGCATACTGGGCCCACTATTATTTAGTATATATACCAGCAATTTTCATACTTGTCTAAAATTTTGCAATTACCATCTATATGCAGATGACACCCAATTATTCTACTCTTTTAATTCTCTAGATTATATTAGAGCAAACGATAATATTAACTCAAATTTAAACTCAATCTTCAAATTATCATCTGATCATATGTTAAAATTAAACCCCAATAAATCACTGTTTTTGCTATTTGGTAATCAAAATATTTTAAATCAAATCGAAAATTTAATTGATATAAAAATTGATAATAAAAGTATACCTATAGTTCAAAAGGCCAAGAGTCTAGGCCTAATCCTTGACCCTCAGCTTCGTTTCAAACATCATGTTTCTTTTATACTTCAAAAAGCTTATTACGCTCTGAAATCTATATATCCACATAGGCACTACCTGGATCAAAGTATTAAAAAAGAGCTATGTGACTCACTCGTTTTGCCGCACTTCAATCACTGTGACAGCGTCTATGGACCATTTCTGGATAGTATTGACTCCCGCAGAATTCAAAAAGTTCAAAATTGTTGCATCTGCTTCATATTTGGGATTAGACGTAGACACAGAGTATCTCATAAACTCAAAGACTTATTATGGCTTAATATGAACAATAGGCGAACATTACATTCTTCCTGTTTTTATTATAAAATTTTGAAATATCGTTCTTCCCCATATTTATATAACAAAATAACATTTCGAACTGATGTATATAATTTAAATTTGCGTAGAAAAACTTTAACCATTCCCAGACATAAAACTACATATTTTAAGAGATGTTTTTCGTATAATATTGTCAAATCTATGAATACGCTCTCGGGAAATCTACTTCAATGTACATTGTCTTGTAAATCTTTTAGAAAGGAATACTTTAACCAACTCTTTGCCTCCCAATAAGCAAATTAATTATGCTTTATTAAATGCTGTTACATCTCTTTTTTTCTTTCTTTCTTTCTTCCTTCCCTTCTTTCTCTCTCTGCCCCCCCCCCTTACCCCGTTTACCTTTACTTTTGTGCATGTCTTTCTTTTCAAACTCACAGCGCGTCTACTATATATATATATATATATATATATATATATATATATATATATATATATATATATATATATGTATTAATATTTAAAATTGCCTCAATTTTCAAAGATATAATTAGAATATTAATTATTCTTATATATACGGTGGCCGCATTGAAAAGAACAGATTCTGCTTCTACAGCAGAAATCTGAAATGCTGGCCTTTATTTGTGTGTAATATGAACCTTTATACTGTAATTGTAATTTATGGCAAATAATAAACGTTTTTATTATTATTATTATTATTATTACACCTTCAGAGGTTAGATTTTATCATACTAGATACTATTTCTAGACATTTTCAGTCATAAATGTCTTTATCAAAACACTACTATAAGTCAAAATTCCTAGTTAGAAGTCGGAATTCCGAGATAGAAGTAGGAATTCCGAGTTAGAAGTCGGAATTCCGAGATAGAAGTTGGAATTCCGAGTTAGAAGTCGGAATTCCGAGATAGAAGCCGGAATTCCGAGTTAGAAGTCGGAATTCCGAGATAGAAGTCGGAATTCCGAGATAGAAGTAGGAATTCCGAGTTAGAAGTCGGAATTCCGAGATAGAAGCCGGAATTCCGAGTTAGAAGTCGGAATTCCGAGATAGAAGTCGGAATTCCGAGTTAGAAGTCGGAATTCCGAGATAGAAGTCGGAATTCCGAGTTAGAAGTCGGAATCCCGAGATAGAAGTCGGAATTCTGAGTTAGAAGTCGGAATTCCGAGTTAGAAGTCGGAATTCTGAGACAAAAGTCGGAATTCCGAGATAGAAGTCGGAATTTCGAGATAGAAGTCGGAATTTGTTACAAAAATAAAAATAAAAAAATTGTGGCCCTTCTACGCTTTCGTAACTATCTTCATTTGTTTTTCCAAAAAACGGAATTATTCATTGAAATTTTTAAAGTTTCATTTGCCATTTTCTCGAAAACTATCAGGAATTGACATATACCCTATGTCAATTCCTGATAGTACATACATATATTGTTCATGTTTAGAATTTAGTGTAGAATTCAAAAATAAGTCAATATAAAGGGTGTTCCATTTAAAATATTAAAGTTGAGAGCATTTCCGGTTAAACCGGAAACGGCAGTCGATTGTTTATATAGCGAAAATCTTCCTCGTAAGTAATCATATATCAGTGTAAAATTGCATGTTATTAGTAATTATCTTAAAAAGATAATATAATTTCGTGGTCACTCGGTATATTAAAACAAGGATTTTTTTAATGAAAACCTATACTGTTGGGGGCCTCTATCCCGTTAGGTGTTAGGTTAGACCTGGTTCGTCTAAAAACCATCTCTAAAGCCATAAACCATCATCTAAGTTATAAAATCACATTAATTTTACTAATTTTTAAATTCCACATTCAGAAGAATTTATCAAAGTAAAAAAAATGTATTGTGTGTGTGTGTGTTGTAACTTATTTGGGGTATTCCAAAATGTATAAAATCTCCGCGAAAAAAGGAAACGACAAATTTCCGCAGGAACATTTTGGCATTCTAGTGTTTGGAAAAGATTTTGGAATGAGATGCAAAGCAAAGTTTTCATGTATCTGATTTCAGGTATTCTAAAGTGTGTAAAATGGAAATGATGTATTTCCACAGGAAAATTTTTATTTCCCGTTGTTAAGAAGGCAGTGAATTTCTTTTGAAATACCCCATTTCAGGTAAATGAAGGTTGCCCCAGTTTTGAAATGAAAAAATTAAACAGTATATATTTAATAGTTAGTCTTGGGGGGTCACGGAAAAACTCTTCCATCCTCGATAAACGCGAAACCCTCTGAATACAAAAATTAGACAGAAGAACTTAGTTTTTGTGCGACAGCTCTTTTGCCCTTTGCCTTACGATAAATACAATACAAGCTTGTAAAATTCCCTACAAAAAAGTTTTTATACACTTTTGACGTAACACCAGTTTTATCGTAATTACAGCCATGTCAAGTATCACATTGTATCACAAAATTCTAGGAATTCCGTGCACTTTTGCTCCTTAATCCCGCTTGCGAAGATAATTAAACGAGAGGCTAAATGCCAAGTAATTTCATAAGTTGTTTTACCTAAATTCACTTTTTTACGTCAACCCAAAAAAAAAGGCCGAACCAGAGCTAAGATATTACTCATGCACAGTAAATGATAAATGTATGCCACATTATTAGGCAACCGTATATACGCGGGAGTAAAGAGCAAAAGTTGTACGCACTCCCTAGACTCTATATTAAGTTTTTTACTTTGTTTGAAAAAGAGTAATCGAAGCAATTTAACGCAGATCAAAAGTTACAAGTAAAAAAGCTTTACTTATTTCGTCTAGATTAACAACTTTAGTTATTACAAAAAAGGTTCGTACGACGAATGGGTTTTCGAAAAATCAATTTTGAAAACTTTGGTCTCGTCTCGTGGGATAACGGATAAAGTTACGACTTACGTTTTTTGGGAAATTCAGTAACATTCAAATTCGTGGGAAAGTCAAGATAAAGGACAATATTCAAAAAATCTTTTTCTAACAAAAAAATTATTAAACTGGCTTCGGTTATAGAGAGGGATCGATAATACCTCATGTCAAAAAAGTATCGCCTGAGGATACTGACTCCTATACACTGATTTTGGTTTCTTGTCCAAATCGCCAGTACCAATTAAACACAAGCAAAATATAAAGAAATAAGGAATTTCAAGCGATGTTTTTTCGACCAAGTTGGCCAATTTCTTTCAATATTGAATAGAGGAAACAAAAATCCTGTACATCTTTGACGAATTTTTGCATAGTTTTGCAAATATAGTGAAAAATCGTACTTTTTCAGCTTATTTCACGGTCTTCCGCTCTGAATTTGTCTCTTCATTTTTAGAATCTATCAATTTACACCTAAACAAACTCAATAACCTATAAATCTCTGTTTCTAATTATGTAATGTTTTGTTTCTCAGTGACTTAGTAAGTCGCATTATTCACAAAGTTATTTTCCTACATCCACTTATACTGACAAAATAAATCGGTAAAATTTCTTTACCCGGAACTTCCCTCATTATATATTAATATTTCCTTTTATTAGGAATAAGTCTTATATACAGTGTGTCTACTTAAGTTCTCTACATATAGGAAACTTTTTTATTAGTAGTTTTACGGAAAAAAGTTACTCTTTATAAAAAGTTTTGCTTTCTGCCAAAATAATATTAAAATATTCAAACTTGAGATTGCATATACAGGGTGGTCAAAAATTCCAAAAAATCGAAATTGACTCAAGAGAGAAGTACCTTTAATTTTTATTTTATAGCAAAATGTAATACAAAATCTTACTTAGAATAAAAAAACATATCTAGCACTAGATTCGTTGCTTCCTATCTGAAATCACTTCTTAAGGAATGTAAAACTTTGGCTTCCTACTGGCAAGTCCAGTTTCTTACTTTTGTTCCTACCTACATACCAGCAAAATTTCCTTATTTTTCGATTGTTGATAATGGCATTGTCACTGCCATTGTCATGATTTTAGAAACCAAATATCTGCTGCTATTAACCCAATATTGTATTACTTTATAGAAACATCAGTTTGAAGATTATAGTAAAAAGAAATGCCGCTGAAATTAAGCAAAGAAGATAAAATTGAAATAATTTTAATAGTCGGAGAAAATTATAAAACATTTCGAGAAGCTGTAGACGTTCTTAACAACAGACAGCCCGATAAAATTATGCATATCACAACAGTGGGGAATATTCTAACTAAATTCAAGACTTTTGGAAATGTAGAAAATAACTTTAACAAAAAACGGAGGTCAAGGGTTGCGAATGACGAAACTACAAATCAAGTAATGCTCTCTGTGATAGAAGACGCTAAAAAGTCCCTACGCAAAAGGTCAGCAACATTGCCAAATAACGTAGGTAAAGATACAGTTCCAAAAATATTGAAAGAAATTAGTTACCCACCAAAATTTATACATACCTTGAGACCATAAGACTTTGAGCGACGGTTCGAGTTTTACCGTCTGATACAAGGGGAGCTAGAAGATGATCCTTTTATAGCAAGACGCACTATTTTTACCGATGAAGCAACGTTTACTTCCAATGGGACTGTAAGTTCGCAAAACTGTCGTTGGTAGAGTGACGTTAAGCCTAATTTTGTTATACAAACTCGTAATCAGTATTCATTCAAAACAAATGTGTGGTGCGGAATTTATAAAGATAGAGTAATTGGATCAGTTTTTTTTTCGACATAATTTAAATAGTCAACGCTACTTGGATTTTCTAAATACTTACTTGCACGATTTTATTCATGAACTACCCATAAGTGAGAGAATTTTATCTTTAATGGACGAGTAATCGGCAAGTATTCTGATATTTTCTGGCCAGCTAGATCTCCGGACTTAAACCCTCTTGATTATTTCTTTTGGGGCTAATTAAAAGAGAAAGTGTATCTAAAGAGGCCATTTCAGAATGTTGATCATTTGGAGAGGGTAATTGGGGAAGAGATACAGGCCATAACGCCTGCCATGAATGAATTTTCTGTAAGAAATTACTGGTATGTAAGTAGGAACAAAAGTAAGAAACTGGACATGCCAGTAAGAAGCCAAAGTTTTACATTCCTTAAGAAGTGATTTCAGATAGGAAGCAACGAATCTAGTGCTAGATATGTTTTTTTTATTCTAAGTAAGATTTTGTATTACATTTTGCTATAAAAATTAAAGGTACTTTTCTCTTGAGTCAATTTCGATTTTTTGGAATTTTTGACCACCCTGTATATACAATCTCAAGTTTGAATATTTTAATATTATTTTGGCAGAAAGCAGAACTTTTTATAAAGTTTTCGGTAAAACTACTAATAAAAAAGTTTCCCACATGTAGATAACTTAAGTAGACACACTGTATACATGTGACAACATATATACCATCTTTTCAAATATTCTTACTGTACGCCATTTTGTTCAATCATATTGGATTCCTACCAATACTTTAACAGTTTCTACCTGCGCCACACTTGATTTTGGCTTTAAATGGCCTTGAAAGATATAAATCTATCCACGACAGGTAATACGGCTTACGACACCAAAGGTTTATAGCAGATTTTCTTAGCTTCGTAACCCACAACTTGAATAAGTCCACAGAACTTCATGAAAAAGCCCAAATTATTGCCCTCGACATATCTAAAGCATTTGATCAAGACTGGCATGACGCACTTATTAACAAATTTCCTGCTTATAGTCTTCCTCCAAAACCAAAACTTTGTACTTGCATTGCCAGAGAAGTATTTTCGTAGTGGTTCACGGCCTTTCATCAAACTTTCACCAAATCAATGCAAGCGTTCCACAGGGTTCAGTATTGACACCTACCCTATTCCTCCGGCACCTCAATGATCCGCTTCCTTCTACCAGCAAACATGTTTACTATGCTGACGATAATACACTTCAATATACAATTTCTCAAACCTGTCTCCAAGACTGGAATTGATGATAGAGTGATAACTTTAACTGGAAGTTGGATCTTAATCCCTCAAAAAATCAAGCTATTATTTTCACAAAAAATAGTAGAATCCCTACTGCTAAAAAAGTGAAAAAATTCAACGACAGAGAGTTAGAGACCTTAGGTGGTCTGCAAATACTAACGATAATATTAAGAAAGCTGGAGGGGTTCTAGCTCAATTATATTCATTATTGCACCAAAAAAGTAGTCTTAATAGTATAAACAAAATCACGCTTTTTAAACTTTATATTAGACCAATTTTAACCTACGCTTCACCCACGTGGCGTGCACATCACAAAAACCAGTCAAAAAGACTTCAATCGCTCGAAAA
Source organism: Kuschelorhynchus macadamiae (assembly GCA_030620095.1). Taxonomy (NCBI): domain Eukaryota; kingdom Metazoa; phylum Arthropoda; class Insecta; order Coleoptera; family Curculionidae; genus Kuschelorhynchus; species Kuschelorhynchus macadamiae. The sequence goes on from JAUTXW010001580.1 coordinate 130,576, forward strand.
TAAAATAATCAGGATCATTCTAAACGCGGACAGATTTCGTTAACAAACTTAATTAAAATTATTTCATAAGGGCCGAACAATGACCTCATTACCAAAACTCATGACTTTTCCCCGCCACGTAAGCTCCCTAAAGACTGTATTTTACCTAGAATCTAAACAACCCCTCCCCCTCTTCAACTGGGATTCCCCCTCCTATGACTTTTTCCCCTATCCTTAGAATTTGATTGTTTTCCCGCGGAATGAAGAGATGTAATAGCCATTCGGCTGACATAAGAATCGAAGAGGACCCGAACACACATTTTAATTCAGTTGTAATTGAGATTTCGAAGTGTTAACAAGATGACAGTGTGAACAGTGTTTACCTTTGATACCTGTAACCTGTGTTTTGAATAAAAGGAGTGCATTTAGAAACTACGTGTTTGTGTACCGGCCAATCCGGAACATTTGGTGCCAGAAGCGGGATAAGGATCCAGTTGAGTCTGAAGTTAGAGTAATCTGATGACGAAGAAGTAAGAACTGTTTTTTTTTTAAACACAGAAGATTCAGAAATCATCATAATTATGGAAGCAAAATTTGATTCCTTAATGAATGTGATGTACAACGATATGAAAGACCTAAGAAAGAACCAGGAAGACGCGACAAACAGTCAGGAAGACATGAACAAAATCCAAGAAGACATGAAGAGAAGTCAAAAAGACACGAAGAGGAGTCAAGAAGACATGAAGCAGGAACTCAAAAAGAGATGAAAAAAAATCCAAGAAGACATGAAGAGAGGCCAAGGGGACATGAATCAAGAACTACGAAACCTGAAGAAAAATCAAGACGACATGAAGGAAGATATGAAGAGGAACCAAGAAGAACTAAAGCAAGAACTTACAGATGACATGAGGAGGCACCAAGAAGACGTAAAACACAAAATGCGAGAAACGGAAAAGAGTCAAGAAGAAATCACTAGAAAAACGTTGCTTAAACTGATACTAACCAAGGAAGATATAAAAGAGGAAATGAAACAAATGGAGAAGAAAGTACAAAAGCAATTTCAGGAGGTTCATTACCAAATGCAGCAGGAAGTCCAAAATCTACGTTCCCAGATGCAGAAATTTGGATACCAAAGTGAGTTAAAATCCGGCGTTGTCGCTTTATAAAATCTGATAAAACCACCTACGTTTCATGGTAAGGTGCCGTGGGTTACTTACCTGAAAGAATTTGAAGCTGCCGCAACTGGAAATAATTGGGATTGCACCGAAAAGGCACGAGCACTGGTTTGTTCCTTGCGTGGTGAGGTAATGGAGGTGCTAAGGAACATACCCGAAGATAAACAGAATGACTTTGGGACATTATTAAGCGATCTAGAAATGCGTTATGGTGTGGCACATCTACAGGAGGTTTATAAAGCTCAACTTCAATGTCGAAGGCAAAAATATAATGAAAGTCTTTAAGAGTATGAGGCAGATATTGTGCGATTAATTAACTTGACTTATCCATCCTACCCTGAAGAGATCAAGAGTTGACAGTAAGCAGTTTTTATTGAAGGCCTTCGTGATCCTGATACCAACCAAGCTTTAAGAATGGCTAGAATAAAGAAGATTTCAGAAGCTCTAGCGTATGCCCTTCAGTTTGAAACAGCTAAACAAACATCCTGAGGTCAAGGAAAACTACGAAGACTACAGTACACTCCAGAATACCGGGCTTCAAATATTCCATTTGATTGCTTGGAACATTTTAAAAGAACTGCAAGAGATTCTTCTTAAACAGCAGAAAGACGAAAACAAACCTTTAATTTTCCGACAAAGAAAAGGCATTCATTGTTGGAAATGCGGTAAAGAAGGACAAATGCAAAGTCGCTGTACTAGCAATACGAATTTAAAACATATCCAGGAAGAGTGTCCCAGTCTTCACTAGCGTCAAAAATTAAAGTGTCTAAGGGTTCTAGTTTGGTAATACCTAGAAGGACAGAAAGTCCATACAAAAAATATGTCTTGGAAACCGTCAAACGCGAAATTATGCCCGTGGAAGGCATTCATGAGGCTGAAGTAACCCTGGGAAACACTACCGTCATACACGCTGTTTTCGTCGCAGATATAATAAATGACGTCATACTTGGTCTTGATGTTATTATTATAAGTGGTTTTGCTAGAAGATACTACCTTACCTGTTCGGAATGTGTAGTAAAAGCGTTGATTGTTGAGTTGTTGATTTCGAGGACCAGTTCAAGACTGTCCTCTACATGCAAAGGGAATTTTACCAGCAGGAACCTTAACTCAACGCAGAGGAAACATGATGTTTGTCAGAATGATGAATCTAAAAGGTCATCCCCAGCAAGTAAAAAAAGGTGACAAGATCGGAATCTGGTCAACCTGCTAATACGAATTTCCCTGTATAAACGTACCACCTTCAGAACCTGCAAGTAAGACCTAAAGTACTCCCAGATCTGGTGAAATCGCCACATTTACTGAACAAGGTTCAGATGACGAAGTTGGAAGAACTTCTGAGAAGAAATCAAAATGTTTTCTCTCTGTCTGGCAGCGACCAACATAGTTCAACATCGAATTAATACGGGTGATGCAGCGCCTATAAAACAGCCTCCAAGACGAATACCTTTGTCAAAGCGGTATGAAGTTGATCAGATGCTTAAGGATATGGAAAAACAAGGCATCATAGAACCATCTCAGAGTCCATGGTCGTCATCAGTAGGCTTGATTAACAAGAAAGATGGGTTCACCAGATTTATATAAAATCTGCCGTAGATTTTAAAATTTAAGTAAAATACGCGTTTAAAATAATAAAAATGTTGATATGTTGCTTTTTCGAAAATAAATATGAATCCTTCGTAAAAATTCCTGTTCATTTTATATTTAACGTGTCTCATAACAGAATTTTACCTGTCCTTTGGATCAATCCTGTGAAAACGGTCATTTTCAACACTTGTTATATAATATGCTATTATTTAACTGTTATTAACCTGTTTTGGTGTTTTCTATAGATACACTTTTAATAAAATCTGAATATTATACTTTATATAATGACTAAAAATGTGGTCGATATAAAATTACTGTCATAATTTTCAGGTATAATAAATACGTTGTTATCGTGGACACCATTCCAAGTACTTAACAGATTTACTTTTGGCATATATTTAGTCCATCTTTCGTTGCTGTACATAATCTCATTCTCCCAAAAGCAGCCAGGATATTTCTCAATAACTGGACTGGTAAGTATTCACTCTTTATATTAGGATAGAACATTGAAAATCAAGGGCGTCACTACGGAGTGGGGGGTAGAGGGGTAATTACTCTCCAGAAATGCCAGAGTCACCTATGTTTATGCAATTATTATGATTAAAAATATGAATAAAGACATTACCACAACTATTTGATTACAACAAAACGTAAGGAACTTTTTTTCAGTTACCAAAATGTTCCCTTTTCTCCCAAGAGATATTTTAAATACGCCACTGCCGTCACCTAAACTAAATCCCATTTAAACGAATTTTCAAAAAAATACTCCCAGGTAGTGACGTCACTGTTGAAAATATAGTTAAGGGCAAAAAAGCAATCCCCGAAGCATAAGTAGCATGTACCAATAATTTTTAAATTACAGTCCCCATTTTACTTCCTGCTATATTTTCTACTATCTACAGGGTCATTCAATGAGGACTAGACAAGCCGGTTTTCCTCGCGATGGTTGCCTTGATTTGAAAAACAATTGAACATCAAATTGGGGTGTTAAAAAGGGTCGTGACTCGAAATAAATATCACTCTGATATTGCTTTATAAATCCTGCTAAAGTAATATATGTACCAACACTCATTCAATTATCTTTAAAATGTAGAATTTGAATTAAAAAAAATCTAAACAAAAATAAATTTTGCCACCCTGTAGTTTGAAAAATAAGTCTTTTTGAGCATAAGTTTATCTAAACTTTTATACTTAATTTTCAGCATTTAATTCCTAATCACCATGTACAATAGCGGTAAATCTGCGTAAGTGTCTAGCCCGACCATGTTTACTATCTTCTTTACAAGCTATTGGTTATGTCATTTGGCGGAGTATAAACAAGTTTCGTTAAAATTTCGGTATAAGCCTCATAACTCCGTGGTACAGTTGTCGGCAAGGGATGCGCTCTAATCCCGGTTCGGGCGATGACTTTTTTTAGTTTTTTTTTAACAAAACTTATATTTCTATAACATGTAGTTTTAAAAATTGCCTCGCTTATATATATATATATATATATATATATATATATATATATATATATATATATATATATATATATATAGGGGAAGTACGGACAAAATGACATAGTATTTTAATATTGCTCCATACTGAATGGACAAAATGACTTAAACAGAAACACATAGTTCACAAATGAACATCTTTGTCGTTTTTGCTACATCAGCGCAAATTGCATGAGCCCACTGTGCACATTTTATTCACGTTAACCAGTTCTCACCAGGCTTTGAACGGGAATATAAGTCGTTGCAATAAATACAGGGACAGTCGTCGTCATCAGTTTGCGAAGCAAATGGTTCTGCCTCTTCATCATCCTCATTGTAATCAAATACTGCTCTAGTGGCCTTTCGCTTTCTTTTTTCAGAGGTGATTTTAGACTCATTTTTGGCTTTTACTTCCTCCATGTTCGGTGTAGAAGTGAGAACAAAATGCGTTTTTTGCTTCTTTGGTTTTCTCTTCCCCTGTCCTCTCACTAAATTTCCTTGCGGAATAGGAGATAACATTTCAATCGGAACGAGCAAAGAACTTGATGACGGTTCAGGATTTTCTTCACCTCGAGATATTTGATATGGTATGATGGGTGCAGTTTCAGAAAATTAATCTGTTGATGGTCCAGGATTCTCTTTACTATTCGTGCTTTCATCTGGTACGGTAGAGGCAATTTCGTTATTTTTAGAACTTGGATTTTCCGTTACCTGTGTGGGAGCAAATTCAGGAGGCATTATTGGAACATTGGTTGTCTCAGCAGGCTCAAACATATAATCTGAAAAGATATCAGGGGCAACAGGCCAGAGACCAGTGTTTTTAAATCCTTGGCATGCAATTTGCACAGTAGCAGCTTTGCCATAGGCCTCATTAAATAAATAGCCAATTTGTAGATGAGTAACTACGCGACTTGGATGAATCTTTAACCATTTTGATATTTCCTGATTGAAGTAGGTTTTTAATGGTCCATAAAAACATACGTCCAAAGATTGCATCCGATGGGTGCAATGAGGTGGCAGACATAATACGATTATACCATTCTCTTTAGCGTATGTCAATGATTCAAATCCTTTGTGACTAGCATGACCATCGAAGACGAGGAGCACTTTTTCATCAACACTAGCCTTCGCATAGGTTTGAAAATCTCTGTGGTCATCCAGCCCGACTCTTGTGCAATTCCAAGAGTGCCAGTTGGGGCCCCATCCAAAAGCTCATTTTTAAAATTCTTTCTAGGAAATATTAAACATGGAGGTATGTAAGAGCCGGTTGCATTCAAGCAACACACAACGGTGACATGAGATCCTCGCTCAGCACTTGTTAAGCAGCCGATTTGCTTCCGGCCAGTTGTTGCCAAAATTTTCTGTGGTTTCTGAACAGTAGACAGACCGGACTCATCTACATTATAAATCCTATTGGGTGAAAAGTTGTGAGTATCCAACAAATCTTGGTATACCTTAAAGAATTTTTCAACTTGAGGCTTATTGAAAGCCTGAGCCCTAACCGCTGAAGTCGGTTCTGGTTTACGTACCGAAATATCTTTATTCCTTTTAAAAAACCCAGTTAACCATTCCTGTCCAGCTCTTTGTTTTTTTGCATTGAAAATATGGGAAAATTTATTTTGTTCGGCTAACTGAAATGCTAACTTCTGAACGTCTTTACGAGTCAAACCAAAAAGTCGTGTTTCTAATAATTTTAAATGATTAACTAGCTGCCTTTCAATTTCTGGAGGAAAAGTAGGTTTGTACCTTCCTAGTCCTTTACCAGTTGGATTTAATGTTTTGTATTTTCCTAACGCGTGTCTTCTCAGAGTCGCCTGAGGGACACCAAACGTTTTGGAGGCTAAAAGCCAACCCATTTTTTTTTGCTGAACAGCCTCAATTGCATTTTTCATTGACACGTAGCTCCAGGATTGTCGATTAGATGTTCTTTTATAGTTGCGCGGCATTCTGGCAATATGGTCTGTAAGCAAATAAATATAATCATATTTTTGGTCTATATAAATTATAATGGACAAAATGACATACTACATAATATATATATATATATATATATATATATAAAATATATATATAATAAGTAGCTATAACTAGGTATATATTCATTAAATATTAGTTTAAAAGAGGCATACAATTCCGAAGCTACGTTAAAGTTAGCCAAAATGGGGGATAAGCCAGGGGGGTCCAACGGACCCCCCTCGCTACCTAGTTATTATTCCGATGATGAAATGGATGGTCAAGAACCTTCTAAAGAAAAAGAACCGTCTAATAATAAAATCAAGAGTTAATAAATATAAACTAAATAGCTTAGGTCCTTTTACAGTCACCATACAAGGAAAACAGGGGTAAAACATGAAGAAATATTTGATAAATTGAATTTTATTCATCCCATGATAAATATATAAAAATTAATTTAATGCGATAGCGAACATAATTATCAACACAAAACACTTATGCAAAGATTTCCGTAGCATTAATATACCTCATAAAAAAAGTCCCCTTAGAAAAGGGAAAAATAAAATAGTAATTGAATTGGACACATCTGAGACAGCGAATGAATTCTAAGAAAATAAATTTTTGTTAGAAAAAGGCTATGAAATATTCATACCTAATGTAAATTTCACGTGTAAAGGTATTATTAGAGGTATATATAAAAAAACTCTCTCCCGAGGAACTAGTAAATAATTCTCAATGCAATTTTGAAATTTTTGAGGTTAAGAGATTTATTAGAAAAACAAAAGTAACGATAAGGTAGAATATGTTGTAACAGCCACGTGTTTATATACTTTTGAGGGAAAAATACTCCCCCGCTCCATTTTTATTTACGGCCTTGAGATGAGAGTAGAGCCTTACATTATGAGAGTCACCCAGTGTTACAATTCTTTCTTATTTGGACATGTTAAAAGTCAACGTAGGAGTAAACAGAAATGCACTAATTGTGCTAATGTGCATGAGGAATCGTGCACAGCATTAAAGCGTTATCATTGCAATAGTTCAAATCATAAGTCCACGGACAAAAACTGCCCTGACTTCATCCGACAACAACAAATTCGTTTGTACATGTCTCTAAATTGAATTTCCTTCCACGAAGTTGACAGGCTAGCCCCAAAAATAAAGAAAGGCCCACTTATCAGACAACAAAATGATTTCCCACCCCTACAATCAAAAGATAAAGATATCCAACACTTTACCCCTTCTACACGAAAGATCACACAATTAACTCTAGACATCTATAACAATGAGTCAATTCCTTCATTTAACAGAGTCGTATCGAATAAAAGAGCTAAAGTAATAACGCCCTCCCCCAATCAGGTTATAGCAGGACTGAACATCAGGCCTGCCTCTTCCCCTCCCCAGCCAGAATACAATCCACCCCAATTGCAATAAGACCTTTGTCTTCAATAGTACCAGACACCCCCGACAATAATGGAGACATTCCCTCAATAGGAAAAGATTTGGGAAATCCCAAAAACATTAGATATGCCCTAGAATATATGGACTTCCCACCCAGTATTCTAAAATTAACAGAGTCTCAAAGACAACTAGTTTGCAAGTATATAGAGTCGTTAATTACTAGTAAGGTAGCGCAAGGAGACTTGTGGGAGCCAGCAGGCTCCTTCTATTGATATGACACAAAGTCATAATCTCTCAATCCTTCAATGGAATATAAGAACTTTATGTGCAAATAGAATTAACCTTCAGATACTTATAAAAGATATCTCCCCTGATATCATTGCACTATGTAAAACCTAGCTTAATCCAAAAATTACTGTCAATTTCCCTAAATATATCTCCGTGAGACAGGACCGCCCGGATGGGAAAGGGGGAATTGCCCTTTTCATTAGGGATAACCCAGATATTGCCGAATATGAAATTGATACTTCGTACTTACATGAAAACATACAGATTCAGCTCATAAAAATATATAAACTAAATATGTACCTGACTAACATGTATATACCCCCCAAATGTTCCACTGGGTAATAATCAGCGGAGAAGATTAACTGATTCCCTCCGAACCCCATTAATAATCACAGGTGACATGAATGTCAACCACCCACTGTGGGGTAGCTTGATCAGAAATCGGAATGGAATTATCTTTGGAATCTTTGGAATCATTAAATTTGCTAATATTAAATAAGGGAAAAGCAACCCGTCTTATCCCCCCCGATCAAAATATTTCAGCTGTAGACTTAACTATATCTAGCCCAAATATAGCTACTCACTGTACATGGGAGGTTTTAAAAGATTGCGGAAACAGCGACCACTTTACAATCCTTCTTAATTTTAATAAAGGGGATAATCATAAATCTAACTATCAATCTGGAAAAAGATGTTTTAAAAAAGCAAAATGGAGTGAATACACTGAAAAGGTTCTATTGGCAATAACTGAAAGAGCGCATGTAAACTCTCATGAATTCTTAAATATCATAAATTCTGCAGCGGAAGAGTCTATACCCAGAAGTACATATGAAATTAATAAAAAAACCCTTCCTCCAGCCCCTTGGTGGGACGAGGAATGTTCAGATACCCTAAATCATAGGAGGTTCTTTATAAACAGCTACAAATTCAACTCTACCTTGGACAGATACTTACAAGTTAAAAAGTCATAGCGAAATCCAGAAGATTCCTACAGCAAAAAAGAGAATGACGTTTCGTAATTTCTTTGCATCTGTTAATAGACTTTCTCCATTAAATACCATACCAATGTAGATCCATCAAAAAATGTTCTAATACCAAATCGCCATAAAATTCAAAACTCCCCCAAAACCAGGTAGCTAATGAAATTTTAGATAACTTATCTATTTGCCAAAAAGACCCTAATTTCACCACGGAACAACCAGTGGAACATTTAGACTATTAAGAATTACTCAGCACCCTAAATCATAGAAAAGATTCTGCCACTGGACTGGACGAAGTGTCCTACTCCATGCTAAAACATCTGCATATATAATAAAGGTATGGAAAGTGGGGAGGTCCAATCGCACTGGAAAAATACTTTAATTCACCCAATACTGAAACCCAAGAAGGATAAAAACCTAGCTGCTAGCTACAGACCTATAGCTCTCAATTCTTGTATTGTAAAAACACTAGAGGTAATGATAAAAAACCGAGTAGAATGGCAATTGGAAAACCGAAAAATATCGTCAAACAGACAGTTTAACTTCAGATTAGGCAAAGGATGCTTAGATATGTAATTTCACAAGCCCAATGCGGATTCTCTAAAAACGAAGTATCTCTAGATGTATTCATGGACATCTCAGCAGCTTACGATAATGTAAATCTGAATCTAATATATAAAAAATTAAGACACTTGGGAATATCAACCTCACTTTCCAATATAATATCTTTGACAAATATATATTAAGGATAAAAACAACAAACTTCATGGACCTAAACAGTCCTCCGTGGGGCTTACTCAAGGGTCCCCCTTAAGCCCACTCCTATTTAATATATATACACTGGACCTACATTAATATAATCCCCAACCAAATTCACATAGTACAATATGCAGATGACCTAGTTATGATGAAGACAGGTAAAGACATAACATCACTAATACATCACATAAACGAAGCGCTTACCATTTTTCAGCAGTGGTGCTCAGACCATAACATGTCACTGACCCCTCAAAAATCTAAAGCCATTCTCATTAGACCAGGACAAAGCCCAGCACAACTAAGATCTAATCAGGTATGCCAATAACATCATCCCCTTGATTAAGGAAACAAGGATATTTAGTGTGGGACAAATACATATCTGACATATACATTAAAGCAAAAAGGGGAATTAGTGCTATGAGAGCAGTTAGTAGAGTTTGGTGGGGAGCAGACCCTCTTACCTTAACACACATTTACAAAGGAATAGTCAGATCCCACATTGAATATGCGGCACAACTTGTAAAAGCTATCTCTCAAAAACTCCTAGAAAAATTGGACTCGCTTCAATACGAAGCCTTAAGAGTAACTGTGTGCATTAAATCTACCCCTACCAACACTTTGTTAGCAGAATGTAGTGAGATGTCCTTAGAAACTAGAAGAAAAATGTTGGCCCTAAAAAAAAAATATATCCCAAAAGATATAAAAACAATAAATACTGGCGAAACAAAGAAAAGCCTTATTTAGTATAGGCTTACAGGGATCTAGAATACATAAAAAACCTCTTAGAACCGAATGATACCTTACCCTGTTATAAATTTGATTTTCAACCACAATTTCAAACAATTAAAACCATTGACTTGGAATTACATAAACATGATAGCATAAATAATAAGCTATTTATCGAGAAAGCAAATAGAAGGGCTGGTGCTTATACTCGGATATATACAGATGCATCAAAAGACTTGAACACAAACACTGTGGGATAAGGATTTGTCTTGCCCTTCAAAAAAATTCAAATTCTCGCAAAGACTACCTGCAGACATGCAGATTTGTTCAGCTGAGATTGTTGCAATAAACAGAGCACTCGTGTTCTGTATCGAGAAAAACTTGAAAAGGCCTGTAATTTTCACTGACTCAAAGAGTACAATCGAAAAAATAAACAAATCCGAAATTACACCAAAACTAGAACACATTTTATTTTATACCAAACAAATGATCGTAGATGCTAACTCCTCTCATTTCGATATCTGAATATCTGGGATACCCGGACACGCGGGAATACCAGGAAATGAAGTGGCAGATAAATTAGCAAATGTAGGAAGAGTACTTAACGTCCCCCTAGACATCAAATTAGATGAAAATGAATTTATGCCTCTGATAAAGCAACCAATTCAATACGAATGGAAACATACACGGTACAAAAATATAACATATTAGTAGTAGTAGACACATAACCACCATCATAAGAATGCGAACAGGGGCATGCCCTCTTCCCATCTCATTTATATAAAGAAGGGCTAATTGAAAATCCATATTGCGAATGTAATACGTGCATTAAAGACTTAGAACAAATTCTATTTAATTGTCCGATTCTAGACCAAGACCTATACCTGGAATTAAAAAAAGCATCGTTACCAGGTCTCATATCTGTCAAAAGAATTTTGGCTAACTTTAATGAAAAAATCATTCAAATTATTATGAAATACCTCTCAGATAACAAAATCAATCTTTAGCAATCAATCAATGAACAACCTATCTACAATTCCTCCTAACTTTTACAATTTTAGGGTTCTTATTCCGAGGCAACATTTTTGGGTGTGTAATGCTCCCCCGTTGCCCAGGAAGTGTGAAGTCATTTCCTGTGTTGTGCTATCTGTTTATAACTAACTTCCTCATAGTAAAATATGCAAAATCCGCAAAATACACAAATCGTAACAAACATAAAAAGAAAAAGATAATAATAATAATAATAATAACGTTTATTATTTACCACATGTATACATATATAAAAACAAAATTAAAAATCACAAAGGTAAGGCAAATAAAAGCACGCATTTCAGACTGTTCTACCAATGCGGCTACAAACTAATATTAAGACATTTTGGCAATTAGCTAGTTAATAAAAATACAACAATAAATGCTACAATATTCAAAAATGAAGACACGAAAGGAAAGAAGGGAGAATGAAAAGGAAAGAAGAACAAGAAGGAAGAGTAAGGCTGAGAGTAATTTAAATGCTATTGAGAATTAAGTAACTGAGTAGTAATGTTTCTTTTAAAACTTTGTAATGACGTAGAAATTTGTAATAAATCTAAAGGCGAATTTATATTTAAAACAATGTTATAGGAGAAGCATCTCTTAAATATTTCTTTAAGGTATTCCTGCGTAAATTCAAATGATGTACGTCCGTGCGAGAAGTGATTCTGTTATACAGATAAGGAGGTGATTTAAATTTAAATAATTTATAATAAAAGCAAAGGGCACGGAGCTTACGTCGGTTATACATATTTAGCCATGAAATTTTTTAAAGTTTGTTGGTTACCCTGTCTCTCCTCTTAATACCAAAGATAAATCGAATACAGCTGTTCTGCACTTTTTGAACTCTTCGTAAGTCATAACTATTCAAACATGGACCATATATATGATCGCAATGATTAAAATGTGATAATATTAATGAATCACAGAGCTCCTTTTTAGTGGATTGATCAAGGTAGTGTCTGTGCGAAAACAATGATTTCAGAGAGCAGTATGTTTTTTTTAAGAATGTGAGAAATATGAGAACTAAATCGAAGAAGTGAATCTAAAACAAGACCTAAACTTTTTGCGCTTTCAACTACATTTAAACGTTGATTTTCTATGCTTATAGCCATAGCTGGCTTAATTTCATTAAGAATATTTTTATTACCAAATAAGAGAACAACCGACTTAGACGGATTCAAATTTAACATGTGTTTAGAGGATATTTTGAGAAATTGGTCTAAATCGAAGTTAATTTTAATAATGGCTTGATTATAGTCAGAAGGTTTAAAAGATAAATACAGCTGGGTATCGTCGGCGTACAGATGGTACTGACAGTATTTAAAGTGTGCATGGAAAGTGCGTGTATAGATACTAAATAAATGAGGTCCTAAAATGCTGCCTTGAGGAATCCCAGAATCAACTTTAAGAAAATCTAAATTATTTTAATCAATTTTTACACGTTGAAATCTATTGGAGAGAAATGATTTAATAATGTTTGACGTATTTACCGAAAACCCTATATAATGTAACATAGAAATTAATATTTTATGATTTAAAAAATCGAATGCTTTACTAAAATCCAAGAAAATTAATGCTGTGATTTCGTTATTATCTCGAGCGGAAAAGATATCGTCAGTAACATCCGCCATTGCCGTCGCGCAACTATGTTTAGGGCGAAATCCGGATTGTTTCGTTGGTAAAATATTATTTAGATTAACACGTATGCGTATTTGAGTTTCCAGCACTCTTTCTCAAATTTTTGAAAACGTTGGAAGTATGCTTATTGAACGAAATTGTGTTAAATCCTTCGGAGATCTAACTTTGGGAAGGGGTGTGACAATAGCTTTTTTCCAAATGTCAAGAAAATACTCATGAAGAATATATTCATTAACAATGTGTGTTATAAAACCAATAATATGAGGGCAGCACAGGGAGATTAAAGTTATATTAACATCATCTGTGCCCGCAGCTTTACTTTTAATTTTTATTATAATTTGAAGAATATCATTGTCCGTTACAGTATTAAAAGTTAACAAGGAAATCAGATTATTTTTAGTGTTATTTAAGTAAAAATTTAGTAGATCGTTATTTACCGAATTATTTGTTTTGGTTGAATTTATAAAAAATGAATTAAATTTATTTGTATCTTTAAAAACCTGCGGAATTTCCTTTGTGTTTACTGGCCTCAGTTTATTAAGCTCTTTCCACTTATCTTTTATGGAACTATTTTGAAAGTTATGCCTATAATAAGCTTTTTTCTCTAATGTAGTTGATTTATTTGTTAAATTCCTTAACTGTTTATAATAATCCCATTTGCTAGGCAGTTTACTAGATTTAAAATCACGAAAGGCTTTTTCTTTTAATTTCTGCATACGTTTAATATTTTCTGTGATCCATGGCTGGAGAGGTTTATTGCGTTCAGTAAGGTGCTTAATAGGTGCATGCTTATTAAATAAGGCCAATATACTATTATTTAAAAAGTTTATCTTTTCGTCAATATTTTCAATATTATATATCTCATTAAATGTTATTGCTTCCAGGTCCCCTTGAAACAAATTTATATCAATATTTTTTAGTGATCTATATAGTATTTTATTAGATGGTTTAGGGTCGCAAGAATAGTTAATCTGACAGAAAACTGAGCAATGGTCAGAAAACTGGCAATCAACAACACCTTTATTCACAACTTGATCGCAATTCGTGAAAATAAGATCAATTAAAGACTGAGTTCTATTGGTAATTCTAGTCGGCTCTAAAATAAATTGTTCCACAGTTTGCAAAAGCTGCCTTGTCAAAGGGCTTTCATAATTTAAGATATCCGTGTTAAAATCGCCTATGCAAAAAATGTTTTCATATGAGGAGGAAATATTAATTAACGTGTCTTCGAATGTATTTAAAAAAGAGGCAATTTCAGAATTTGGAGGTCAATAAATAGTGCCAATAATAATTTCGTACTTTTTTTAAAAAATCTTTATCCAGATACTTTCTAAAAAATCAAACTTTTCGGTCAGAATAACATCATATTTGAGATCGTCCTTGATATAAACAGCTACACCTCCCCCTCGACGGTCCTGTCTGTCATTTCTTTCTAAATTATAGGTTTGTAAATTAATTGCCTCATTAGAGATATTTGAACGTAACCAACTCTCTACGACACCTATGAACTCAAAGTTTTTGTTTTCGTAATACTCCTTAAAACTGTCGAAATGTGAAATTATCGAACGAACATTGATGTGGGTTATACTAAAAGACATTTAAAAACTCTCAGCACAGAAGAAAAAAAGGTAAAGGATTTAGAGAAGAACGATATAAATGAAGGAATGTAGAATTTATATAATATATAAAAAATGAAAAAAATATATCCACCAAAACCTACAGCTACCTGCATAAGATTTTAAAAATAAACCTACAATATCTTTGTTGTACGAGAACCAAAAAAAAAATGCTAGTATATTCTAACCAAAAAAAAAATATCATCACATAGTCATCAATTATTAGTAAAATGAGTCTAATATAATGATATTAAGTAAAATACGTAATTTTATCCAGCAAAGCAGAATATAAGTGTCTTGAGGAAAACACGCAATTATGAATTAGATGTCCACAACATGTACTCAAATGAAAAAAAAAATTATAAATCATCCTAACACTAACTTCTCAAAAAAAACAGTGAACGAACGTTTTGTAAACAAAATAACATAAGTTATAATATTCTACATGTTCCCAAATCATTTATGGTTTTACCACAAAAAATAATAAAGTACTTTGTATATATACCTAAATACGAAGGGTATTGAGACATAAACATCATACCTTGTTGTGAAATCCCCTTTGTAAAAATAATCCTATAATTTATTTAAAACATCTAGATCGCTTATACGATGAACTATATCACTTTTATCTTTCACATAAATATTTCCCTGTGAGCACCACACTGATCTAGCACTGAATTTTTGAACGGATTTCTTCATTAAAGAAAGACGAAACTTAGTTAGGTCCTCTTGCACAGAAACGCCCGTCGTTCTTAATAATTTCCAATTTTTAAGTACCGAGATACGACTAACATCATTTGCAAACTGCACTAGGATAGCCGGTGGCTTATCGCCCGGATTTTTTGCGGAGATGCGATAGGTTTTTCTTCGTTCTCTTCCTGAGCGACGCCAAATATGCGCACGTTTAAACTGCGCGATGATAGCTCGCATGAATCCAACATGGCTTCCAGAGTTCTATTTTTCTCTTGGAGGACTTCCACTTGATTGTTTAGAGTTTTTACCATAGATTTAAAGCTGGACATTTCTTCTTTTACTCTATCCGCAACCTGCTGGGCTAGTTTTTCCTCGAAGTGTTCCTTCAAGGTAGATACAATAAGACCCTTAATGTTGTCAAGGTCGGCCGCAGACAAAACCATGATAACAAAATTTCCTTTTAACTTACGTTAGTGTAGATATAAACCCAATTCCTTTATTGCGTTCGCACTAAGTCACAAAAGACACTAGAAAAACTTCTTTATTTTAGTCTAAACACAGTTTTTCGTACAAAATAATTGAAAAAAGCAGGAGCGGCAGTATAGTGAATGTTAGCTACTCGAACGCCATCTACTCAGCTATATGTATATGGACTATGGCTCACGTCAGAAGCCTTTTATAAGGCTAAGGTTATAGTGGATGCGTATTCTGACGAATTATCGTTATGACGAACACGTCAGAAAAGTTTTTCAGATGTCGGTGGTTATAGTACATGCTATCATGCTAATAGTTCAGTTTTGTCAAGATGGATGACAATGAAAGTTTAAAATATGAGTCTCAATTTTTGGAAAGCCCTTTATTAAAAATTGTTTTAATGGGCAGAACCGAACACGTAAATAAAATATTTTCATCACGATCAATTAATGGGGAATACCATACGTTATTTAAAGACCTTTCAGAACAACCAAACAAATTTTTTGGGTACTTCAGGATGTTACCAGCAACCTTTGATTATATTCTTAAAGGAATCGAAGAAAGTATTACCAAACAATCAAATTTTTGTGAGTGTATATCTGCTAAAGAAAGGCTGGCGTTAACATTAAGGTAAGGCTGCAATATTTTTTATATTAGTGCTTTATTTTAATTTTAATGTAATTATAGTTTTAAAACTCTTTCAAAACGTTTAACAAAAAAAAACATGTTTACTTATTTGGGTCGGTACGTGAAAAATATGCAGCTAAGTCTTCATCAAGCTGCTGCTGATCAGAAATTTCTCCACTACTTGGCCCAGAAGGAACACATTCTGTAGGATGAGTTTGTTCAGAACGTCTCAAAGTTTCTTCGCTAGTGGCCCTAGAAGTGTTTTGGAAGTCTGGAGCCCTAGCATAATAATTGTTCATGGGATGATAACGCATTCCAAACTGGGCTAATGAGCGTCTGGGGGAGGTTGCCTGCTGCGAATATGAATTGTCATTGCCACAATATGATTGTTGGTATTCTTCCTCATCAAAAAACACCTGTTGCAGTTTAGCTCTCACGTGTAGTTTTCTGTCTTCGGGAACTTTTCTTAAATAAGGTAATAAGCTCATCAGAAAATGATAGTCAGCATCCTCCTCAATTTTTGCTTGATGACGTACTACTTCACCTTTTCGCTTAAATTCTTTTAATTTTTCCTGTTCGATTATTAAAAGTTGCTGAATTGCATTAGATTTGGTATTAGTTTTGACAGTTTTAACACGTTTGGTTTCAGATGGGACAAACTCTGTAGACGCGGCCGGTGAATCTGTTGATTCAGTATTTTTTTCCATTCCTGCCTTTTGTGCTGCATTTTGGTCGACAATGACGTCAGTTTCAGCAAAATCTTCCAGTAATTCATCAGATTCTCCGTCATCATTTTGCGATTGAGTATTCACCTCCGGCTCCGCAGTGCTGCTTTGCAATGTTCTGCCCACAAATTGATCTTTTAAAAACAGCATGTTTTTAAAATATGGCCATTTTGGCTCCTTATTTGGTCCTCCTTCTTGTCCAGAACGTGGCTTCGGTAGCTTTTGAAGCTCTTTACTAAAGGTGTCCCGCAAACCACGCCACTTATTTTTTACGGCTTCAACTGAAACAAAAACAACGCTTACTAAAATACCCATAGGACAAATTGTGTTTGTTCTTTTTTACTTCCCTCGTAAAAGGGAAGTACTGTAATCGTGAAGAAATCACCTTTCGAAATTTTTACAGATTTTTACGTTTTAGTTTCCCTATACCCGAAAAAACATGGTCGCCCATTTCCGTCGCTCTGCCTGTCTGTCGGTCTGCTGTACGCGGCATAGCCCAAAAACTACTTATCCGATTAACTTCAAATTTTGCTCAAAAATAAAGGGTCATATGGGGATGATAAAATTATATTTTGGTAAAATAGAATGGCGGCCTCACAAAATGTAAAAATAGAGGAAGGAAAATAGACATGAATTGGACTCCAATTAATTTTTTTTTTATTCAACAAAGTGTCTTAAAAAATCGTGTCAGTAATAGTTAATCACAACCCTGCTCAAATTGTTTAACGTAAAAAGCTGATAAGATAAGTTTTCTCTTGTTAAATTCCAAAGGGGGTAAAACAACCCTGAAAAACTACAATTTTTTTTAAATTTAAAAAACGGGTACTTTTTCGACAAAATACCTAAACACGTTTATTTTAAATTGTTGTATATTTAAGGACTTTTTAAAAATGTACTTAAATAAGGCGATTTAATAATAATTTATAATTTTTTCGTCGAAAATCTCGAGTATAACTGCTAGTAATACATAAATTAAACCTCAACAAACTGAAATAAATTATTGGAAATATAAAAAGTTTGTATTGTAAGTAGTTGAATTCTATATGCGAGGGAAATATGGGTATAGGAGAATTTACCAATTTTTGTTGTGCAGCTAAGTCTTGTCTAAGTATTGATAGAAATATGGGTATAGGAGAATTTACCAATTTTTGTTGTTGCTTTTTTATTAATAATGACTTAAAATTTCGTTTGTTTTAGGTATCTTTCTACTGGGATGTCATTTAGAACGTTAAGCTTTTCATACAGAATTTCACATACTGCGATACGACAGATAGTTTATGAGACATGTCTATCAATATGGAATACTTTTCGAGGGAAACATATGCCGGTACCTACAACCGATTTGTTACAAAAAAATGCAAAAGACTACTTTAAACAATGGAATTTCCCTAATTGTGTTGGCAGCATTGACGGAAAACATGTTCGAATTAAAAGCCCACAAAACTCAGGATCGATATACTATAATTATAAACAATATTTTTCAATTGTGTTGCAAGGCATAGCTGATGCCATTTACAAGTTTGTTACTATTGATGTTGGAGGTTACGGGAAGCAAAGCGATGGAGGTATATTTTCTCTCTCTAACGTCTACAAATGTTTACAGACGAACAAATTCAATATTCCAGCTCCTGAATATTTACCCTTAACTGAAATCAAAGCTCCTTTTGTAATAGTAGGCGATGAGGCGTACCCACTGAAGCCATATTTACTTAAGCCATATTCTAGACAAAATCTTACAAACGAAGAGCGGATTTTTAACTACCGCCTGTCGAGGGCTCGACGGTGCGTTGAATGTGCATTTGGTATATTAGTTGCTAAGTGGAGATTTTTAAAAACCGAATTGCAAGTGAGCCCCGAGAAAGTCGATATTTTAGTTCAAACTGCATGTTTATTGCACAATATAATAATTGACATTGAAGGAATGCCAGTACAGCCCGAACAAAATGTACAAAATGACAAAATATCTGTTTCAAGACGCTACAACCATTATGGATCAACAGCCAGTCAAATAAGAGATATTTTCAAGAATTACTTTTGCAGCCCCTATGGTGAAGTACAATTTCAATATAATATTTTTGCTTAAAAATCGTCATAAAAAAGGTATTGAAAGAAATGTAATGTAAACAAAACATCCATATTTGAAATAAATAAAATTTAACCAGGTGTGTATTTACCATTACTATCCATTTCTCTAGCGATTTTTTCCCATTTCTGGCGAGACATATCTCTATTGTGATAGTTTTTTTGCTTCATATCCCATAAACATTTATTTTCAAAAACCAAACTGATTAGTTTTTCGACATCCATTGCAAACAAATACGAACGATTCGGATCAAAAAATCAAAACTGTTTGAACGTTCAGACTATTCTGACGAATTCGTGGGTAATCTGACGAGCAGTCCGCACGCAATATAACCACAATAATTGCGTCCATTTGTTTTGATTTGTTCGTTCGAGTTCTGACGTGTTCGTCATAACAATAATTCGTCAGAATACGCATCCACTATAACCTTAGCCTTAGGCGGTCCTGAAGACTAAGAAAATAAGATTGACGGATAAATGCTACACGCGAAGCCCACAACCAAAGCAGCAGCAGCTAACCTTATTGTTGTTCGATATATCGATAACTATGTTCGACGTATCGATAAAAATTGATATATCGAAAAAAATTTTCATTTCTTCTCAATATGAAACATTAATGTTGTAGATGTAATAAATTTGTATAATCATTTTATTTTAGGCATACAATTACTGGGGAGCCTTTGCTCTAAGCTTTGCAGTATCGATATTTTGGGTATTAGCATTCGAATCGCCCATAGTGGTCCTAGAACAACACTTGTTAAAGAAATTAACAATGAAAAAGAAGGTAAATAAGTTTAAAATTGTATTTTTAGAAAAGCCTGTATCGAATCGTTAGTCATTACACAAAAAAATGAAACCTTGTTTTTGGTCGAAACCGATTGAGTGCTTTTCAAAATTTTGTATTTTTTGTGAGTTTATTCAAAAAGATATTTTAAAATAAATAACACTTTCATAACTGCAATTTTTACTGCCCTACAAGATGGTGTCTTCAAATTTAAAATCCGACGCTTCATCCCGAGTCATCTACTTTTTTTTTAATATGCACCTGGATATTTTATTTCGACTTTGAAAAGCACTCGATCTCCTTAAACTAGTGATATATAACACTTAACTATTTAGCAATCAGGAAAGTCATTTACATTGTTTATTAATAATTAAAAATACCCATCATTCATTTGTATTCACCAAATGAGTAGCAAGTACAGGGCTTCAGGATTTTAGATATTATAGAACACGGCTCGTTGAAGGCGTTCTGTTTAATTACCCTAATCTTTATTTCTATATTTGTAGGTTGGTTACTTTAATTTTCTTTCAATTTTTTAGGTTACTAATGGCGTATGACATGACTCGACAACAAGAGAGCCTTGAAACAACGCAGTACCAAAAATGATTTAGAACGTTTAGTGAATAAGTCTTAAGCCGATTTGTAAATAAAAACTATAGACCTAAGTTATTTTTTGTAATAAAATGTATCCTTCTTAAAAACATCTGTACCGCATTAATATCAACCCAGGCGCGTATACAGCTTGAATTTTTTTTTTGATCAGTTATTTTCCGACCCTGTTTTTGGAATCACATTTATTTATTATTAATGGAAAATTATGAATGATTTCTTTAGTCATCAGTTATTTTTAGGTCCTGCACCTGCATAGTACATATGTCGAAAAACGGGGGGGAGGGATTTGTAGTTACGCCACTGGTTATCTTACGTGGGCCACCCTGTACATATTACAAAATAAGTATGTCCGAAACTAAACCGAGTCATACTTCACTCTCTCTGGTATAAAGCAGAATTTATAAGAGCGAAGTTCCACGTAAACCGACATACAGATAAAATCATAATTTTTAAATAACTTTTTTTTTCAT
The DNA here is from genome assembly GCA_030620095.1 of Kuschelorhynchus macadamiae. NCBI lineage: Eukaryota > Metazoa > Arthropoda > Insecta > Coleoptera > Curculionidae > Kuschelorhynchus > Kuschelorhynchus macadamiae. Next base: position 151,649 of record JAUTXW010001580.1, read on the forward strand.
GAAATTTGGTACATGAAATAAGCATCCATTACTACGGGTACTTAATTTAAAAACATAACACGTCGTTGAATTTAGCCAGTGGCGTCTCTACAACGTTTTGCTATCATTTTTTTTGTGAAACGCCACTGACATATTCTATTTTAGAACAAAAAAAGGATTTGTAATATTTTGATACGAGCAACGGATAACCGGTAAATTTTGAATCAATAAGAAAGAAACCAGATATCTTAGGGCGCGTACGAGAACCCATGCAAAGAAGACTGGATTCCTGCATCGAAGCAGAGGGTAGACATTTCCAACAGTTTATTTACAGACAATTTCCTTCCTGCAGTTACTGGTCCATTTTCTTATATAGATATTATATTTAATAATTTGAATTTTTATCAATTAAAAATAATTTGTATGTCCTTAATAAAATAATTATTTACTGCTAAACCGTTTCTGGTAGCAAAACGCGTTGCCAAGACCTTTGTTGTTCTACATAAATAGATATATGTTAGTGGCGTAGAATAGTATTCACAAAAAAAATAGCAAAATATCATAACGACGCCACTGGTTTAATTCCATAAGGTGTTATATTTTTAAAATAAGTGCCTCTGGATGATTATTAAAAGGCGATAGAGAAGATTCTTTTTAAAATAGCAATACAAAAAAGCCAATATCAGGAAATGAAAAAGAGAGATAGATATTTTATGGGCAAAACTGCCATACCATGATAATCACTTTCTGGCTGTTTTTACATAAACTTTCTATCTCCGATCTGTTAAATGTTGCGATAACAATAATAAATTTAGGTGGACACAAGTAAAGTGTCTATATTCGGTGGCTGATGCTAATTCTATCTAATTCAATGTTCGAAGCATAAAACCAATCCATAAAATATTTTCAGATTACTTTCAAATCCAGTTAGGTGTTCTCGTACTTATGTCACCAACATGAAAGATACATTTAACGAAATATAAATTATTTTATTAAACAAAATTAACACAAATTTAACAGCTTATGCTAGGGTGACCTTAGATCCTGCTCTAAAATCCTCTACATTACCTCCTTGAAATTTGGTATAGCTGAAACACAAAAAGAAAAATATTACTTATATAAAGACGCTATAGGTTCGACATAGGGTAGATGTGCCTAACTTCGGCCACACCCCAACAGGCCATCTACACACAAATCGTTAAAAATTAAGAAAATGAGAAATAATTTAAATTTAAAATAACGAACTCCCTACATCTGGTCGGTTTTCCCGCCAAATTCCCAAGTATTTCGGTAGACATAACCTAGAAATTCTAAATCAAGACGCTAGTTTATTCCTGTCGGTTTTCGATTGAATTTTGATTCTAAACTAATCTTAAAGTTTGTGTTAAGGTGCAAGGTGCAGAAAGTAACTACTGTATAGCTTGGAATTGGGTAAGTACTTTTAATTTACTTTTATACTATTCAAATAGACTGTATTTAAATATTTATAGGTTAAGTTCTTAGAAAATTTCATTTTTTAACGGTTTTTTGCCCCGGCCGACCATTGGAAAGCGAAATATGTTCATTTCCTAGTGTCGGCCATAGTGGCCGACATTAGGACTATTGCTTTCTTTTAAGCTTATTTCCTATTCAGTCTATCTTACATCAAATCATTAGTCTTTCTCTGTCAGACCTGATAAAGTGGTAACTTCAATCAAGCAGCCATAAGTCGGCCACATCATTATTTACTCTAAATTATTTTTATTAAGTTCAATATAGGGGGGCCGAACTTTGGCAGTTTGGTGGCCGACTATTAGATTTTTTTTTGCTAGATAATCTTTATTTTTTTTACAGATTTCCCTTCACCAAAAGTAAAATGCCTCAGGAAAAGCGAGTTTTTTTTTAAATACTCTGAGGAGTCTATGGCTCGGGCTCTAACGGCAATTAGAGAGGAAAATTTAAGTACCAGGGCAGCAAGTAAGACATTTGGGGTACCAAGAGCAACAATACAAGACAGGATAAAAGGAAGAGTTCGAGAAGGGCCTAGACAAATGGGTAGAGATCCAGTACTTACAAGAGAGGAAGAATCAAAAATAGTAAAATGGTTGATAGATTTGTGTAAATGTGGATTCCCTCAGAAAAAGTCTGATCTTATGGACACAGTAGCGAAAATTGTTGCAGATGATAAGAGGCAAACTCCCTTTACAAATAATCGTCCAGGGGAAAAATGGTATAAATGTTTTATAAAGCGACATCCAGAATTATCGCTTCGGGAACCTGAAGGATTAACCAAAGGAAGAGCTGTTATTACCGAATAGTACATTAAAAAGTGGTTTTCTGATTTACGGGAGTATTTAGAAGAAACAAATAATTTAGACATTCTACTTGATCCAGAAAGAATACTTAATGGTGATGAAAGTGGCTTTAATTTGTGTCCCAAAACTGGAAAAGTGTTAGGTCCCAAAGGTGCCAGGAATATTTAAGAAATAAGGCGAGGAAATGACAAAGAAAACATTACTACACTTCTTGTTTTTACTGCTAGTGGAAAAACTGCAGTGCCATGTGTGGTTTTTAAGTATATTCGAATTCCAAAAGCAATTTTAGACAGCAGTGATCCATCATGGTTCATAACAAAATCAGATTCTGGATGGATGAAAAGTGAAGTTTTCTATGAATATGTTTCCACTCAGTTGCTTCCTTGGTTAAAGTCACAAAATACCAAGTTTCCAGTACTCTTTCTTATTGACGGTCATAAATCACATTTAACTATGGAACTTAGCCAATTCTCCTACGAAAATGATATTATATTGTACAGCTTGCCCCCCAATACAACCCACATGATGCAACCGGCAGATGTGGCTGTTTTCAAACCCTTAAAAACTGAGTGGAAGAAAGTAATCCGTCAATGGCTAGCAAAACCTGAAAACCGTCACTCTGCTGTTACTAAAACAACATTCTGCTCACTGCTTAAGACTGTTTTGGAAACACCTGCATTACCTCAATACATCATAAAAGGCTTTAGAAAATGTGGACTTTTTTTGACCCGGACGCCGTGGATTATAGCAAATGTGTCCAAAATCACTTGGAATCAAAGGTAAATGAGAATAAGTCCAACGAAAATCCGATCACAGATGAAGAAATTGATGTCGCCAGAAGAGTACTGCTAACGAAGTTTGAAGACAGACTCGAGGAAAGTTTCACCATCGACGAATTGGTGCATCAACTTAATAGTTTTAAATCAAGTTTTCAAGAGCAGCCACAGGAAAATCTAATCGAAAATGAACAAATTGAGACAAATCAGAGTCCTGTTAATTATTTTGAACACTTAGAAGAAACCGAGGACAGATTTCCTATTCAAGATTTGCCTATCATATTTCTTGATGATCCATTACCAGAAGTTATCAGTGCTGGTGTTAATTCTGATGTTTATACCACTGAAAATGATGTACAAGAACTTTTAATAGAAAATAACGAAGGTAATAATAATAATGAGGAAGAAGAAGAGAGAAGCAAAACAGATAAGGAAATTATACCTAAAGAAATAGAAGTTTTAACTAGTACTAATCAAATAGAATCTAATACAGAAGCAAGTCTTGAAATAAATGATACCATAGAATTGAAGAAAATAGAGGAAATCTGTGAAACGGCTTTACCTGAAGTGAAAATAGGAGACCATCTAAAAACTGACGAGGGTGATCAAAAACTTGATTTGCAGGAGAATAGCTTGGGTGCTGATAGCGAAGTAATTCCATCAGATGCCAAAGAACATAAACCAAAAATTAAAATACTATAAGACATTAAATTAAATATTTCACCAATTGAAAAGCATTTATTTTATCCTGCACCAATTACAAAGAAGAGGAAAAACATGGATCCTCAACCAGCAGCCATCTCCTCCCCAAAATATAGGAAATATTTGGAAAACAAAAGTGCAAACGCAATTAACAACAAAAAACACAAAATAATGGAAAAGGGAAAGGCAAACAAAAAAAAGAAAAAAAACCTAAAAGTACAGCTGCAAAGAAAACCAAAGAACGGTGCTGGGGATGCAAGGAAGAGTTGGACAGTGACTTAGATGAGGGGGATTCGGAGCATGTAGGCTGTGATAATTGTCCCAAATAGTATCACTTAAAATGTACCAGAATATCACATGCCACTACAGTATCCATGTTAAAAGAAGATTATTTTAAATGTGACTTATGCTAATTGTACCTGATTTATTTTAAATTTGTTCTCATTTTAAGTTTTTATTATTTATTTTATGTTTTTTTTCTGTTTTTTTAAAAAGTATACGTAAATGTTTAATTTTTATCTATTTTATTAGAAATAAAGGCTTTGATACGTGTTTTTACTACAGAATTTTTACTAAACTACCAATAAGTTATCTAATCCAAATTATGTATGCCGACCATTGGTAAGCCTTTGGCCGATTATTGGATATAAAACTGTTGGGCTTTTACGAAAAATATTTTATTTTGCAAAATACAATTAGTTGCCAATAGATGACTCCATTCTTCTATATTCAGGGTTGCCAACCATTGAGTATTGAATTATTATGTGAAAAAATTAGGTAGCCAACATAAAACAAAAAATTTTAGTGATTTATTTTCTTAAAACAGGCTGTTAAATGGCCGACTATTGGCACATTTACCCTATTTTATTATTTATTTGCATAAAAGAACTCAAATTTTCCTGTGTGTTGTGTGTGATGAACTTTGTAATGTTGTCTGTGGCTCAAAGAAACTCACTTCAGCTTTAAGAAGGAATTGATATTGTACTGATGATATAAGTCGGTCAATTACTACTACTTGACAGGAAACTAATATGGATAGGAAGTGTAGTTCTCCCATTTATACACCGAACCACAGACAAGAGTGTTCAACTAAGAAAGGAAGCCGGTTGTATCTCGCAAATCGTTTATTCCACAATATTGGAAAAAATATTCTTATAGTAAAAGTGGCCAAGGGAAAACGCTGGAAATTATTTTTAAGTTTCCAACTCGGCCGTTAGGGCGTAATACGCGTAGTCAACCACCAAGAGATTTTCTCAGAAATTCACCCAGTGAAGGTATGCTAAATTAGGAATAATTTTTATTAAGGGTTTTTTCTCTAGCGGTTCAAATAAAGAGCGGGGAAAAGGACAAATATTTGTTTTTTAAAACGGACATAACTTAAGTAATAATTATTAAAGAATCTTGTTGATTTTGGTTTTGTTGAAAACGGCATTTATTAGGCTTTCAAATGACGTATGACTTCTTCATTCAACTTAATTTAAATATTGAAAAAAAAGATCATATTTCTTTAGTAGGAATTTTAATCAACATTCAATTAACGAATTTCGTTGTGCTCTAGCGATAGGAAACTGGAACAGTTTATTTATTTGTGAAGACATAGATATTGCTTTAACGTATTTTTGTAATGTGTTTAAATTTTATTTCGATAATTACTTTCCGCTTCAAAAGCGCTATATAAATTATAATGAAAAATCTCGGGATAATAATGAAATTAGACAATTAAGTGCTAATCTGAAGAATTTAAACGTTCTAACTAAAACACATATAAATCTTAGACAATTATATATTAGTGCTAAAAAGGATCATAAAAAGCTGGTAAATAATAAGGAAAAAAATGTCTATCAAAATCAAATCACTAATGCACACAATCCGGTAAAGTGCGCCTGGTCTATAATAAATAAATTATCTGGTAAAGTGAGCATTGCAGACAATATAAGTGTTAAAGCGGGCGAACCACAAAAAACCATTGTAAATCCCGGTATTGTCGCAGAATGTTTTAATAATTTTTTTAAGCAGGTTCCGTTGAACACAATAAAACAGATACCACAAAGTGATAAGCAAAACGATAATAATATAGCAGATACGATAGTGCTTAGCACTACTCTTCCCTTTTCTTGAAAATGAATTTTATATTTTAATTAAAAATAAACTTAAAAGCAAAAAAACATCTGGTCCGGACGAGGTTCCGGCTTTTTTAATTAAAGAAATTTTGGACGTCATTACGGTGCCAATGGTTTTTATGTTTAACTTATCATTTTGTACAGGGACGTTTCCAAAAATGTTAAAGATGGGTAAAATTATTCCTATTTATAAAAAGGCAGATGTCAACCTTATGGAAAATTATAGACCCGTAACAATGTGTTCAGTATAATATAAAATAATATAATTACAGAGAGTCAACATGGTTTCCAGAATGACAAGTCTACTATGACTGCAGTTCATTCTTTGTATAATGAAATTGTGAGATTTATTGATGCAAGCGAGAGTCCAGTTGGGATGTTTTGCGATCTTAGCAGGGCTTTCGACTGCGTCAATCATCAGATATTGCTGGAGAGATTAAGGGACTATGGCTTTCAGGATCAATCCCTTAACTGGATACAATCTTTTTTAACTAAAAAACGCCAGTTCGTAACAATAAGTCATAACGAAGGTAATGGCAGAAATCAATATAACTCATCTCCATTTAATGAGGATATGGGTGTACCACAGGGCTCAGTTTTGGGGCCTGTACTTTTTTTACTTTATGTAAATAAATTGCCTGATATTATATCAAATGGTTTTGTTACATCGTTCGCCGATGATACCTCGGTTGTTTTCTCCAGCAAGTCAGAGGTAGTTTTGGAACATAATGTGAATAAAGCCCTTGAGGAACTTCAAAGTTGGTTTAGCCATAGTACACTTTATTTTAATATAAACAAGACCCAATGTGTAAGGTTTCATAACAGGCAAAAGAATTTTAATGAGCTGCATTTTAAAATTAATAATGTTCAAGTTAGCAATGTCGAGTGTGTCAAGTTCTTGGGTTTGTATGTGGACTCCTGCTTGGACTGGAAGCAACATTGTGAACATGTAATTTCAAAGTTGAATTCCGCGTATTTTTTAATGCTCAGTCTAAGAAATGTTTTGTGTGAGAAACAAATTATCATGTTATACTATGCACAAGTGGAATCTTTTCTCAGATATGGCGTGTGTTTCTGGGGAAATTCAACCTTGACTAATAATATTTTTATAAAACAAAAGTGGATTATCCGGTGTATAGCGCGGGTTTCATATATATAACATAACGAATCCATAATTTGGGTTTTAAACTTGCTTTCTCAAGAGCTTCTTTCTCAAAGTATATCATAAATAAATTCGCGACTACTGGTGATAGCGAGGACCCCATTGGAGCACCATCCATTTGTTTATACATTTGCCCGTTGAAAGAAAAATAAGTATTTTATATGGCATATTATATGGCAACATGGTCATGCAGAGCTCGAAAAATTTCTGACTCACGTAAATTCAATCCACCCCAGAATACAATTTACTCTAGAGCTAGAGGAAAACAACAAACTACCATTTTTAGATGTTTTGGTCACAAAACTACATAACGGACATTTCGAATACACCGTGTATAGAAAACCAACACATACAGACAGATATTTAAATGCAAAATCACATCATCACCCAGCACAAATTCAAGCTGTGGCAAATACTCTAATATCTAGATCCGTGCGACTAACTGAAACACAGACGAGACAAAACGAACTTAAGGTAATATCTAGTGCTTTAAAGAAAAATGGCTACACAAATCGCACCATAGAGAAAGCTATTAATGCACAGGTTTCCCGAACAACGAACAACAAAAAATATGAACCGGGAAAGCAACGAGTAGTCTTACCATATGTAAAAGGCACAACAGACAGAATCGGAAGAATTCTGAGGAAACACAACATACAAACAATACACAAGCCACAAACAACTATAGGTAAACTACTCGGAAACACAAAAGATAAAATCAAACTGGAAAACCACGGAGTGTACAGCATTCCGTGCCAGGACTGTGAAAAGTTGTACGTAGGGCAAACTAACAGGTGAATATCAGCAAGAGTGGAAGAGCATAAACTCAGCATCAGAAATAAACAAACAACCTCAGCTTTATTCCTACATCATCAGGAAACCGGCCATAAAATAAATTTCGATGGGTGTAGGGAGATTGCCAATATTGAACATTATAAGACCAGAATAATCCGAGAAGCCATAGAAATTGAAAAACAAGGTGATTTGAATAAAAGGGACGAATCATTAAAACTACCAACAGTATGGAAGACAATAATCGACAAATCTAAAATCGCAAAAACTCAAGCGCAATTAGCGCAACAACAACAGCACCATCCGGAAAACATAAATAACGACCAACGCCTGCGCAGATATAACCTTCGGCCCCGAGTGGGGGTATAAAAGGAAGCGTCGCAGTCACCAACACTTCAGTCTCTATTCGGACGCGAGAAAGAAAGCTTCGAAAATGCCAAATGTGATTTTGGCGAATCGTCAGCAAAACTGTTCTTTTCAAAACGACAGTAGTGAACACCCGGAATGAAAAACACGTTTTATTTTTCCATCCGTGAAGGAGTAAAATCTATATATATATATATATATATATATATATATATATATATATATATATATATATATATATATATATATATATATATATATATATATATATATATATATATATATATATATCTATAAAAATCAAACTACATTTCTGAGATATAGAAATGTACATAACTTTAACACAAGGCATGTCAATAATTTTTATATAGAGCCATACAGGACGCAAGTTTTATTTAAATCAGCCAATTTTGTGGGACTAAAAATGTTGCTTTACCACATAATATAAAAAAATACGTTAGTGTTTGTCAATTTTAAAAACAACTGAAAATGTTTTTAGTCGAAAAATGTTATTACTCACTCAATGAGTTTTTAGTTTAAATATACATGTCATGTTACCACAATATTTGTGTATTTCTGTTATTTTTTATATTTTTACTAACTTAAATTTATATAAAAGTTTGTTATTTAATGTAATGTCACTGCTCTTTAGTTTTAAAATGAATTTGTATTTGTAGGATTTAAACTTAAACTTAAAGAGCTGACTATTCCCATACAATTATTGTAAATTGTCTTTTGGAAGATTTTAAAAATAAATAAATTATATTAAGATTCGTTCCGGTCGCCAGATGACGCTTTCTTAAATTTAACGTGTTTTCTTAAACATTTCAAATGGATTGATATATTTATTGTAGGCCAGTGTTACGGAGCATAAAAAAACAAGAAGATAGCGTAAACTGCAAGTTGATCTTTTTTATTTACGGAGATATAAGCAAAAGAAAATATTACTTGACACTCTTATAAGAAACTCAATTACGTGGTATCTATCTAATTATCAATTGTTAACACTAATCTTATTCTTATACTACAAATATTTTAAGTATTCTTCAACTTCTTTAATTCATTTTTAACTTTTTTGCTTTAATTAACACACCCCTTTCATAAAGAATGTATCTCAAATGCGTTACTATTCAATTATGCGACGTGCTAAAAGAGTAGTAGGCTTTGGCAAAAATTAAGCGCGAGCGTCAAAATTAAACACTATCACAAAATGAGTTGTCAAATTATTATTAAGTTTAGTGTTTGTAGTAAGTGTGTATTACGAAAGCAAAATGCCTATTTCTAATGAAGAAAGGTATGATATGCTTGCAGTTTACTTTGAATGCTTTCAAAATGCTATCATTGCTGCAAGAATATATGCTACTAGATACCACGGTAAACGTAGATATGAGCAAAGAGGTTTTACACGATTAGCAAGACGTCTTTGTGCTACTGGTAGTTTTCATCGCCCCCTCCATCGAAGGCAAAGAAGAGGCCGTACAGGCGCAAACATTATAAATGTGGTGGCGTATATTGTAATTAACGCACATGTCAGTATTAGAGCTGCATCTAGAGATTTAGGCATAGACAAAATATATTAGAAGAGTATAGGTAAAAGTGTTAATGAAAAAAAATCAAGAATTTGAGCCATGTTATTTTTTAATAACAATGTAGTTTCGCAGAAATGCGTAATCCTTAAAGTAACTCAGTCGTCTTAAACACTAGATTGGCTGATATTTTTACTTCCCCATATATTAAAAATACACTATATATATATATTGGAAATACAAAGATTTCCGAAAAATATAAGTTTAGATTATTTCATGCTCACACTAAACTTACAAAGACATATTTTTAGAAAAAAATTATAATGCTAGGAATGAATGTATGTGAACAAAATTTCCGAGAACGATAGCTTGAGAACGGTCAAATCGATATTAAATTTGCATAAAAAATAGTGTAGCGTCTGGTGGCGCAATATCTTTGATATTTTTTAGATGTAAAATCATAAATTAATCATATTTTTAGTTCGTACTAACAAAGCTATAATAACGAAATTAAAAACAGAAGTAATCGGGGTAAATCTAGCTCCAGACAGAAGACATGAACCTACATATTTGATTTTTTCGAACAGCAAAGCCGGCTAAATTAATTTTTTAACGTCATTCTTAAAAGAAAACGGCAAAACAGAGGACATATTTTTTTCAACCCTACATAAACGATATTTGCATTTATATAAGGTTAATCTACGGAAGTGAAACGACTCCTTAAAAGCAAAATTTAAATTTTAAGTTTTTATAGAATAAAATAGTAAAGTTTAGTCAAAAAACTTTTAATATTTTTAAAAACGGCAAAACAAGACAAATTTATTATATATTTTGCATATATAATAAATTTGCTAACTTGAGAAAACTATGGAAGTAACCAAAAAATACATTTTTTATCTTGACTCGTGACAACACTGTTCAACCTTTAATTCGTGGGAAACAGAGATCCAATCATTTATTTTATAATTTTCAGGCTGCATCCGTACCATATGGTATTGCACCAGGCTTTAACGCCTCAATACTACGATCAGAGGCTGCACCATTGTCACTGGCTTTTTGGTATGATAGATGAGGATCTCCAGATCTTTCAAGAATTTTGTGGACCGATGACGCCACGTTTCGTTCCGATAGTGGGGTAAATTTACATAACTTACATTATTGGTCGGAACATAATCCTCACTGGATGGAAGAAGTTCAGATTCAATGCCGCTGGAGCATCAAGGTTGGTGTGGCATAATAGGTAGTAGAATTTTAGGTCCAATAATTTTCGATGAACCTTTAAATGGGAGAATTTATTTAAACTTTCTCCAAAATCGGCTACCAGATTTACTGGAAGACATTGATATACAGATGAGACAGAGTATCATTTACCAACATGATTCCAGGGAGGTGGATAGGTAGAGGTAGTTTATTTCCTTGGACTCCTTGTTCCCCAGATTTAGCTTGTCTGGATTTTTATTTGTGGAGACGACTAAAGGACATGGTGTTTAATATCAGGCCAATAACGAAGGAGAACCTTATCAACCGAATTCAAAACGCTATCGAGATCAGTCCTGCGATGGAAATAGAAGCAGCAGTTCAATCCACCGCAGTCCACTGGACACTGATTATTAGTTAGCATAATACTTTTGATCAGTTTTCGCTATTGAAATTTTTTTCAACATAGGGTAAACGGTTTCCGAGATACAACCGGCCTCCATTCTTAGTTGTACACCCGGTACAATCTTCAGCAAACAAAAAAAATTGGGCAATGTTTCCGATTGCCAAATTCCTTGTTCCTATGATTTCTATATTGGAGAAACTGGAAGATCGATATCCACTAAGCTTAAGGAACATTAACGATGTATTAGAAAAAAAAAATTGTACAATTTGCTGTATCTGAACACCAACATTCAACTCTCAACGTCGACCTCCGACTTCTATAAAGGGAAAATTAGAGAGTCCTTTGAAACTATAAGCATCCTAATAATTTGAATAAGATATACGGGCTACAGTATACATTCTACGTTGAAACCGACCGTTACACCAGACCACGGTTCGGTGAACATAGGTCAAGTCTAAATAATCGGCCTAAATCTCTTCCAGCTCCTTCAGTGTTCCGATCACGTGAAGTAAAATTCCAGAAGATGCCTGGTGTAATAGAAGGCGAAACGTAGTAAAGTGATTCCATTTTGACATGGTCTAATCCCAAGAACCGTAATTGCTTAAAATGTTATTAGTAATTTTTAATAACATACTCACATTCTATCATATTTTGCCCTTTCACTTTTTGTTAAAGACGGTCTGGTTTTATTGAGTGCCTCAAGTAGAATTGTCTGTGATATTTTGGTCGTTGGAACTTCGTCCTGTTCCTAGTAATAAAAAAATTTAGTTTTAAAAGCTTTTATCTCAGCTTAAGCCACCGGCACACACAGGGCATTGAAAATAAACAGATCTAATCATTTTCCAAGTAAAGGATAGATTAGTATCAAGCTGATAAAATTTCACGCAAAAAATAAATTCAATAACGGACAAGAACTATCTAAAATGATCTTTTTAATTTGGCCATGAGAAAAATAAAGAAATTAATTCAAACACTTACTAACGACTCAAAACTTTTCATTGATGAAATCTGCGCAGTATAGAGAACCGCTTGGAGATCAGCACCAGAATATCCCTGTGTCTGTGTCGCGACTTCAACTAAATTTACGTCATCAGATAGATCCAATTTATTTGACAGTATTTGTAATATTTCTAAGCGGTCACTCTAAAATAAATGTAAAATATATTTCAAAAAAAATTAAAAATGTACAAGCGATATGTTTACCTGATCTGGGATAGGACACAAAAGCTGCTTATCCAATCGTCCTGGCCTCAACAATGCAGGGTCCAACAAATCCGGTCTGGAGGTGGCAGCTAGGACGCAAACGCCTGTCAAAGCCTCTACACCATCCAACTGGGTTAAAAGTTGATTAACCACTCGATCAGTGACACCCGTATTATCATGACCACGTCTAAAAAGCGAAAAAATGCTCAAAAACTCTATAGATATATAAATTAATAAAATTTCTGTTGCACCTCAACAATTTAACAAAATGAATTACTAATCTAATTTCAAGAAAAACTAAAAAAAATCTTAGATCCCCGAGAGGAGTAGTCTTCATTTTTACAGAACGTAATTAGACAAAGACACAAACACGATCAGCTGTGAGATCATTTTTAATTCAAAATATCGTAACTCTTTTAATTTTTATCTGATAGGAGCAATTTTTTCGCAGGATCATTTTCGGTCAATTAACCGTTAACAAATTCTGTCATATGGTATCTCTGTCCCGTATTGCCACTTATAAACTCACTTTCAGAAATTTTGTGTCAAGTGTTAATTTCAATTTGTTTAGATTTTAATGATTTTGAGCCGGGTTACTAAATTTGTTAAATCTTTTTATTGTATTATTGGTTGTTTTAGCTATTTACTAGACTGATCTGTGTTCCTCTCTGTGTTAATAATTATGATTCCAAACGCAAAAATGCTGAAACCTCTAGTACCTTTTCACATGGAGTATTAAATGCAGTTTCAAATGCAGAGAGCGCGTAGACGTATAAAATCTATCTTCACAGCAAGGTGTGACGATAATTGTATTTATATTCCAGATAAAAGCTATTTTTTGTAAGATACGTATTTCTTAGTCTTATTTATTGAATTCCGCGCGTTTTTAGTGAATCGGTATTGTTTACAAGTTCACTGTTAATTTGCACTGCATCAATCATTCTTTGGGGAAGTTTCATTTCAGACACTAGTCATGTTAAACAACGACTTTCCACATCACATTTGACATATGTCAATTCCTTTAGACATATGGTAACTGTCATGTGTCAATGATATGAGCAGTGGCACCAAACTCTATATTTTACTGTTTTACTTGTCTACAGGTATGCAGGGTGGTCGGTAAGGAACGGGTTATAGAGTCACTGTAGATCTCTAGATTTGACTTTGTTGCAAGAATGAGGTTGTAGTGAAAATTTTCTGGATGTCAAAGGGAAGACAACCCGCAAAAATTAACACCCTGTAGCTTGTTTTAATATTTAGAGGTTTCATTAGCATTAATCATAGTATAACGTTTACCAAATTTGATTTAAATATAACTCAGAATGTACGAGGTATATCAAAAAAATAGAAAAGTAAATAAAAAAATAGAAAAATATTATATATAAATATATATAATCGATTCTTGGATTAACTAATATTTTGATTAATGCTTTATTAACTCAACATCACCATCACTCGAAGTGACATGCTTACTTGATAAATTGATATAATTAATTCCTTACGTTTGATGACTAGTTAAAACTAGACAATATGGCAGTGTAATATTACATTTAAAAGTAATGTTTTAAGCAAGCCGATGAATTTCCTTAGTTAGGAACTCTTTAGGTTTTGATTTTCATGACAGCTCATTTAAGAAACACCTTTAAACATTATGCACAAACGCAAAAGCTGTGTTATATTGTATTGTATTATTAAATTTTAGTATTTACTGCTTGAAATAATTAAAGGTTTTTTTGTTTTATTTATTTATTTATGAACAAACGGTTAACCTCAATAAATCTTTTACAAAAAAAATTAATAAAGACAGATTTTTTAAACAATACAATATATACCATTAGTTGAAAATGGAATGTACAATGCAATAAGCATCTGTTCTCAAAAGGCGATCAGAAACTCTCAAATAAATCTGTTCTAATAACTCTGGAGAATCGATAGTAACATTAATCAATCTGAAGACAAAGCAGAGGTCATTGATTTTTCTTCGATCCGCTAGAGTGTTAAGTTTCGTAAAAAATTGGTCAACTTGGTATTTAAAATAACAAAATTTTATCAATTTAGTTTGCACTTTTTCAATATTGGAAATCTGAATATAGTAAAAAGGTGGCCAGACGATGCGATCTTACCAGCGAGCAATACAATATTCGCAGAGAGAGCAGATATTATTGAATCATGATCTCTGAAGCCGACTCTTTCATCAATGAGAATCCCTAGATTTCTTATACTGCATACTGAGTTTAAATGTTGACCTCCAACGTTGTAAGTGGTGTGAATTTTATCTTTAGTAGTATGAAAACTGATGAAGTTGCATTTTTTCAAATTGAGAGTTAAACAATTAATTTTAGACCAATAGACAAAGTTATCCAAACAGTTTTGTATTATCGTACCATCTGACTTGGTTTTAATGACCCTATACAATTTCATGTCGCCGGCGGACATCAGAAAGTTACAAGAATGAACATAATTCCTATATCAATAACAAATAAATTAAACAATAGTGGTGCGCAGTGACCTCCCTGTGAAACTCCGGACGTCGGAGACAAAATTAACAATCCCTACTAGCTGAGTACGACCCACAAGCAGGGCCTGCAGCTATCTCAAGGTAAGGTTATCAAAAACAGTGGTATTCAATTTCGCTCATGATCTACTCTGTCGAACGCCTTGGAGAAGTCAGTATATATAGCATCGACTTGCCAACCCCTCTCCAAGGCAGTCAACAAAGCAGTTTCATAAAGCACTAAATTAGTAATTGCTGACTTACTTATCAGCCAACTCAGCTGATCGTACACCAGTGAATCAAAAAGCTTGGGGATTGCCGATTTTTTGGCAACTCCCCTATAATTTCTCTTTCTCACATAT
The DNA here is from genome assembly GCA_030620095.1 of Kuschelorhynchus macadamiae. NCBI lineage: Eukaryota > Metazoa > Arthropoda > Insecta > Coleoptera > Curculionidae > Kuschelorhynchus > Kuschelorhynchus macadamiae. The sequence goes on from JAUTXW010001580.1 coordinate 167,028, forward strand.
TTGGAAGCTCACCTTCCTCCAGCGACTCGTTAAACATAATACACAATGGAACACCAATAGTATAAATTAAATTAATTAAAGCATATCCAGGAATAAGATCAGGTCCATAACTTGTAGTCTTCTTACCAATATTAACTATCCCGTCAAATATTCTTACCAATACTAACTATCCCGTCTCAATTTTCCTTAAAATAACATCACAGGTTCTTGAAATTACACAATCAGGTATTTGTACAGTTAGCGTCAGATAAATCCGTACGGTGTCAAATCAGTATAACCCCATTTTATGATATTTTGGTAATACGGACTTTCATGTTTACCAGTTACCTACATTACAGCCATACGGATTGAGTGGTTTTAAAGATATATAGGTTTTTACGTAACTGAAGGATTTGTTCTATATTAGGTTACTTTCAGAGACATGTATTAAATTCACTAATACCAAAATTAACATAAAATTTCAAGTTTTGGGGGAATAAAAAAAAACCTTGGCCCTGTGCGCTTATCTAAGCCCAAACTTTGACTGAAAAACGGCCGCTAGTAGTTTTGAGTGTAATTTGGATCATTCCGAGAATTTGAAGGTCAGTAGACGCGAATTTAACAATTAAAAGTAGACTGAAATAGTTTTTCGTCAAAAAATATCACCTTTTCCCAAAAATCTTTATTTTGCGACAAATATTCTAAAGCAAACCCAACCCCTTTGTTCTTTATCACTGGACTTTATTTTAAGAAAAGTTTTGAGCATCTGCTTTATTTCTTCTACCGGAACATTGTATTATATACACATGTCAATACAGCCGTTTCAAATGGATTTTGCCTTTCGTCGATCTTTCCAAGGTATGTTCCTCACGTCACTTTTTGAATCATATGAATCAGTGATCTCAGCTATACCAAAAAAAGTTTTTGTAGCAATACTTAAACTTTGCATATTTTGTGCTATTATTTTACCCTTGACAAAGCAAGACTGACATCAAAAATCAATAAACATCAATAATTAATCATCTCATTATCTGCTGTTACAATTGTCAAATGCAAAAGGTAATTCAGGAAAATAAAGGAAAACGAAGTACAATTTACAATGAAGCAATTCAGCCGTTAGGAGTTATCTGTCGCCAACTGTACATTCTTATTTTGAGTATATACACTTTTAAAAAAATCGTTTATCAATTTTTATTTAATTATTTATTTAATATTAGATTAATCATAAAAATTGAAAAATCGAAAAAAAAATCAGTAATTCGAAAAAAAACGATTAATATAAAAAATCAACGATGTCCAATTTACTTATGCGTCTAATTACAAAAGTCGCCCTGACGGACCCCTGTAACGTGAAGTTTGTGATCCTGTCAATATATGTATATTGCTACCGTAAGCATTAAAACATTGTGATCGATTCCAAATGAAACGAAACCTCTCCGGAGGTCGCGGTGTGAGGCATGGATAGTATGTCGCGGAATTAAGAGAACGGTCAACGAGTTTATACGCTAAGAATAATAGAGGGAATTTCCAAATTAAAAAAAAAATTGAAAAAATATAAATTAGTATTATTTTATTTATTTGTTTCTGTTTGGAAATATTTATTGGGGGGTCATTGACGTTTGACCTAATGGAGGAGCCGCCACTGAATCAATGTACTTAATGGCTCAACTGACTTTTGGCGAAAATATACAACCGAAAGGGGATGCAAAAGAGCTCATTTAGGTCGCCCAGCACAATGTGAACCCTTAAAGAAAAGGCCAAAAAGGCGACACAACTTGGCAGAGTAAATCTTTCTAATGCTGTTAAACATGGCTCTGCACATTGAAAATTAATATTTCTCTTTTGTCTTTAATAATAAATACGTTTTTTACATGGTTTAATAAAAACTTGTATCTTATAATTTTGCTAATTTTTTAAAATATTGTTTAACATCAGGTATTCCAAACCTAATATAATATATACTGTTTGATGCTATAGTTCATAAAAACATTCTGACCCTCGATCTGGAGTACAATAACATTATGACCCTGAAAACAGAACATCGAATTTGATTGGTCATAAAAACATTCTGACCCTCGATCTGGAGTACAATAACATTATGACCCTGAAAACAGAACATCGAATTTGATTGGTCGATTGTTCGCCATGCCGTGGTTAGATCTAGGGTCATAATGTTTTGATGCCTACCGTAAACGTACTAATCTCATTTAAATACACGAAGTAAATGTTATTAAAATGAATTGGTAGCTCATTAGATAACTCTATATAATATCTGAAGATGCCTGCCTCGCGATTAAATCAAAAATCGATTAGTCAAAAATCTAATAATTAAAAAACCAACTAATCGAAAAATCGATAAATTGCAATAATAATAATAATAATAATAATTTTATTTCACCAATAAAACAGATGTACATAATATGCAATCAGCAATTGGAGGAAACGTCGCAAAGAGCAAATCTAGTATACCTACTTATAAAAGTACATCGTCATAAAAGTTACAGGTAAGTACATAAATAATCACTAAAAAAGGAACAATACAAATACGACATTCGACGCGTGCATTTTTAAAATCAACAAAAAAAAACTAAACTAAAAACTAATTTAAGAACTCTTGCACAGTATAAAAATTACCCTCCACTAGATATTTTTTTAATTTACGTTTGAAGGATTTAAGATTCAGTATCTTTAATATCATTATTTACTTTATTAAAAAACCTACATGCATTATATATCAAATTTTTTTTGGAAAAATGTGGAATTATGTAAATTAGGTAGAAGTAATGTTTTATTTCTAGTACTGTAACCATGTGAAGCGCGATTGCTTTGAAGTTTTTTAATATTCTGATATGCAAAAACGGAAACTTTAAATATGTAAATTCCAGCCAAGGTCAATATTTTTAATTGCTTGAAACAGTCTCGACACGAATCTGTACATGAACGACCACACAAAATTCGTATAGCATATTTTTGAAGCAAAAAGACTCTTGTCACGTCCGAGCTTGAGCCCCAATTTATGATGCCATAGGACAGGTGAGAGTGGATATTAGAATAATATACCGACATCATAGTATTTCGACTACAGTAATTTGACAATGATTTCAAACCATTACAATTTTTTCTTAACCGTATGCATAGACTTTCTATATGATTTCCCCATATTAGGTTTTCATCAATTTCCAAGCCCAACATTAGTGAGGATTTGGAAGGTGTAATAAGACCAAGGTCAGATCAATGAAGTAAAAAATTGTCATTTTTTTGTTTTTTATTTGAAAATACGACGAAATTTGTTTTACTTTGAGTTATAACCAAACCATTTTTTTTGGTCCACAACTTAATACCATCATAAACCAAATCTACTGTTCTTGTGAGAGATAGTGCACTCTTTTCCACGATCACAATGTTTGTATCATCTGCATATGATATGACAGAAATACCAGTGGACATATTCATTAAGTAGAAAGTGAGATCATTAGAATAAATAAGCCATAGTAGTGGACCAAGGACTGAACCCTGGGGAATACCCTGATTTACTGGCAATGAGTCGCTTCCCATCCCATTCAGCACAACACATTGTTGACGTCCACCCAATAAGACTCCATGAGCTTCCATGCCTGTCCTCTAATGCCATATCGATGCAACTTTATTAATAATAGTTCATGGCTAACCACATATCAAATGCTCAGGAGAAATCCACAAATAAACCCAATACATGAAGAGGTTTATCAATTGCATCGACAACTGTCGATTGGAAATCATAAAGGGCACTTTCTGTACTGCGTGATTCCGTAAAACCATGTTGAGAAACGTTAATAATGTTATTTTTATTAAAAAAATAAAATAATTGATGTTTCAAATTCAACTCAAAAATTTTAGAAATGCTTGTTAATAGACTTATGCCTCTATAATTTGAATAATCATTAGAATCCCCCTTTTTATAAAGTGGAATGACAGTTGCAAACTTCAATTGCTCAGGAAAAATTTCATACTGCGCTGAGAGATTTATCAAGAACGTTAAAACATCACACAAAGCAAAACCACACTTTTTCAACAAATTTTTGGATATGCCATCATGTCCTGTGGCATTTGAGTTCTTAAGGTTTACAATAAATGATAAAATATCTTGTTTACAAATGGGAGAAAGAAAAAATGTATTTATACAAGGCGGTACGCAGTTATCAAGAAATGTCCTGTCGATATTATTATTACTAAGAGGTACATTAGTAGATTGATAATTAAAATTACTTGCAACTAGATTATCCGGAACTATTTCGCCGTTTTCAATTATTTTCAATGCCGTATAAGAACTGTTTTTATTTTGTAACGTTTTTATAATTTGCCACATTGCCTTTGATTTATTGCTTGAGTTTTGAATCATTTTATCATTTTGTTGTGTAAAAAAGAGTTTAAGTTTTTCTCTATAAATACTGTTAATATTGTAATGTTCGTTGTTTCTTGTATGTTTTAATAGTCCAAATGAATAGACACTTTGTTTACGAAAGGTTAACTTTATTATGCGAAGTTACAGGAATAATTATTAGATTAATTATTGACACCGACTTTAAGGGCTACGCACATTGCGAACCATCACGGAATAACTACTGGTTCCCTTGTTGCCAGGTTTACTCGAACTATTATATATATAACATGCCCCTTTTTAATAAAAAAAAAGTATTTAACAATAATTAAACATTCTTTTTTTTAAATTAGTTTGAAATACAAAAACAAAATTAAAATTTTAATCTCTCAGGGGGACGACTAATTCTACCACTTCTTGTTCTCACACTGAGGTTTTCAGAAGGAACTTCGGTTGGCTCTATCTTGACTGGATCTTCAACTGGCATATCTGGTTGAGGCTCAATTTGTGCATTTGAGTTAGCTGAAGTGCGTAACGGTCTAAGGTGATGCCTGTTACGTCTATATTCACCACCATTAACTTTAACAATATAATCGTTTGTGACGTTGTGGGCTATAACTTCACCACGACTCCATCTTCTTTTGCCCTCTTGCATAAGGACAGGATCTCCAACATTCAGATTTGATAGTTTTTTGGTAGACTTATCGTAGTATTGTTTCTGTTTTCTCTGATTTTGCTGCAACTGATACTCTATATCTTTATTTAAATAACTTGGTTTTAAAAGCTCAGCACTGATAGGCAAAGTAGTTCTGAACTTTCTACCCATTAGCAATACAGACGGGGCAGGAAGATTATTTTTAGGTGTCGAATTATAATCTAATATAGCTAAAAATGGGTCTCTGTTGGATTGAAAGGCCTTAATAAATAATCCTTTTACAGTTTGAATGGTTCTTTCTATCATCCCATTACTTTGAGGATACATGGGACTAGAGTTACTTAATTGAATATCATATGTTTTGGCAAAACTTTGAAATTCTTTTGATCCAAACGGAGGTCCATTATCTGAGAAGATTTCAAAAGGTAATCCACTCAAGGAAAAAACGTTTTTTAATGCAGATATGACACTCATAGCAGTTTTAGTAGAAAGTTTATTGACCACAGCAAATTTTGAAAAGTAGTCGACTATAACCAAAAAGTCTAAAGAAGCACATGACATAAAGTCTATCCCAATTTTTTGCCATGGAAATTGGGGTACTTTGTGAGAATTTAAAGGTTCGCGCATATTACTTTTAGAATACATCTGACAAGTTACACAATTTAACACAGTTTGTTCTATATCCATATTCAGGCCAGGATAGTAGATTGCTTCTTGCGCTTTTTTCTTGCACGATACTACGCCCTGGTGTGATTGGTGTATTATGTCGAGAAATTCACCTCTTAACGACTCTGGAATTACAAGTCTACGCTGATAAAATAGGACATCTTTATGGAGATATAAGTCATTCTTTATGGGCCAGTATGGTTTTACTGAGTGAGGAACAGAAGATTTATGCTTTGGCCATCCATTCAGGATATTGACCTTTTGAAGAGCAGGATCCATGTCAATTTCTTTCCGTAATCTTTCTTCTTTTTCCTTAGTAGTGGTTATTACAGAGTAAACTTTTAAATTGTTTTCTAAATAGCCTGTATCAATTATGTCGTTAACAGGATCACGGCTTAACGTGTCTGGTATTTTTAGTTGTTGGCCAGGGACGTACTTAAGAGAAAACTGATATCTCATCAATCTCATTGCAAGCCTTTGTATTCTTGGAGACATCTCATCTAAAGGCTTCTTTAATAAACCTAAAAGAGGCCTATGATCAGTCTCCGCTTCAAAATTAATACCATAAAGGTAAAAACTAAATTTTTCACATCCAAAGACTAAACCCAATAGCTCTTTTTCAATATGATTATATCTTTTTTGAGTAGGTGTTAAAGAAACAGAAGCGTACTCGATGGGGAAACCATCTTGAGATATTATCGCTCCTAGTCCATAAGGGCTGGCGTCGACAGACAGAACAGTTTTTTTTCTGGGATCAAAATAACGAAGAGTGGTCGCAGAAGATACCAGCTGTTTAATTTTATCAAAACATGCTTGCTCATTCGCTGTCCACTGCCATACATTTTTATCACTAAGAAGTTTTCTTAGAAAACTTGTCTCGTTGGACAAATTTGGTATAAATTTGGATAGGTAAACCACCATTCCTAAAAATCTTTGCAAATCTCGACGATTCTGTGGAGCATTCATGTTCATTATTGCCCTCGTTTTGTCAAAATCAGGGGATACACCCTCATCACTAATGTTATGTCCTAAAAATTTAATTTTCTGTAAACAAAATTTTGATTTCTCTAAATTTAATTTTAATCCACTTTTTTGGATTTTATTAAGCACAGCTTTTAGATTTTTATTATGTTCACTAACTGAACTACCATAAATCAAGATATCATCAAAATAAGTTATTTGTCCAGGTACCTTTTCCAAAAGGTTGCACATATATCGCTGGAAAATTTCAGGAGAACATTTAAGACCATATGGCAGCCTTAAATAACGAAACCTTCCAAATGGTGTTGCAATTGTGCATAAAAGCGAACTTTCATAGTCTAAAGGTAATTGCAAAAAAGCAGATGAGGCATCCAATAGGGAAAAATATTTTGCACCTGCTAACTTAGTGAATAAGGTATCCTGAGTAGGTATTGGAAATCTTTCACGCTTTATATATTTATTTAAAAACACGGGGTCCATGCAGATCCTTATGTCGGCCCCATTATTTTTAGGCACCACAACTATTGGATTTTGCCAATCCGTTGGCTCACTGACAATAGCAATGAGTTTATTACGGACCATATTGTCAAGTTTTTCTTTAACTTTATCGCGAAGAGCAAGGGGTATTTTTCGCGCACCACATATATAAGGAACGGCATCATCAGTTAATGTTATTTTAAATTGTCTCTCAACTTTGCCAATTTTCGAAAAAACATCACGAAATTTCTGCAAAATGTCATTTAACTCAACGTTTATTACATTAACCCTATTGTTTATAGCTCTATCAGCCAATAAATTGAGTTTTTGTGCGCCACAAAGTCCTAAAATTGATTTTGAAATACTGTCATTTAAAACATAAAATAGTAATGATACAATTACACTTTTATATTTGCAATTTAAATAGATTTGTCCCAAAATATCAATCTTATGACCGATGTAACTTGTAAGAGTGCTAGAAGCAGGTAAAAGTTCACTTAAGTCTACTTTTAATTTTAAAAAGTCTCTATGATTTAAGATATTGACCTGGCTTCCCGTGTCTGTTTTTAAGTCTATATTACAAGAGTTTATACATATGTTTTCAAACCAGTCTATAGAATCTACATGGGAACTAGTACAAGATGAAATACAAGTGTTTTTTATTGTCCACACAACTTGTGTATCACTTTCTGAGTCACTACTATTATTGTTTATTTCAAGTACTTTATGGTTCTTTTTTACACAGAATTTTCGGTAATGTCCCTTTTGATGACACAAAGAACAATATCTATTGTAGGCAGGGCACTTACCTTGGTTATGCTGCAAACCACATCTACCACAAGGTACATTGTTACCTTTTTGATGCTGCTGCCTCGGCTGCTGCTGTTGTCGAAATTTATTTCCAGTGTTTCCTGAAAACTGTCCATTCCTGTCAGCAGACCACTGTCCATGTACCCCTCTCTTAATGGCATTTACTTCCTTCGTAATTTCACGTTGAGTAAAAACACTACTCTCCATTGACCTGCAAATGTCTATTGCTATCTTTAGCTCTAAATCAGCACACTGTAGCAATTTTTCCTGTATTCTTGGATCTCGTATTCCCAATACAATTCTATCCAAGATCAGCACATCTCTTTCCTTAAATTCACAAGTCACGGCTAACTGTTTTAGAGCAGTGACAAATTGATCAATTGTTTCATTAGGTAATTGATCACGCTTGAAAAATTTAAAGTGCTCATACACTAAATTTTTTAATGGATTACAATACTGATCAAATTTTTCTATTACGATAGGGTACTTCTTTTCATCGCCGTCATTCGCATATTCAAATGTGTTGAATATTTGTAACCCTTCATCACCTAAATGATTTAAAAGGATGGCGATTTTAATTTTATCATCCTTGGAATTTTTCCCTGTGGCTAATAAAAACAACTCAAATATTTGCTTCCAAAATTTCCAATTATTAGCCACATTATTTCCTTGGAAACAAAAAGGTTCAGGAGCTCTTCCTTCAGACATCTTGATAAGTTTTTGTAAACAAGCACAACAGCTTCTAAAAATAACAAATTAACAAAACTATCAGTCAGTTTAGTCTTAATAAATTTACAGCTATATCAGCTTTTCAGTAATCCACTCCTAACCGAGCCACTCTGACAACATTGTACGCCCGGTCACCGAAATTTTCATTAATCTACGCTTCGATCGCACAAATCGAACTCTCGATTCACGCCGAATTCCACATTCCACGGATTCCGCCGGTTAACCTTCGTCACTTTACCGCTGCCTCCATGTAATGTTCGTTGTTTCTTGTATGTTTTAATAGTCCAAATGAATAGACACTTTGTTTACGAAAGGTTAACTTTATTATGCGAAGTTACAGGAATAATTATTAGATTAATTATTGAGACCGACTTTAAGGGCTACGCACATTGCGAACCATCACGGAATAACTACTGGTTCCCTTGTTGCCAGGTTTACTCGAACTATTATATATATAACAAATATGTTTGCTAATATACTTGTACCTTATCTTATATCTTTTTTTGATAGGTCAGTGACAAAGTAATCTTATCGAACTAGCTCCGGCGATAGAACTACCTTTTTTTGTTTATTTTGAGTGCTGTTATTTATTTTCATTAATGGAAATGATAATTCATAATAATAAAATAATTGTCTGGCAAAGACTTCAAAAGCAAGATTGTGACACTCACGAGAATAAACTTCATTCTACTCCTCTGTGTTTAAAAAGTCTAGAAAACGTGTTACATTTTTATTTGAAAAGTCGCGTCGCATAACATACCTTGCCGTGGTGTCCTTCTTATCAGTTCTGACCACATCTATTTTTAAAAGCTGAGAGAAGTGATCTGACAAGCCCAGATTAACAACAGATGCTGAAAATTGTGTGTTTGAACTTATTAAAAAATTATCAATGCGCTTGAATTTGTAGCTACTCTCGTGGGTTTCCTAATAGTATGTATAATATTAAAAGTAGCTAATAAATCTAGAAAAAATCGACAATTGTGTACTATGCTCTAAAAAGTTTAAATTAAAATCACCCCAATAACAAGGGTAGTAAGTGGATTAAATTGATTTTCGAGTAGCGAATTAAAACATGTTAAAAAAACCTTAAAATCTCCTTTAGGTGGCCTATATACAACAATTAACTTTAATTTCAAACTGCTTATAATTACAGAAGCACATTCAAACACGCCTTCAACACAAAAGTCAGCAACATCATACTCGATCGATCGATAATATTAACAAAAAACATTGGATGGGTCAGAAAAAGGAGATCCAGTTTAGTTAACATATGTAAAAATAATTGCTTACCTTGGTGCCAAGCTATCGAATTCGTCAAAAAACAGTATGCAGGGTTTAGCTCTTTGTGCCCTGAAATTTAAAATAAATTCAAATTGTAGTATAAAATATCAATTATAAAAGTAATAGTCCAGTTACTGAAGGTTCAAGCTTACTAAAAAAATTAGCTAATGGACCAAACCTTTTTTATCTGTTACATATAGGGTTCTTTATGACGTGCTAAAAGTTTACCACCGCGAGACTGGCAGGCGTTTTGGCAAAACTTCTTTTAAAATTGCAAAAATGCGTTTTGGGCGTATATCTGGAAAATATTGCTGACAGAGGAAAAAATCGATAAATTTGGCTTTACCCACAACCTCCCTTGAACAGAATTCTACTTCTTACAATGCACAGTCTATATATTATGCATATAATTATTTGGTAATACCAAATCATATAAACTGTAAATTTATTTCAATTTTCTTTTAAATTGTACTTTATTTGTTATTATTATTATTTATTTATTTTTCTTGGCACTATTTACATAGTCTATCCCTATTTAACACATGATTTTTGTGCAAAATTTCAAGTCAAATGGATAAGTAGTTTTTTGATACTGCGTTTTTAAACATTACATTAGGCCGCCATTTTTTCCACCATATTGGTGTTCAGTTCTCGATATATTTTACAACTCGCGGCAACAGTGTAATGTCGCGAAAGACGGCCGTGACTGTGCGCGAGCTGCCGAAGGGGGGATCGCTACCGCCGCCGTGGACCGACGGTCGACGAAGCAGAAGGAGCAGTGTGAGAGAACGTTTGGAGAAGTGTAGATGTGCGTCAGCTGTTTTCATTTTCTTTACGTCAACTTACGTTTTTGTTCTCTCGCATTCGTTTTCAACACCATAATATTTGTAATATGTTCGAAGTTGTATTCCTTCTTGAAAATTAAAATGTTTTGAGTATTTAGTTTACTTCTTTGGTGTTTTATTAACGTTAGAATTAGCCGAACCAGGCCAGTTATACAGTCAATTAATTACAAACAAATTCATGGTCCTTCATCCGGATTTTTATGTGATTGGAAGGTGCTGCCGTTCCTTACAAGTTGAAGACATCATTCAGGTGGGTCCTTTCCAATAAGATTTCCTTGTATCGCTTCCTAGTGCATGCAATTTAGCGCAGGCTTGATTGAACTACCAATAAAGCGTTTGTTCGTCATTTATTTACATTTACATTTCTTTCCTTTCTTTCTGCTACATTTTTTTTACATAAAAGCATTTTAACATGGACGTACTAATCAAAAAAAGGGGTTCAGTCAAGGCCAAACTTACAAATTTCGATAAATTCATTACAAATCTCGAACAAAAATATCCTAATTACAATATCGAAGATCAAAATTTATTTCTTGAGGTAGAACAACGTTATGAGCGATTTCATCGTATTATTGATGACTTTGAAGATCTGCAGGGTCAAATTGAGGCGTTAAGCGAAGAGCCCGTTGCTGAAACAATTTATAAAGAGCTTGAAGTTTTCGAGAAATCTTTCTTTAGCGTTGTTGCCAGGTCTAAACGGTTCTTGATTTCAAACACGTTATTTACACTTTCAGATGGCGGCGCTGGTGGTGGCCGTGCATCAGGAGGTTCGGTTGCTGGCAGTTTGGCGGCCTCTAGCGTAGCCTCTAACCAGTCGAGCGCTAACATTTCACAAATTTTACTTCCACAAAACAATAGCGCGGGTACTGGTGGAGTTAAACTTCCAGTGATTGAAATCATAACTTACAATGGCGAGTATGATAAATGGTTAGAATTCAGAGATACGTACGAATCATTAATTCATAAAAATTCCATTTTATCAGATATTCAAAAATTTCATTACCTCCGATCCTATTTAGGCCCCAGTGTTATTGAAATTATTGCGAGCTTAGAAATTTCAGGTTCTAACTACGACAATGCTTGGGCATTAATTTGCGACCGTTTTAACAATAGTAGGATTTTAATACAAAATCATGTTAAATCACTTTTCAATATCGATAAAATTTCCACCGAATCGTCAAGCGCCTTGCGAAAGCTAGTTGACAGTGTTGCCAAACATCTAAGAGCTCTGAAAACTTTAAATGAACCCATTGATTTTTGGGATACCTTAATTATTTACTTAGTAACGACAAAATTAGACAATATTACTCTCAGAAAATGGGAACAATTGAAATCTACCTTTAAAACGCCTACTTTGGATAACTTATCTAAATTTTTAAAAGAAAGAGCGGACCTTTTGGAGTCCATGGAGCAGACAAAAGAACATGTTGGCAGCACTGAGCAACACAACAAACACGATAAAAGGGTAAAATCCTTTGTCGCTAAAGATGACAATAATTTACAAAAAAACTTCAAAATGTTCGTTTTGCAATAATAATAAGCATTATATTTCAGCTTGCCCTGATTTTCTTAAATTAAATTTAAATGACAAGATCGAGCAGTTAAAAACCAAACGCATTTGCTTAAATTGATTAAAGGCTGGCCATTTATACCGACAGTGCTTCTCTGGTACTTGTAAAAAGTGCAAGAGTAAGCATCACACGCTGTTACATTCTGATGGTGGTGACAACAAACAAGAAAGCGTTAATTTAACGTCTTGTAATAAAGTTATAAATAACCAAGTACTTTTATCGACTGTTTTAATAAATGTATTAGATGTCAGTAACAAACCGCGTACAGCCCGGGCCTTATTGGATGCTGGATCACAAAGCAGCTTTATTACTGAACAATTGCCTCTAAATTAAAGCTTAACTCATTTTCTGCCGATATAAAAATAAGTGGTATTAATGAAACATATTCAGAATGTAAAGGTAAGTGCTTTGCTTTAGTAAAATCTAAAATTAACCAGTTCAGCCTCAAAGTTTCGTGTTTAATAGTCCCTCAAATAACCGATACGTTACCTAACTTTAGGGTCAATAAACAAGAACTTAATATACCAAACAACTTACAATTGGCAGATCCTCACTTTGATATACCGGGCGAAATCGACCTGCTTATTGGTGCAGACTGTTTTTGGGATATTATTTGCATAGGTCAAGTAAAGTTAGGAACAAAGGGGCCTTATTTACAGAAAACAAAATTCGGTTGGGTCATTTCAGGCACAATACAGGCCGATTCGGGTAACGCCGTGCAATGCAATCTCGTTAAAAACATAGATATCGACAAACAACTTTGTCGATTTTGGGAGATTGAAGATTTTTCTGGTGTAAAACCAATGTCATTGGAAGAAAAAGCTTGCGAAAAACATTTTTTACAAACTTTTACTCGTGATTCAGATGGCCATTTTTTGGTAACCATACCGTTGCTGGCTAGTCCTGAAGGTCTGGGCGATTCTTACAACAATGCGCAAAAGCGTTTTTTCTCTTTAGAGCGTAAGTTCGAGCGCAATCACGATTTTAAACTTAAATATTTTAAATTTATCGACGAATATCAGTCTTTAGGACATATGTGTAAGGTTGAAGTAAACCATGATACAAAGCCCACTTATTACATGCCGCATCACGGCGTTATAAAGGAGGAAAGTCTCACTACAAAGCTTCGGACAGTTTTCGATGCTTCGTGCGCTAGTTCAACCGGTCTTTCATTTAACGATATACAGATGGCTGGGCCGACCATTCAGTCCGATCTGGTTTCAATACTCATACGTTTTCGAAAGCACAACAGAATGTACAAGGTACAACCTGAACAGACTAGTTTGCAAAGAATTTTGTGGCGTGAAGACAGCACTAAACCAATTGATATTTATGAATTACAAACCGTAACATACGGGACGAAATCGGCGTCTTATTTAGCCATACGCTGTCTTCACCAATTAGGCATTGAATCAAAATCATTTTACCCTGCTGCTTCTCGTGTCATCCTAGAAGACTTTTATGTCGATGATTTATTGACAGGAACGAATGATTTTGAATCTGCGGTATCTTTAGCAAACGATGTTTAAAGCATTCTTAAAACAGCGGGTTTTCATTTGCGTAAGTGGATATCCGATAACAATGAAATTTTACTCTATATCAAAACTTCTGATAAAAACGATTTTATAGATTTGGGCGCAAATGAAAACACGAAAACTTTGGGATTGCTTTGGAATGGACGAACTGACTGTCTTTCGTACACATCGGTGTAAATTTTAATACACAAATTACAAAACGCACGGTCTTATCCGAAATATCACAAATCTTTGATCCTTTGGGTTTGCTTAGTGGCACTGTAATATTAGCCAAAATTATTCTACGCGATATATGGCTTGAAAGTTTAGGCTGGGACAGCTCTTTACCACAAGCTTTACACACTAGATGGTTACAATTTCGCGATCAGTTAACTTGCTTAAACAAACCTAATATCAAAAGACAGGTAACTTGTAAAAACTTAGTTCGAACTGAAATTCATGGATTCTCGGACGCGTCCGTCCAGGCATTTGGTGCATGTGTTTTCATAAAGTCACAAGACAATAACGGCAAGGTATACATAGAACTTGTTTCCGCGAAATCCAAGGTTGCGCCTTTAAAGACACAAACCATTCCTCGTCTAGAGCTTACTGCCGCATTATTACTTGCGCGTTTAGTGGATAAGGTAAAACTTTCGTTAAAAATGCCTATTGATAGAACTGTTTATTGGTGTGACTCCACTATTGTCTTGGGATGGTTAAACATGTCTCCAAGCTCACTGCAGGTTTTTGTTGGCAATCGAGTCATGAACATACAAGAGCTTACCGAGGTTTCTGAGTGGAAGCATGTACCAACCTTCGATAATCCAGCGGATCACATATCGCGAGGTGTTAAGCCGAATGAGCTTAACTCATTAAAAACTTACTGGTCGGGGCCGGAATGGTTAAGACTTGACGAAGTCGAAGGTCAGCAATCGGAAAATAACTTACCGGAATTACGAAAGACCGTTGTTCAAGCGCATGCTACGAAAACTACACCGCCAATTATAGACATAAGCAATTACTCAAGTCTTAACAGGCTGCAGCGTGTAGTAGCATACTGCTTTCGATTTAAAGACAAAACCACTGCATTTTAGAGTTTTAGGTCCATTAACGTATCATGAAATTAAGCACTCGTTTTTGTATCTTGTTAAAATTTCTCAATACGATACTTTTAAAAATGAAATCATTTCGTTAAACAAAAATAAAATTATTGATAAATGTAGCAAGCTTTCAAAGCTCCACCCGTTTTTGGATAAAGATGGAATTCTTAGAGTGGGAGGTAGGCTTGACAATTCAAATTTTAAATTTGACAAAAAACACCCGATAATTCTATCGGCTTTTCATCAATTTACAAAACTTTTATTTCAAAGAGAGCACATCTTGTTACTGCACGCTGGACCTCAGTTACTCCTAGCTAGTATTCGCAATCGTTTTTGGCTTGTTGGAGGTCGCAACTTATCTCGCAAAATTTATCACGATTGTGTTCATTGTTTTAAAACTAATCCACAATTAATTAACCCAATAATGGGAAATTTACCTGATAAACGGGTAACACCAGCTCCGCCATTTTTTACAACTGGAGTCGATTACGCGGGGCCATTTCTAATACGAGATAGACAAGGTCGTGGCTATAAGGTAACCAAAGCCTATTTGTCTGCTTTACTACGAAGGCCATTCATCTCGAATTAGTTTCAGACCTGACAACTGAAGTTTTTTTTGGCAGCGTTAAGGCGATTCGTTTCTTGCCGTGGAAGGCCTTCGCAGATCTATTCCGACAACGGAAGTAATTTCGTGGGAGCTAATAAATGCCGACAGTTTGACTGAATCCCTTGAAAATGATGGTATTGCCTGGTCTTTTATTCCTCCCCACTCCCCACATTTCGGCGGTTTGTGGGAGGCCGGCGTTAAGGCCACAAAATTTCATTTCAAACGCGTCGCAAGTAACGCTTCATTAACGTTTGAAAAATTTTATACTTTATTGGTACAAATCGAGGCTGTGTTAAATTCACGTCCCTTGTCTCCTCTTTCAAGTGAATGAGTCCTTCAGACTATACACCTTTGACACCCTCCCACTTCCTTATTAGTCGTCCAATAGCGTCAGTGGCTGATCCAGACGTCACCAAGATTTCCGACAACAAGCTGTCACATTTTCAACAGATCCAGAAGCTTCAACAGCACTTTTGGTCAAGGTGGTCCCTTGAGTACATTTCTGAACTGCAGCAGCGGATGAAGTGTAGCAGCAATCAAGCAACCATAAAGGTCGACGACTTGGTAGTGATTAAAGAAGATGGTCTTCCGCCATGTAAATGGTCATTAGGTAGGATCGAATGTCTACATCCAGGAAAAGATGGGATCGTTAAGCGTTCGTTCGCGAAGATTTGTCCGCTTCCTATAAACTAAACTTATAGCAATTTGTGGTTGAAAGTGCGTCCTTTCAAGGTGGGCGCGATGTTCAGTTCTCGATATATTTTACAACTCGCGGCAACAGTGTAATGTCGCGAAAGACGGCCGTGACTGTGCGCGAGCTGCCGAAGGGGGGATCGCTACCGCCGCCGTGGACCGACGGTCGACGAAGCAGAAGGAGCAGTGTGAGAGAACGTTTGCAGAAGTGTAGATGTGCGTCAGCTGTTTTCATTTTCTTTACGTCAACTTACGTTTTTGTTCTCTCGCATTCGTTTTCAACACCATAATATTTGTAATATGTTCGAAGTTGTATTCCTTCTTGAAAATTAAAATGTTTTGAGTATTTAGTTTACTTCTTTGGTGTTTTATTAACGTTAGAATTAGCCGAACCAGGCCAGTTATACAGTCAATTAATTACAAACAAATTCAATTGGATTTTTATCAAAATGTAACCATATTATCCCCATATGACCCTTGATTTTTGACCAAAGTATATCGGATAAGTAGTGTTTAAGCTATGCTGCGTAATACACAGAATCACAGAACGACAGACGGAAATGGGAAAACATGTTAGTAGTAGAGAGGCCCTAAAATATAAAGACCCGCAAATATCTACGAAGAAAATAAAAATTAAATGTGAAACTGAAGATTAAAATGTTCCCTAAAAAAAATCCTAGTCATTTTTTTCACTATATTCAAAGTTTTCGCACAAAATAGATGGGAAATAATGGTTAATTTTACCCCCTCCAAAATTCCGCCGATAGGACATTGAAGAACATAGAACGAAAGTTTTCACGGCTGTGATCAATTAAGAAATCATATGGTTTTTGAGATTAGACCATGTCAAAATGGAATCACTTTCCAACGTTTCGCCTTCGATTGCACAAGGCATCTTCAGGGATCTTTACTTCACGAGATCGGAACACCGAATGTGTTCGATTATAAGTTATTTCGGTTGTTAGTTGTGAAAAATGCCATTTTTTTAAATCTCAAAACGCTATTTTTATAACAGATATTCGCGAAAACTGCCAACATTCCAAAAAAATATTTAAAACCTTTTTTTGTAGGGAATATCTTAGCCTTCAATTTTGCATGGGAGTATTTCAAGAAGTATAAACAATGATATTATCATATATACTAGATAAAATAAGTTTGGTCCACAATTTTATTTATTTATTTATTTTTTTTTTTGAGGAGCGACCCCAAATCTGTCCTGAGCTCCTGATAAAAAAAAGCACTGTTAACTTGTTTAGAAAATGCCACAAGTGTTGAAAAGTTGGTAAGAAATTTTTTTTTACCTAGTAAATGAGAGATCCTGGGTTCAAATCTCAGCGAAAGCAAGATAACATTTTGAAAAAAAAATGTTTTTTAACATAATATAAGTTTAATACCATCATGGAAATTAACAACTACGACTTAAAAAAAGTCACACTAATCGTGTGGTAATCCCTTATAAAATAATTTTTACTTTTCAAAGATTTTGCTTGGATTGGGAGCTCTGCGGGGGCATTTGCCCCCTTTGCCTCCGCCACTAAATACGCTACTGTTAGCTATTTTTGTAATATTTGTTGAAATTTAATGGTTGCGATCATTAATCAACTACCGAATTAATACTCACTTTTCAAACACATCTCTTACAGCTTGCTCGCTAGCGCCAATATATTTGCTGAGCAGTTCTGGACCTTTTATGGATATCAGTCGTAAACTGCACTGCTTAGCCGCCGCCCCGGCTAGAAGGGTCTTCCCAGTACCCGGCAGTCCATATAACAGGATTCCTGATTGAAGTCTTAGAGGAGCGTTTGCAAAAATTGTAGAATACTAAAAATCATTCTTCCTAAATTAACAGTGGTATAAACAAAAACATATTGATGTATGTATAACTAAAATAAATAATAAAAATCAAGTTAAAACAAAAAGTCCTTACAACCTTACTCATTGAAAAATAGTAAAAGGCTACAAGAAAACCACGTAATCCAACATGTCATAGAGGACTTCAATAGATACAGGAGAACAATTAAGGCGTTCAGAGCTAAAGTGGATCAAGTCCGTAACAATTAATTTTGAGATAATTCAAGTTGAAGTTAATCTCCACCATTACATAAGTAATACAAAGCTAAAGTGAACTAATGCCATCTATTAAAAAACAGTACATATTTTGGACTTGATCTACTTTACCTCTGAACGCCTCGATTGTTAAGCAAAACCAAAACCTGTTTTAGAAATAATTGCAGCTGCAACAAATCAACATCCTTCAGCCTGAAGCAGATAAATTCATCTACTTCAGACAGTAAGAAAAGTGTTGAAAAAAAAGACAAAGATATAAGCTAAGAAGGCACAACGCTTAGAGGTCTTCATAAACAAGTATAAAATAATAGTGCATGCATATCTAAAATAAACAATATGCAAAATAAGTAAAAGAAATACAGAAGATATTTTCAGAAATATGTTTCACAATAAACGCTCTCGCACTGACATTAAAATATTTTTTTTTATATTATAAAAGCACGTTTTCACAAACAGATTCTTGAGGAATTGTTTTCTAGTTCCTCAATATATTTGGGTATTACTAAATCATGGTTCGTGGAATTAGTCCGTGTCAAATTGGAATTACTATACGACGTTTCGCTTCGATTCCACGAGGAACCTTCAGGGATCCTTACCCCACGAGATCTGAACTTCGACAGATTCAGGCGGGATTTGGTCTCTGTAGCTTGTTCAGCTACAGCAGATTGAACAAACTGTTTCTTTTTAACACATCGTTCATGTGCCTTAAGTCTAGCTGATATTGAGCGTCCTGATTCTCCCATATACACTTCTCCACAGGAGCAAGGAACTTTATATACTCCTTCTATTTGAAAAGGTACAATATCTTGCGGGGAATACAAGCATTGTCCAATCTTCTTACTTGTATTAAAGATTGTATGTATGTTGGACCGCCGAAGTAATCGTCCAATTTTGTCTGTAGTGCCATGTACGTAGGGAAGAATAATACTACCTAACGGTGTATTATTCTCCTTTCGTGAAGTTGGGTTATTATACCTTTTAATTGAACGCGTAATATCTTTAGTGCAATAGCCATTCCATCTCAGAGCTTCGGTCAGTTTCGATGTTTCCGATGTTAGAGAATCTTGATCAGAAATTGAAATAGCTCTAAATACTAGTGAGTTGATAACCGATTTCTTTTGTGCTGGATCTGATTACCGATTCAACGGAGGATACTATGTATTCTACGAGAATGCTCTTTGGTGCTATTGCGAAATTTTGGCCTTTGGAAAAGACGAACTGTTCTGCATCAGTTAATAACTTCGATAACAAGCTGATAACTGTATTCTGCGGAGGTTCCACTGGGAGCAAGGTGAAGTCAGATAGAAGACAGCGAAAATAATTAAAAACTCAAAACCACAGAAGTCGAATATCTCCGCAGCCGAAAAAACAGCAATTAAATGAAGACGAAAACATTCTGATCTTTCCAGAAGATAAAGGCAACGCTACAGTCGTCATAGACAGAACGAAATACGTGGAAAGGATAACTTAATTTTTTGGACAACAACACCTATAACGTTATGCAGACAGACCCTACAAGTATAATAGAAAAGCGCATAACGAATTTGATTAACGCATCCAGTTTATCACCAGCAGAGAAGAAATCACTAAAACAAGAACAATGTACCACTTCGAACGATCATCAGTGCAATAGACACGCCCACATACAAACTAGGTAAATATCTTTCAATTTTTCTTAATCCATTCAGTGCAAAAACAGATTCTTTTATAAAAAAACTTCACACATTTCGTGGAAAAACTTAAGGCAATTCAGTTGGTTCCCGAAGATATTTTGGTCAGTTTTGATGTAGAATCACTAAACACAAATGTGCCTGTCAACGACTCGATTTCTATTATATCAGACATATTGGATCATAATAATTTTGATAAGAACCTAACAAACCTAGTGGAAGCTTGTCTTACATCTACTTATCTCATTTTTCAAGAAACTTTCTACTTTGCCACTTTAGGGGCAGCTATGGGATCTCCTCTATCACCTGCCGTAGCGAATATCTTTTTAAGACCTTAATCAACAACATCATAATATCAAATTCACAATGGGAATTGAATCTAATGGAACGATTCCTCTAGATGTATGTGTTCAATGGAAGGAAAATGGTACATTAGGACATTCTGTGTATAGAAAACCAACGCATACAAATAGATACTTAAATGCAAATTCCCGCCACCATCTACCACAAAAGAAATCGGTTATTAATTCAGTAATATTTAGAGCCATTTCGATTTCTGATCAAGATTCTCTAATATCGAAAACATAGAAACTAACCGAGGCTCTGAGAGAGAGTGGCTATTGCACTGAAGATATTACGCGTTCAATTAAAAGATATAGTAATCCCACTCCACGAAAAGAGAATGATAAAGAGCCACCGTTAGGTAGTGTTATTCTTCCCTACATACATGGAACTACAGATAAAATAGGACGATTACTTCGGCAGTCCAATATATGTACAATTTTCAATACACATAAGAAGATTGGACAATGCTTGCGATCCCCGAAAGATATTGTACCTTTTCAAACAGGAGTATATAAAATTCCTTGCTCCTGTGAAGAAGTGTATGTGGGAGAAACAGGAAGATCAATATCAACTAGACTTAAGGAACATGAACGATGCATTAAAAAGAAACAAATTGTTCAATCTGAACACCAGCATACCACTGGACAGTTTATAAATGTAAAGGAAACCAAGGTTCTAGCATCGGTTCCAGGATCTATTGAAATTTTTAAGCAGAGATAAGAGTTACGGTCTACGTGACACGTGGAAACCGAATTAACACAGGGTCACGATTCGGCGAGCACCAGTCGGGTATAAAAGCCCGCCTGAATCTCTCGAAGCTCATTCAGTGTTCAAATTTCGTGAAGTAAAGATCCCTGAAGATGCCTCGGGTAACTGAAAGCGAAACGTCGGATAGTAATTCCAATTTGACACGGTATAATCCCAAGAACATGATTTCTTAATTGACCAAATTTTTTAGCAGATTTGATCAATATATACTTGGAACTTTTGATAAGATCAGAGTTTCAAGTCTGGAAAGAATTAAACTCAGTGCAACACATAAGCGCGTTTATTTTCTATTATGTATGTTCATTAATGTGTAATAAATGTAGATGGCAGGGAGTGTCATACTTCGTAACACATAAATATGAGATTTGCATGATTCCTGGAACCCCAAGTTATTCAATATTCGAATAACTTTCTTTTGCAGCCGAAATACACGTATTGCGTAACTAGACCCACCCCATATAGCATTCTGGAATGAAATAAGGCCAAATACACAGGTCTTAGGATCCTGACAAAAAGGACAATCTTGACTTTACGTAATACAAATAAAATAGATGACAACTTTTTAAACAAAGCGTCTATGTGCTGCATCCCGCTCAATCCAACTGTGATGCCCAGGATAATGGCCTTCTGGCCCTGTGTTGCAACATTTTGAAACATTACTTGAAGAAAAAATAAATGATTGAGTCTTTGTTAATCTTGACTAAGAAGCAGTATGTGTCTTAAGTAGAGGCACATACAAACACGGACATATAATTGCGCATAAGAAGTGCACACATGTATTCTCGACTTTGAGGCGAAGCACTTGAGGTACCCCCGGGATAAATCCCACGGCATAATCTGAAAATTTAACCGAAGACAGTTCTTTCGGAAGTATCTTATGCCTGACACAATCGAAAAACTTTTGAGATGACATGGAGTATCAAAGAAACAAATGAGACTTTTCCAATCTGTCGACTAAAAATGAGATTCCAAAGAGGTAATTTAACAGGATTTTTACATGGAGACATATGACCAGAACATCAAAAAAGTTTTGACAAAATAAAATTACAGACAATTACTAAACGATGCCACAAGTACAATCTAGGGAAGGGTAAAAATGTTTTAAAGAAATGCAGTGGCAATGTCCCGGGCAGAATATGCACTAAGATTACTGCAAGACACCCAACCACTACGATTTATCAAAAATTGACCGAACGTGGTCCTAAGGCCCATTACTAGCTCCAGGCCTTATCAATAAAAGATATGGCGACATATTTGTTAGAAATTATTCAATTTGTTGAAAATTTTGTTAATCTTGTTTATTTATTTATTTATTTACAGTTGTCTGTCTTATAGGAAGATCCCAATTACAAGACAGTGAAAAACTACATATTCAAGCCTACTAAAAAATTACATTTTACACATAAAAAGAAGCTTATAACTAATAATAACAGTAAATATTTTCCAAATTCTGATATTTGAATAAGATTTAAATTAGCAAAACGGTTTAGCGTCGTAAATTTTTCTTATATGATTCTAAACTATCAGAAAACAGATCCAAATTAGTTTTTTTTTAAGTTATCGCACATTGTATAAATAGGCGAAAATTTTAAGATGTTTGTACGAGGAGTCGGCAAGTAAAAAGCACTGCTTGTGCGTGAATTTAAACGAGGCACGTTGAAATTTATTTTAGAAAGTAAAGAGGGACAGTTTATCTTATTATTTAATAGCTTATACAAAAATATCATTTGCAGGTTATCTCGTCTGGTTTTTAAGTTCGTCAGTGAAAATTTATCTAAAGGCTCTTCTTGTGGACATCCTTGAGCGGGATAGCGACCGTCTTGTTTAAAGCTTAAATATTTTACAAACTTTCCCTGTATACTTTCAATACCAGACACATGTATATTATATCCCGGAGACCATACAACTGCCGCATATTCAAGTTTGGATCGGACATAACTATAGTACAGCAGCTTTATGGCTTCCACTTGGCTAAACTCTTTAGTAGTACGAACTATAAACCCTAACATTTTAGAAGAATCTGACCTAATAGCGCTGTAATGTGAGGTAAATGATAATTTTTGATCGAATGTAACTCCCAGATCACAGAACTCCTTGGATCGGCCTACAATTTCACCATTGCAGTTGTAGTTAAAAATAATCTGTTCTGACTTTGTAGTAAACGACATAACCTTGCATTTTCCAATATTTAGCTGTAGACAATTTCCCTGGCACCAGTCAATAATATGCTGTAAATTTTTGTTGGATTTTTAAGCAGTCCTCCATAGACTTAATGTTAGCGAACAGTTTGATGTCATCAGCGTAGACTAAAAACCAATATAAAAAGAATCACCAATGTCGTTAATAAAAATGTTAATCAGCAAGGGTCCTAAAACGGAACCCTGCGGTACTCCCGAACATGCTATATAGTTCTCCGATTAAAAACCATTTATAGCCACATATTGTGTGCGATTTGAAATGAAACATGTAAAGAGCCGTAATAGGGAATCCGAGAATCCGATATTTAAAAGTTTATTAATTAACAAGTCATGATTTAACTTGTCAAATGCTTTGGAGAAGTCTAAATATATTACATCAGACTGCAGACCCTCATCAATCGAGTCCGCAATGTATTGTGTTATAAGGGCCAGGTTGGTAATTGTGGAACGATTTTTAAAGAAACCATGCTGTTCAGGAACAATTTTATTTTGCACCAACGGAAAAATGATGTCGTGCAATATGAACTCAAAGACTTTTGAGAAGTTGCATATGATGGAAACAGGTCTATAATTTTGAATGTCTGATTTATCACCCTTCTTAAAGACTGGACATACTTTCGACTTTTTCCATATTTTGGTAATGTCTGTTGTTCAATGCACATGATAAATAAGATTTGAAGAGGTTTTATTAACACAAATCGACAGTCACGTATCAAAAATGCTGGAATAAGGTCTGATCCGGCAGTGTATTTAGGTTTAAGTTTTTTAATAGCACAAATAATATCCCGTTCACTAACTGTAGATATGTTTATATTTTGATCACTACACGAGAATGAATTATTTGAAATTTGAATATCGTTAGAAACTGAATAAGATTGCTTAAAAAATGAAGCAAATGAATTCAAAATATCGGGTGGATTATCTAGATTCTGACCATTAAAGTGCATACTGTTTGGAATGCCTGTTATCTCTCTCCTGCCTTTGACAAAATTCCAAAAGCGTTTGGGATCTTTTTTGATATCCGTCTCCATTTTTTGAATATATTTTTTATATGCTATACTTATATCAGTTTTGATTTTTGATCTCAGTGTCTGAAATCTTTCGAAATCCTGTATGCTGCCATATTTTTTGTACTTTTTATGCAATTTATCTTTAGTTTTTATATTTTTAATAATTTCTGAAGTGAACCAAGGATGATATCTTCTATTTGACGAATGGCGATAACGGGGAACTGCTAGGTCAAATATGGAGTATATTAAGTTATAAAAAGTATTACAGGCATTTTCCACCGTTGTCTGATTTTCCAGCGAGGACCAGTCCTGCTGAAGAAATGAGTTATAAAGCAAGTTGAAATCAGCTTTACCAAAATTGTATAGATTATTCATATTTAAGTTGATAGAGTTTTTAAAATTATTTGACTTTGGTCTTTTAAAGGAAATCATTAAAGCAGGATGGTGAATATCTTCTTTGATAAGAATATCAAGTGATAGCTCTACGTTACAATTAGAGTTGCTATTCGTCAGAATAAGATCCAAAATCCTTTGATTGTTATTTTTAATAAAGTTATACTGCTCGAGATTAAAGAATTCCATAAACATTTTTAACAAATTTATGCAGTTACTATTTCGTTGAGAGTTTCCGCTTAAAAAACCCTCATAATCTGGTAAGTTAAAATCTCCTATAATGTATATATTTTTACCGTAGATATAGTCCAAAGTGACAAAAAAATCACACAGATTTTCAAGATCGTTTTGTAAAACCGGAGGCGGAATATATAGGATGAATACAAAAACCGTACAATGGGCAAAAGCCATTTTGATACCTAAAAAACTATATTAGGAGAAAAATTAAAATTATAATTTGAAAGTCTAAAATAGTGCGATTAAAATTACGATTCACCGCCAACAAAACGCCTCCTCCTTTGGATTTATTCAAAGCCGCAAAATTTCTATCCGCACGAAAGACTTGAAATTTATTTGAAAACAGTTCACTACTGCATACTGAAGATTCGAGCCAAGTTTCAGTTATCGCAATCAAATCAAAATCACAACTTATGACGCCTTGCAAAAATTCGTGCGTTTTACTACGAAGACTTCTTACGTTCTAATAGTAGACTGAAATATTCTTTCTGGCATCATCGCATTAATATTAGAACAGTCAGACACGTGCAACTGTGATAAGGAACTATAGGTGGGAATAGTCGATAATTGCTATTGGCTTAGGATATTCGTTCTTAGTTTAGAGCACGCGGCCTAGTATGCTAAGCATTTACTAACATCCCAAGCAGCGTGGTTTGATTTTACAGTGTTGTCGCTATTTTCCCGATTCAATTTACAACAGTCAGAGCATTTTAAGATATCTGACGTACATTCATTTAAAGAGTGCTCGTCGCTGCATCTCGGACAAGAAACGTTCTTTGAGCAATTATGAAACTTGGACTCCATCATAAACAGTACACGCATCATAACCTACAAATACATTGCCGACCCTCATAATTCGATCATATGTGAGGCGATCCAACTGTAGTATAGCCTGAAAAATATTTGAATTTTTTTCGTTTTACTAATTTGTACAATATGACAAGATGAATTATTAAAAAATATATCAGAGTTCAATTTTTTTATAACAGCAAGCAAGTTGTCCTCATGATAAGCATCTGTAAAGCCCACTATGTGCACCCTCGGATTCACTCCACGCAGCTCTTTGATGTCATAAGAGTTCGCAAGCTTTTGCTCAGCAAGTTGTCTAAAACGAGCATTTTCCTCCAGACTTTTACACCCAATCAATACCCCACCATTGTTAACAGCTTTTACTTTGACAATCCTCAGCTGAGATTCCGTAGGATCAATGTTTTCTGAGATATCATGTTTAGTTTGAGAGATTGACTGCTCTTGGTCTTTTGGTCTTACTAGAATGGCCGGCTGGGTATTGTTCTTAACGATCTTAGAATAACTAACAGGTTCTTCAGAACACGCAGTTATTTGTGTTTGTCCACATTTTTCAAAAACGATCTTCACTAAATCATTCTTTAAATTTTCGAAGGAAGTTGTTAGGGTTGAAAGAACAATTTGAATTTGCTCATTTACCATCTTTGTTACACCATCTTTATCCAAAGTAATACACGTCGTAAGACAGTCGTTACATCTCCAGGATATTCCCTTAACATCCGTAAGCAAGCTGGCAACGTCGATCGATTTATGAATGCAAGCATAATGAGATGTATTTTTACATTCACAACAACAGACTTTTTTTCTACTGCTTATAGTTTCTTTACAGAATACGCAAACGGTCATTATAATGGAATTTATGGTATTTACCTTTTAAGTGAGTCTTTAAAAAAAAACTGACAAACAAAAACACTTGAAGATTACTGTAACTCACTAGTACTCAACAAAAACAATTATTCACTGCAGTATTTCAGCTTAAAATGTATATAATTCAGGAGCTCGACATTGCTTGTCTACACTACTATACAAACCTTTAGTTAATAATTAGTTAATATTCTATATAGGATGTTAGAGCGTTGACTACAAATATTTTAACATATGATAGTATAGATGATTTTGAAAAAAAATTCTTGTATACCTTCGCCAAGTTCTGAACAGTTTAAAATGTTTAATTTTGGAGAAGGTTAAATTAAGCGCTTGACAACATGGCAACGTTGGTATTCGCTTGTCAAATACGGTTTAAATCCGTTTTCAATCTCATCCGATGTGTTTTGCCAACAAAGAAATATAAAAAAACCTGTATGTTTAAAAGGTTGAAAAAGTAGAAACAACCTGCCGTTGAAACTAAATAATAATTTCTGAGAATATTTATTTGTATAATTTTAACTGCACAACCCTAATTCATTTTATTACTTTCTAAAATTATTAAAAAATAAGAATTAAGCAAGCCCTTTAATTTATAATAGTATGTAGGTAATTCATACACTGGAAAAACCTAAAGAGCTAAACTATGTTCCTTATTTTCGAGTGCTCTTTGTCTTTGAGGTCCACGATTATTTTGACGAACGTTTACAGTTATTATTAAATCGGTATGGAAATATCTCCAACTCGGTAAAACTAAGTTAGGTGGAAGTAATGAAAAACAAAATAATTACAACTGCTGTGTTTGCGAACTGTTACCATCATACGTCGAGCCCCGCTGTTTGATTCTACGATCAGCGATGTTGCCGATTTTGTGCAGATGTTTTTAAGGTAAAATTAAATAGCAGATACGTTTTTATTCTCTAAATTATATATGGGCAACCCCCGGCCCTCCACCAGCTCCAATCCGCGATTCAGAAATTTCAAATAACGGGCAAAAAATACAGACTTAGCACACATAGTTTATTTGTAATTACTGTGAACCAACCTAAAACTGTATTCTTCAACTCATAAAGACTAAAATCGATAAATAATTTTATTAGCGTACGCAGTGGAACGCTACAGATCGAGTCAGAAATAGTCGTTAGAAAGAGACAAACAGATAAACATTCGTGAAGCCGCCCGATGTCCTTGAAGCGCTCCGAGCGATGCGTTATGAATAACAATCGGCTTTGAGTGCTCCCATGGCATATTCGCGAACGATCGAGACTCTCGATTCAAGAGTGTTCTAGTTGCTTATTGCGGGTAAATATATAAACCGCTCAGCCCGCGTGTCAACTCATTACTTTATAACAACTGATAAGAAAAGATTCGAGAAATATTCAAACAAATTCAGCTCAGAAGAAAAAAAATCTATCGAGATCTGGTTTCAAAATGCGGAAAGTTGACACAAATGGTCGTCAATTCCAAAACAAATGGAACGATGAATACTTTTTTATCATGCACAGTGGTAAACCTATGTGTTTGTTGTACAGTGAAACAATTTATGTTTTAAAAGAATACAATATGAAGCGATATTACTCCAGCAAGCATTTCGCTCAATATAATTTACTTACGGGCCAGTTAAGAAAGGATAAAATTTAAAAAACTCATTACCGATTTAGGGAAACATCAACAAATGTTCCATTCACAAAGATCAAATCTAGACAATGTTGTTAAAACTAATTTTATAGTTAGCTCCAAAATAGCGAAAACATCGAAGCCATTTTCTGAGGGAGAGTTTGTTAAAGAGTGACTAGAAGATGTTGCAGAACTTTTGTGCCCAGAAAAGAAGAAAGAGTTTGAAAAAGTGAGCTTATCGCGAAGTACTGTTGCTCGAACTATAGATATGATGGCTAGTGAAATAAGAAAAAACATTGACTGATAGATTGGCTGATTTTCAAGCATTTTAAACCTACAACTGTCAAATTACCTGGTCTAAATTTAAACCTTTTTAATGAACAGAAGCGCTATTTAAGTTTCACCTGGAATTCCTAAATCATTTTATATCATTGGTAAGTAAGCAAATAATACTACATACCCTTACTGGCCACAAAAGACTTTCAATCAAGGTATTTTTGACGTTGTGAAGTCCTCCAATATCATCAAAGGATTTGTTCCCAGCTGAGTGGAACTTCACGTTTTGCAGAGATAGTGTGCATAACTTCTTCAAGGCTGTGTCGCAATGTTCTTGACTTATTACCGGTTCATGGTCATCTCTTCGAGGTTCTAACACACACAGAAAATGCCTTAAATTTACATTTTAATTTTCAGTTCCCTGTCAGTAAAATTATATTTTTTAGAATTAATATCAGAGCTATATTATTATAAAATACAGTGGTCATGAGTTTTATGTATTTTAACAAGGATTAATTTTTATTTATCCGAGATCGTTTTTGGTAAACAATAGCTGTGTTATGAATCAATTCCTAGTGCGTCATTTGTTTTGCAACAGTGGCGTAGCTAACGGGATCACCGGGTTGCAATGCAACACTACGAAAACTCAAATTAGACGTCTCCACTTTAATCATACTAAAAAAAAATAGGGGAACTCTTCTTTGAATCTCCATTACTTTTTAAGTGATAATTTTGACTGGATTAATATTACTTTTTATTCTTTAATTATTAAACTCTTGCAACGTTATTATCATTTGAATAAAAGAGTTTCATTGCTTCTCGTTTTCTTTCCTCAAAATAACCCATTTGAATTATTTTCAGTAAAATTAAAAACTAATATAAAACACATTAATCCAAAAATGACAGAACAGTGGAGAATAATGTATTTGGTTGCCATAACTACAGTTGTTGAATTAATCGCCATCCTGCGCATTTTTTGTATCGTAGTGATAACTAAGGCAGGCTTAACCATATCACCTGGCTGAAGTCTCGTTTACCGAAACGATAATGTTTAAACTGAAATACTTATGAAAACGGCTGGTCTATAGATAAAATAAAAGCAAAAAGGGCTGCAAACACAAAAGATACAGCCTTGAACAAATAAAAGCTTAAGAACTAACAAAGAAATATAAACAAACAAGAACGAATAAGAACATTAATACAAATAAAAAACTAAATAAACAAAATATAGAACAAACAATACATATCTTTTATCAACAAAGAAACGGAAACAGTTACTAATTCAAATAAAATCAAAATTATCACCTAGGTACTCTTCCAGTCGATAATATGCTTTAGTAATAAGGAATGTCTTAACTTTTTTCTAAAAACAGAGAACATTCTGACTTTGCGAAGCTCAACTGGAAGTTTGCTGAATAATTTTTTACTATTGTAAAATATAGTTTTTTGTTAGTGCCGAGGAAGGGATTGGTAGACTAATATTATAAGAACTGCGGGTCATAACAGATGGTGTGGAATGAATTTGTGTAGAAATTTTTTTATGCATGAGGCAAATTGTCTCCAAAATATAAATGCCTGCTAGGGCAAAGATCTTTTCAGAAATAAAAGCTGGCTTGCATGAGTTACGCAGTTTAAGGCAACAGAGGTATCTAATAGCGCGCGTCTGCAGACGAAAAACTCTCTGAAATAGGTACTGTGAGCAAGAGCTCCAAAAGCAGATGCCATAACGCAGGTGAGAATCAAGTATTGAAAAATATACATTGTGTTGAATCTATTTCCAACCCCAGAAATATATTGTTATTAAGACTATTAATTGCTTGACCAGCTATTTGAATATCATTAAGCTCACATTTGAAGTTTAATATATTCGTTTTGGAGATGTTAAGAAAAAGGTAGTTCGCATCACACCAGTTTTTAATGGTTATTAGGTCAGAAGATACCATATTATTCAATATGTTTACATCACTGTGGTGCCAAAGTATTGTGGTATCATCAGCAAAAGAAGTACAGCGCCCATAAGATATAGCTGAGGGTAAATCATTTACATAGATAAGGAACAATAAAAAGCCAAGAACTGAACCCTGGGGCACTCCAGCTGAGATACTATGCCTAGCTGAATTTACATTCAGAAAACTGACTACGTTCTGAAAGGTATGATTTGAAACATTTTAAAATTGTTCCCCTGAAACCGTAGACTTCAAGTTTGTCCAACAGTACTCTGTGACAGACACAGTCGAATGCCTTAGTTAAATCACAGAACACTGCTGAAGCAACACTCTCCATCATTGAGACACAGGTATAGGTCTTCAAATATGTGAAACATGGCATCATAAGCTGTTCCATTTCAAAAAAATACATATCATATAGTTTTTAACTTTCGAAAGTTATTTTTTGAAATAATTAAGGCTGTAGGTTTGTGTCAAAATATAATGAATCACCCTGTACAGTTGCTTGGGAATTTTGAGAATAAATAAATAAATATTTTGTGTTTTGTATATTTTGTAGAATATTTACACATCTGAAATAACCTACTTCATATGTTATCCTGACTATTGAAATTTCTGATTCCTTTGTCACTGGAAAGAAAAAAGTTCAAAATCTCATTTATCATACATAACGAGACTCCTATGTTTTAAATTTACATTAAAAATTGGCAATCTAAAAAAAATTGTTCCAAAATATATGCAAAGTATTATAATTTTTGCGGAATGACCCAGTTATCTGTGCTTTCCAAGCCTAGCTTACATTTGGGCTTATACTTTGCGTCAAACCAATTCTAAGTAATCAAACAATTAACAAGTTATTTATTACCTTTATATGATTCAAAGAGAGTTTTTTCATAAAAGTCCTCTAAATCTTGTAAAACAAATCCGTCAGTTTTTATGGAAAGTTCATCATAATCCAAATCAGTTTCTACTAAATGTGGTTCGAACAAGTGTTTCAACAATAAAACTCGATCGATCTAGAAAATATTACACGATAGTTAAACAATCACTTAACCCTTGTTCTTACATGAAGACCACTTAGATTAGAGAATAAAAAATCGGCAAACTGGCTTCTACAACGGACTGCATCTTACATATAACACAGTTTATATATGCATATATTTATTTGGCAATACACAATATATAAATATTAATATGCGTCACTTGTCTTATTGAATAATTAGTTTTATTCAGATTTAAACAAGTATAGGTACATTTTCAACTTTTTTTTGTCCAGATCTAAGATACATACACATATATAAACATTCATTCACTTACCATACCTACTTAAATAAAACTACATTCCTATTTCTCTATACCATTTTTAATTAATTAATCTTAGTGTATTTTGTATAGCTTTATTTACATATTATTGGCTACATTTTCTGTGTTCCTCCATATAAAGAAGGCATTTATTAGGGGAAATGATATTTGACCGACTTTATACAAATTTAATTAGGCTGCCATTTTATTCCACCATAATGGTTCCTCATCAAAATTTTACCAGTTTATCTTTATATCACACTTAATTTTTGTATAGAATTTAAAATCCATTGAATAATAAATCTTTTTAGACCAATATTTTAAACATTTAATTAGGTCAATTAAGAAATCATGGTTCTTGGTATTAGACCGTGTCAAAACGGAATCACTTTCCGACGTTTCGCCTTCGATTGTACGAGGCATCTTCAGGGATTTTCACTTCACGAGATCGGAACACTAAATGAGCTCGAAGAGACCCAGGCCGGCTATTTATAGTCCACCTGTGTTTACCGAAGCGTGACTCGGTGTAACGATCGGTTTCTACGTATGATGTAGACTGAAGCCCGTATCTCTATTAAAATTGTTAGGATGCTTATAAATTTCAATAGATTCTCTAATTTTACGTTTATATAGTCCCGAAACCGATGCAAGAACTTTGGTTTCTTTTACATTTATGACATGCCCAGTAGAATGTTGGTTGGGCAGATTGTACAATTTGTTTCTTTCTGATACATTGTTCATGTTCCTTAAGCCTAGTCGATATGGATCATCCAGTTTCTCCAATATAAACCATTTGAAAAGGAATAATGTTCTTTGGCGATCTCAAACATTGTCCAATTTTCTTGTATGTGTTGAAGATTGTACACATGTTGGACCGGCGAAGTAACCTTGCAATCTTGTCTGTGGTTCCGTGTATAAATGGAAGAACTACATTTCCTATGGGTAATTCCTTATTAGTATCATTTCGTGGATTAGGATTATTATATTTTCTAATTGATCGTCTAATATCATCAGTGCAATATCCATTCCCTCTTAAAGCTTGAGTCAGTTTGTCTGTTTCCGATTGTAAAGAATTTTGGTCACAAATCGCGAGGGCTCTGTAAACCAATGAATTAATGACTGATTGCTTTTGTGCTGGATGATGATGGGAATTTGCATTTAAGTACATGTTCGTATGTGTTGGTTTTCTAGATACAGAGTGTCCTAAGGAACCATCCACTTTCCTTTGTAGAAGAACATCTAGAAAGGGAATCGTACCTTCTGATTCAATTTCCATTGTAAATTTTATGTTAGCATGTTGTTGATTTAGATGATCAAGAAACCCAGCGAGGTTTTCTGGACCATGTGGCCATATTACAAAAGTGTCGTCTACATATCTGAACCATGATTTTGGTTTTAGTGGAGTCGATTCTAAGGCTTTCTGCTCAAAAGCTTCCATGAAGATATTGGCTACCACCGGTGACAATGGAGATTCCATGGCTGCTCCTGAGGTTTGCTCATAGAAAGTTCCTTGAAAGACAAAATACGTTGATGTAAGACATGCTTCAATTAGATCTAAAAGTTTTTGTCAATACTATTATGGTGAAATAAGTCTGATATTACGGAAATTGAATCATTTCACCATAAAAGTATTGACAACTCACTAAACACAGGTCGACTATAAATACCCGGCCTGGGTCTCTCCGAGCTCATTTAGTGTTCAGATCTCGTGAAGTGAAGATCCCTGAAGATGCCTCGTGCAATCGAAGGCGAAACGTCGGAAAATGATTCCATTTTGACACAGTCTAATCCCAAGAACCATGATTTTTAATTGACCACAGCCGTGAAAGCTTTCGTTCTATATTTAATTAGGTCGCCATTTTGCGAAGCCTCTTATATTCATGCCAAAATTCTTGTCAGTTCATCCCCATATAACACTTGACTTCTATACAAAATTTGAAAACTATCAATGAAGTAGGTAGTTGCTTACACTGTAATTTACATTTTGTTAGGCCGTCATTTTGAATCTGTACCAACATTTTACCAGTTCATCACCATATCACAGCCAATTTTTTGCAAAACTTGGGATAAATTGAAAAAGTGGTTTTTTAAAAACATTTTATTAGGCCGCCATTTTATTAGATTTTTACCAAAATGTTACTATGTGAACCCTAATTTTTGTCCAAAATTTGAAGTAAATCGGATAAGAAGTTTTTGAACTATACCGCGAAAAGAGAGACATACCGACGGAATTAAGAAAACAATGTTTTTCAGCATCTAGGGACCCTGAAACGTAAAGATCTTGATTCGATTACAATACTTCCATTTTACGAGCGAAGTAAAAATATTACCTTATTTAAGTCTCCTATAGGAAAAACATTTTTAAATAAATGATTGCCTCTTGACTTGTATATATGCCTATTTAATTTTAACACAGAATCAGTGCTTGCCAAAATCCCAATAGCATTAAGTCTAGACACATTGGAAATGAGACCATACAACATCTCGCTGACCCTACAAAGAACAAATACAATGTTATAAAGTGCAGTTTGTGTCAAATGAGACTTCACATCAAGTAATTTTAAAGCATACAGTCCTAATTTAGTTATTATTATTATTAATATTATTTTTATTACTTCCTTATTTATTCAGACATAATTAGAACAAATGCTCATGGCTACAATGTTAATAATGTAAATTTAACCCTATCAGAATCAGGGTTATTATGTTTTAAACATTGTAACACTAGTTTATTTGGATTTTGGACTGTCAGAAGGAGATAAAAATTCCAAAATTATTCCTGTCGACTCTTTAATACAAAAATGTTACTTTAGTATCAAAACGCAGTTATACAAAGAAATATCAAGATAACAATAATAAACAAATCAAGCAAAGAAAAA
This sequence comes from Kuschelorhynchus macadamiae, assembly GCA_030620095.1. Lineage (NCBI taxonomy): Eukaryota > Metazoa > Arthropoda > Insecta > Coleoptera > Curculionidae > Kuschelorhynchus > Kuschelorhynchus macadamiae. Next base: position 201,672 of record JAUTXW010001580.1, read on the forward strand.
TGTTTATATTAACAGAATTAGCCGTTACTTGATGGAAATCAAAATTAATGCTAAATTGCAAAATAACTTGAAACGTTGAAAGTTTTGGTTTTACAGCAACCAAGTTTACTTTAGTTAAGACAAGTTAAAAGTGATCTGCAAAACTTTTTTAATAATATTTATAAGTCCTTTCCCATTTTTACTAAAATTTTTAATTTAATTCAAAATGTGCTCTTATAGATGTCTTGTCTGGTACAAATAAAATGGCGATATTGTTTTTTAAGATTACTTGGTCCGAACTTCTGCTATCATAAAACTGTTTTCTTCAATGAGTATAAATGTGCTTTATCTATCTATAAAAAATATTACTCCCATTTGAGACATAACATTTTGCTGATGAAATATGGAAAACCCTAATTTAATGATCGGTAATTTGATGACCAGCAAAAAAGAAAAACGAATATCGGTAGGTTTTAAAAATCCTAGAGTTACCAAAATTGGTACAAATCTTTACTAGAGCAAGCAGCATAACATGATAGAGTATCAACTTTCTAGCCCTTCAGATTGAGGCATTCCATCTTGCAATTTTTCATAAAAAGTGAATGACCGGAGATTTAAATTCATCTTAAAGCTACCAAAACTGACTCAAATTGTTTACTAACTAAAGCAAGCAGCATAAAATGACCCTCAAAGTAATGCATTTCCTACTGCTAATCTTGGATTTAAAGGGAATAACAAGTAAAAAGAGATTAACTTTATAATACAAAAGATTTCTTCGTCCCTTTTGAGAAAATTATTGTATTAAACTGAAAATGCCCACATAAACTTAGAACAGGACGAAAAAATCAACAATATATACAGGATATCCCGAAATTAGGGTTAATATTTTTACAGAATAATTTACATCTTAAAAAAAGTCTAATATACGTATATGTATATCTAAAAATGCTTCGTTAGGGGGTTACAGTACCCCTCTCAAGAAGGTTTTTACTAAATACTATTGAAACGTTTAAAAACTGGATTATAAAATATATGTATTTTAGTATTTTATATTTTTATTTTATACTAGATATTTGATACTTGACCATTTTATGCTGCTTATTTTAACAAAAATTCGAGTCAATTTTGATAGCCCTAGGACGTCTTTAAACCTCGGTCATTCACTTTATATGAAAAATTCCAAGAGGGAAGTGCCTCAGTCTGAAGAATTGAGTGAATTTTGGTAGTTTTATTTCCACTACAGTCAACTTTTTCTGAAAAAATTAAAGAGGGAAATGCCTCAATCCGAGGGGCTAGAAAGTTGATACTGTCCATTTTATGCTGTTTATTTTCACTTTTTATGAAAAATTGTATGAGGAGAGTGCCTCAATCTGAGGGGCTAGAAAGATGATACTGATCAATTTTATGCTGTTTGCTTTAATGAAAAATTTCAGTTAATTTTGTTAGCTTTAGGATAACTTTAAACCCCTTGCCATTTACTTTTTATGAAAAATTGCCGGGTCATTTCATGTTGTTTGCTTTAGTGAAGATTTCAGTTAATTTTGGTCGCTTTAGGATTTTAAACAAACCCCGTTCATTCACTTATGAAAAATTGCAAGTGCCTCAATGTTAGGGGCTAGAAAGTTGATACACAGCCGTTTTATGTTGCTTGCTCTACGGATATTCGTTTTTCTTTCTTACTGGTTATCAGATTACCGATCATTAAATTAGGTCTACCCATGAAACAGTTACCATTTACTTTGCCAAGTCGATGTAAAATGTAGTAGATACTGAGAGTGATGTAATATTTCTGAATTGAAGAGACAGATTCGGTTAAATGATATGGATAGATATGAGTATTATTTAAAGTGTTTATGTACGTACTTTTTACTTCTTTTAAAATTGTTTACTTTTAAATGATTTAAGAAAATTCATTTCACATGAAAAACCCGTGGGGTACCTAAAGCATAGAAAGTGTCATTAAACCGTGAATTTAAAATAATTAAATACACGTCTAACCAGTTTTGTGAATAATAGTCTGAATATTTATCCAAACAAATATATTATTAATAAAATATTTATAAAATGTGCTTACAAGATATTTATTTTCCAAAAGGAATGTTTATTTAGACATCCTAAAACACACAGCAACAATAAAGAACTGAGTTTATAAGGTGATTATTTCTTAAAATATTCTGATCAAAAAATCTTAAAACTAATTATTGATAATAAACTTACGAAGTTAGTTTATAAGGCTTGAAATACTTATGACAATATTTATGAATTCTCTCTAGTATATGCACAAATACAAGATAAAACCTAAATGTCTTGGTATAAGAATTCTTAAAACATATTAGATTTAATAGCATTCTCAAGGAAAGAAGGGTTGAAGGTGGTGTTCATGTAGAAGCTTATAAAGTTAGATTAAGAATAAAAGCAGTTTTATGATAAATGTCTTAGAGATATCTTGAAGACAGTTTTTTAAATAAATATTGATTTGAAGTAGTTTTTTATTTCTAGGATATTGATAAAACCATAGGATTTAATCAAAGCCATCATAAAAGCACCATCAACTAAAATCTAAATTAATGTTATCATGTTTTTTAGGATTTATCATGGCCATAGATAAAAATACCATCTATGTATATAATTATTAAATCAATTTAAAAGATTAAATAAGTATTCTTAAAAATAAAGATGAAAATCTTATAAAAATACCTGTTAAAATATACTGAATTGGGCGTTTCCTCACCCTCACAACTTTCACACAACACGTGGAGATCATCCAGTATTAATAACGAGGGTTGAGTGAATATTAACTTGGAAAAAATATCAGTAAAGAATTTGTGAAGTGAGTCGACGGTTTTGCCTTTAATTTTCTTACAGTGTACTACCTCAGTGTTTATAAAATAAGGGTAGTTTTTTAATGTTTTTGCAACGTGAATCAAAATCGATGATTTTCCTACACCAATTTTTCCTAAAACACAGAAATGGAAATAGACAATACCAGTGCCGTACATACAATATAGCTTCTAGCCTATAAAAAAATAATTATAAAAAATTATTAAAACTTTTAATAATTATATATTTTTTTCATAAACATAATAACCGGGAGATGGAGTTGCTTTAATTTGAATGCAACCATATATGGTCGAAAAATTTATATGTGTTAATAATATTAAAATTAATTCTTAAGGCAGTTCTAATATTGTTATTATGTTATCTGTAATATTTCACTATATTATATACAATTATTATTAACAAATAATTATTCAAATTGCTTAAAAAGCGACAAGACAACTACATTTTTTCCCAATCGCAGAGTAGGTAAATTTACAAAATTGATATACCAGCAGTCCAAACAAAGTGGTGGTGCTTTATGCCTCAGCAGATTGATTTTGAGCGAAATTTGGAAGTTTTTGGGATATTTTTTAATGATCACTTAGCTCGGGATTTGGAGAGAAAAAAGTGGACTGTGTATTTTTAACGCGCAATTAATACTGAATTTTAAAAAATGATCAATATCCACACATTAGTCAATAATGACAATTCTACTCGGAACTTTGCCAACAAGATTCCCTGAAAGGCAGCCGAAACTTAGTTCTAACAATTCTCTTCTGACTTACAAGAACTCGACCAATGCCAGTTGTATTTCCCCGAGCAAGCAACCCATAAGATAAAACAGATTATATACACGCAAAATAAAAAGTTTTAAGTGTATGACGATCCACATAATCTCTCAGTTGTAAAATTGCATAGTTTTTTGAGGAATTTGTTGCATACATTCTCGACTTGGTCACACCATGTGAAATGTTGGTCAATAATAATACCCAGAAATTTAACAGAATCTTGCTGTACAAGACTTGATGTTCTGTCCCTAACCAACGAGCTTCTGTCTTGGGGCACTCTTAGAGGTGTGAAAACAACAAAGTTGGTTTTTGCGTTATTTAGACAGAATACATTTGCCAAACACCAAGCAGTAATATCTTTAACACACTCATGTGCTCATATCCAGAGGTTTTCATGATTGTCGCTATCAACAATAGCAGAAGTGTCATCTGCAAAGAGTGTAACATAGCTGTTATTGACTATCAAAGGAAGGTCCTTTATAAATAAAATGAAGAAAATGCGTCCCAAAAAACTGTGTAAGTCCCGACAAGTATGTCTATATCCAACTGAATGCAGGTCCTCTTATAACATAATAGAATAGTTGGTTAAGTAGTTTTTTTGTGATTAAATGTATCAAAGGCTTTTCAGAAATCATAAAAAATACCCACTTATTTTAGCCGGCTATTGAAGTTATTTAATATTTTTAAGTAGAAGGAGAGGATGATATCTATGGTTCAATGGCCAATCCTAAATCCAAATTGTCTACTGTCAAGATGTTCATGTACTCCAAAAAACTCACCAGGCTTTTAGGAAAACCTTTTTCAAATATTTTTGAGAATATGGATGTAGTCTATAAATTTCAACTAACGCAGTGTGCCCTTTTTTATGGATAGGCACCATGACGGCTCTTTTTAGTTCTTTAGAAAAATGTCCGTGTAAGTAGGAGACGTTTATTAAATAGGTTATTCCCTTTACAATACTAGGAGCACACTCACCAATTAATGTGCAAGGTATTTCATCATACTGAATTCAATATATCCTGAAGTTCAATTTCTGTGAATAGAGTAAGAAAAATTGACTGGAGGACAGCATTATTTGGAAGATTTAGCAAATTAATATAAAAAATAAATTAAAATAATCTTTATTGTATAAAAAAACAAAATCTATACAAAGGTGGAGAGTACCGACAAGCGTATTTTAATAACCACCCGGAAAATAACACACAAAAAGAAATTATAAACAATTAACATTTAATAATAATAATGAAAGCCTTAACCCATTATCACTTACATATTTCTTTAATTTACTTTTAAACATAGTAAGAATTAATATTTGAAAATTACGTGGCAAAGAATTATAGACAGATACTGACAAATACAAAAAGCAGGATTTACAGAATTCAGTCTTATGTCGTGGAATAGAAATTGTATCTCTAAAGCGTATGCCCACCTGATGAATGTCCAGTCAGTTCAGTAAGATATAGAGGTTCTTTATTGGTAATAATCTTGTAAATAAGACAACCAAAGTGCACATATCGCCTTTGGGCCATGTTAGTATATACTTCAGCCACATGATGACTGACATGATCCATCATATACAGTCTTTTTACAAACCGAACGCAGGAATTTTACAGTTTCTGAATTCGGAATTTATTGTGATATGTAAGAAAGAGCCCATATACAATATCGAGGTAATTTGATATAGATAATACTAGACTTTCAGTTAGTATTTTTTTACATAGGACGGGAGAATATGCGATATTCATAGATCGACTTTAGTCTAAAATAGGACATCTGGCAAATACTATTGACATGAGTGTTGAATGTTAACTTCTTATCCATGATCAGTCCAAAATTTTTTACATCGTTGGCTCATTTAACTCTAACATTGTCCAGCGTAATGTGTAATCTGGACTGATCATCAAACCTCGAGTACAAAATTGCCTGCGTTTTGCCTGGATTTTTTAGTAGTGAGTTCTCCACAGCCCATTGTGAGATGCTTATAAGATCATCATTAATAAGTTTAATAGTGCTAGAATGACAAGAGATCGGCGCTGGGAAATAAATTTTTAAGTCGTCGGCATACATGTGATAATTCGAACGCTTAATATTTGCGACAAGGTCAGATGTGAAGATAGTGAAAAGAAGAGGTCCAAGGATGGATCCCTGTGGAACACCTCTCCCCACCATCCTCCAATCTGATATTAATTCCTCACCGCCCTCCCTTAATCTAACAACCTGTTGTCTATTGCGGACATATCTTCCAAATCATCCGTCCGCATCAATTCTATAACCACTTAGCTTAGCCACAAAATGTCCAAACGGTCAAAAGCCTTAGTCATATCAATAAGAACTGATGGACAAGAACCACCATCATCCAAGGCCTGAGTAATATCACTTGTGATTCTCAGAAGTGCCGTTGTACAACGGAAATTAGATCTAAAACCAGACTGAAACTTTGGTATGGCATTTTTGTTTTGTAGAAATTCAAATATTTGTTCATTAACATTAGTTGGATTACTCACTTTAGGCACAGGTGTGATGAGAGTCATTTTCCGCAGATCAGGTACAGAACCAGTTATTAGTGAAACATTGACAATGTGAATTAATGGTTTTATACAGTGTGGTAGACAGGATTTTAATATATTTATGGATATTCCATCAGTTCCTACAGCGCCACAACCAAACTGAGAAAATTATTTATTTTCCCTGGATCAACGTCTATTTTAGGTATGTTATTTAATAGATGATCATTAATTAAGTTAGGGTTTTTTAAACTATTATGCATATCATTTTTAACTATTTTCCAACTTGACAATTTGCCCCACAATTCTTTACTATTATTTGGGTAAGAACAACTTTTTATTATGTTTGAAAAATGTGCCCTTTTTTCCGACTTTATAGCAAAACATACATAATTTCTTAATTCAATATAATACCTTCTACTTTCAGGGGACTTTAGAGTTTTGAATTTATGAAAAGATTTTTGTTTAAGTTCTATCATTTTTTTGATATTATAAGTTAACCAGGGGGGTTTTGGTTTTCTCAGTTTAGTTTTTCTTAGAGGACAATGATGATCAATCAGAGACAAAATTGTATCATTAAACATACTTACTTTTGAATATATCATTAATTAATTCTGTGTCTTTCGCAAGTTTGTGAACAGACTCAATGAAAAAAGTATTAAATACATTGGCCATATCACCTTGACCAGTTACTTCAGAATCGTTAAATACTATTCTCCCCGCTATTGATTTAGATTTTTTTTGGAATTAATTGTATGTGAGTAGACGACCGCCATGCCGATTTAGTAATATCATTTGAATGAAGGATTCTGTTCAAGTTGTAGGTGTTCCCAATATTTTTCTTGTGGTTTTTAAGTCCCTCCTTGTATATATTTTGTAAATTTTTATCTGTCTGTTGAACTCCCGCAACTCAGCCCCCTCATGAGCAAGAGATGGTGTAATCCAAGACAAAGTTTACTGAATAAAAATATAAGTTGCGTCACTTGAACACGTGACTCGATTTACCTATTCCTCGCGTCCCGCCCCGGCTAATACATTCTGGGTACCGGTCGGGTTTCCGGCACATACACAGTTGGTCAGGCTTCGTGATCGCGCCAGTTTGTTATTGTGTTATATAGTGAGACAAATTTTTTTTATTTCTTTGACAAATAGGAGCCAATATGCCTATTAGATTTTGCTCTATAGATGGTTGTAAAAAACATGTTTTATCAATTCCGTCGTTTTGTCTGTCAGTCTGTATGTCTGTCTATTAGTTCGCGACATAGCTTAAATACTACTTACTCGATTGACTCCGAATTTTGACCAAAAATTAAGGGTCATATGAGGATGACCTAGTAATATGTTAAAAACAATTGTTAGAGTATTGATGTATTCTTTGGGGTTAAGTTTCAGTAAAAAAAAGCAAGTCTTTGTTTAAATTGTCGATGTTTCCCAACTTAATTGTTGCATCCTCAGAACACATAGATTCTATATCCTGCATGAAACCCATATTATCAGTCTTTACCTACTCCGTTGGACTGCAGATATTTCACAGATATTAAGTGTCTAAGTGGTTTTCGTTAACGATCCTCTTGTTGTTATGTTAGACTGGTGTATTATTTGGGGTTGGGATCCAGTAAAAAAAAGCAATAGAATTTTTTAAACTGTCGACGTTTTACTATTTTATTGTTGCATTCTCAGGACACATACATATATTCTATATATTTCTGTGTACATACGTAAATATTTTTTTAGACTTTTTACGTAAATTATTAGTAAAGTATGAATGAAAATAATTACAAATAGACACAACAACATAAACCTAGATGCCCCAAGACTATTCGTAAGACAAAGGTTATTTATAAGAATGAAATATTCAAATGAACTGGCGAAGGAAAAAAAAGGTAAAAAAGGAAGCCATTCTGAAGTGGACTCCACGAAAAGCTGTATAAAAATGAGAAAAATTATTAACGGAATTTTTAATTTGTTACTATTTAAGCATAAATTATGTGCTGATTTATTTCCTATTATTAAAAATGATGTTTGAACAGTTAAATAATTGCGTTTACTGCAAATAGCGTACCTGTAGTTAATAAAATATCAAAAATACTTATAATATACTTAAGGTGTCCCCATAGTGTGCTCTCAGTTGATATCTTGGTACCAGTTAGAAATAGAGGAGAAATTTACGGTATATTATTAAAAACTAAATCAGGAAAGTGCAAACAGCTTTGTTCTAATTTGAACCGTTTAGACTCTACAGCTATTCAAAATTGAAAATCCCAAGTTTTTAAATATTAATATCTCGAAAATAATTAAACTTAGGCCTATGGACAATACATGAAGTAGACGTAGAATTTTAGATACAACAGGGTGTTTCGTATATGAAAAACTATTTAAGTAGGTTTATAAGTCATCCTATATACTAATATTTATATTTAAACTTTTTCTCTATCTCTAACCATTATCATCAAAACCGAGAACACAATACTGGGACACCTTGTATAAAAAAAATGTACATTTTCTAAAGTTATACAACTATTTTTCATGCTAAAACTTTTAACAAGAATATTTTTTGAAACTTTAAAAATACATCATATTTTTTCAAATACGATGCGAATTTTTTGAAACGGAAAAAAACTTGGTTAAAATTTAAACCAACATCCCTAAACCTAAGTTTAAAATTATAATAACTTGCTGCATTTTATTGTAACAAAAAAGTTTCAATTTTGAACAAAAAAAGATTTATATATGTAATTAAACGCACATAGGAGAGATATTGACAATGCCGTGCTAAAGCAAGCTGGTCGCCGAGTGATGTAGATCGCTCACACCGAGTTTGTATAGGTCAAGATCGCTCGAGGCAACCAATAGAGTTAATGGGCCTTGCTGATAATATGGGTTTCAATTTAAGATAGCGAAACGAAATAGCGGCAAATACTTTTGAAATTCCCTGGTAGGTAAAAATTCGTAGCGCGAAGCCAAACTACTTTTAAACAGCTCGGTAATAGGAGGCAGTGTCGATGGGGTTTGAAACTAGACGGCTCGCCTTTTATCTGCGATTTTCGAAGTGCCGACGGCCCAGGGCTGCAACTTATATTTTTATTCAGTAAACTTTGTCCAAGACTGCTATATTGTTTTTTTGACCTATTTGTTTTGATCTGACAAGGGAACGACATATTAAATAGACCATAAAATATGGAGAAGAAGTAAGAAACTTGTTTTCCAGATCTAGTGATGGTAAAATGTTAAACTACTGTTCTTTTGATAACAAATGTTTGAAATATTGAACATTTTCTCGTGAATAGTGCCTAGAGGGGATACTCTTTGTGGCAAAACTTTCAGAATAAATGTGAAAGTATAAAACCCGGGCTTTATGGTCAAAGAAATTTAATTGAAAATATATTGTTTAGTAATATGCTAGACACAGGGGCGCGCGGTGAAATTTTAAGAAAGGGAAGCAATTTTTAGAAACTTACTTATTTGTAATGTAACTCGATTCTTCGATAATTTTTGCAAATTCTTCAATGACGTCATCATAAAAACGTCGATGCTCCGACATATTTAGGATACGTTTATTTTCAATGGACAACAGCGATGTATGCGAAAGTCTCTCCTGCCCCGTTGAAATTCTCACGAAATTTTTTATACGTTTAACTGTTGAAAAATTGCGTTCTACTGATGAACTTGTGGCACGTATTGTCAATACTAATTCACACAATTTCGACACTTCGGTGTAGGCATCTTTCAGCTCCTTGTCTTTTAAAAATTGCATTAGTTTCTTGGCGTTATTTTTTGCGCTAATGTCATCAGTTTCGTAAATCACCTTTAGTTCAGATCGCAGTAACACTCGGTCGAAGAACTAGCCATAATGAAGAAGAAGAGATTTAAACGCATCTTCTGGAAAAGTTTCTCCTTTAAATGCATTAAAATTGCAAAGCTCGAGGAATTTAAAATCATTTAAACCATTAAATCTATAGTTTATTTGTTGCTGAATTTGATTGATTATTTCATAAAAGAGGCGTCTGTATGATGTTTGAACATCTCCCACCTTGTCTATTCGAAGACTCTTGGCTTTTGGCTCTACATTTAACGTCATCGTTTTCTCCCAAAATAGGTCAAAGTCATCTCTTTTTTGGCTTAACGTGGACTTAAAAATCATCCACTTTTTTTAGGCAAAAAGCAATATTATTTGTTTTAGTTTGTAATATATTAAAAACATTGTCCGAGAAAGGAAATATTGCTGAAAATATATTTAAAAATAATTAAAATTATAATCTCGTTTCAAACAGTCCAAAAACCCCCTCGAACTATTTATGGCTTCTGAGTCCCACGTTTCATTATTTTCTATTATATTCTCAAATAGTTCAATCAGTGATTCACGATTTTCAGATACTGTTAACACAAGTCTTCCATTATAGTTCCACCTAGTAGGAGCTACTTTGGGCAATCGTTTGTGGACAATGGAGTCCAAAGCTTGTGTACGTTTTGTTGACTTGGAAAAAAAAGCAGCCATGCCACTTAAAGTAACGAAAAATACTTTACACTCTTTAATGTGATTGATGGACTGGGATAAAACTAAATTTAATTTATGAGCAAAACAATGGACAAACACAGCACTTGGGAAAATTTCTCGAACTTCAGCTCGCAGACCCCCTAATTATCCTGCCATCGCTGCAGCTCCATCATAGCTTTGAGCAACTAATTTTTTCTCTCCATTAATTTCTTTAGTAACGTTATAAACTACAGTATATAATGCATCTGCTGTAGGATTTTCGGACACATTCTTAAAACCTAAAAATCGCTCTTGAATACTTCCGTCTGTTTTAACGTAGCGTATTACTATAGATAATTGGCTAAAATTAGTGATATCAGTTGTTTCGTCCAGAACAATAGCAATGAACCGCGCCTCGCCAATCTCCTACTTAATTCTTTTTAGAATAATGGTGGCAACAGCAGAAATTAAATCATTCTGGATTCGATTCTACGTTCCGCGAAAAACGCTAGACTGTTCTAAATGATTTTTTAAGCAATCATCATATTTAGCCATTAAACTAAGTAAATCTCGCACATTTCATCTATTTGAAGAAACCCTGGTTTCGTCATGACCTCTAAATCCCAATTCGTGCTGTCCGAGAAAACAAACAACATCGATAAGTCTTCTTAATATTTGCCTATTTTTATCGACTAGTTCATTGTGTTGACGGTGACTAATTTCCAACTGTTTATTAAGGGCGTGTTCTGCTGGTTTTGCCGAAGACTTTTTCTTTTATGACGGCCTGTAAATGCGCTTTGGACATAATGTGTCTTTTTACAGCTTTATGGAAATTGTTTAAATCGGAAAAACCAGTTTTATTCCAGAGACCTTTTTCATTTTCAAAAAGTAAACATGGCCAACAAAATAATGTACTTATATTTTCACACCCTGTTAGCCATTTAAATTGTTCGTATTGTTTTTCCAGATAAAAATGTCTAATACAGTTTTTCATTTTTGTGACTAAATTTTTCATAGGAGGTTTTGCCCTTCCTTTGGAAATTATTTGAAGCTTATCAGCAAAGTTTAAATATTGAAAATCCCTTTATTATTAAGACACACACCACACATTCACACACACTCTTCTTACTAAATTCTCCAACATTTTCAACGTTATTACCGACAGCCGAAGTTGACGGTATTTGCATATCCACGTCCGTATTATTGTCTTCCATATCGCACCATGCACGACGCGACGTACGTATCACACAACACACGGATAGCCGTTCAAACAAAGAACCTACTCCAACGATAGCTTCCGCCACCACTTAAAGCACGCGAATGAAATGCAAAAATTGCAAACAGCCAGTGGGAAGTTCAATAACCTCTGGCTCGATTCACAGGAAATCAAGCATACAGGACTTGACTGCAGAGGAGCTAGCGGCCCGCATAGGTTCTGTTCGATATTCTATTGTGGCTGGGTCGGAGTCAAGGCCGCAGTTATTATGGGCTGGATAATTAAGATAATATTTTAGCATTTTTAATATAAATTAAATTAATGGTTTCCTAGTTCAAAAATTAGGTACATTTTAGAAGATGTTTTGAATTTTTTTTGGGTAGCACTGCTTCCCTTGCTTCCATGGACTGCACGCCCCTGGCTAGACAAACCCTGCACTCTAGAAGTTTCAAAAAATGATTGTGCTAGTCCATATGAACTAAAAATTTTCAATATTTACAGTTTCCTTACTATTAATTAAAAAATCATAGTTAAAAACTTACCACAAAGAATTATATTTTCAGATTTATATCCATGTGTTTTGAAGTAAACAGAAAATATATTATCACAGGCCTCTTTCGTAATTGACAAATCCATATACAAGTTTGGGTTGACTTCATTCTCTTTTAGTCTTTTTTCTAACACTGCAACAGGTTCCTCGCATACGCTGTAAGAACAGTTTCTCAAAAAATCCTCATCAATAACACAAAATTCTTCTAAACTTGGTAGGAATTTTAAAGAACAATACAACCCTTTTTCAATTTCAAGTGGAAAGTTTGCATTACATATAAAAGGAGGATGACAATGGTCTGCCAAGTAAAGCTTTAGTTTTGCAATGATGTTTATCAAATAATTCTTTTTACTGTGAACTTCGATCTCTTTACATGAAGACGTGCTTGTAACTTTTTTTAAAACTACCCTAGCACCAAAATCACTTTGCATGAAATTTAAAATTGATTCGTCAACGAAAATATTACTTGAGTTGTTTGCCTCAAATACTAAGTTTGATATATCAAAATAATCGTCTAGAAAGCATAACCTAATAAAGAGTTTCTTTTGAAAATAAGGACTATTTAAGAGAGTCATACTATAAAATTGAGCCTCTTTACTGTGCTCTGGAATATTTGTGAATGCTTCTTTGTTGCAGGCAAATGCAGTAAAAGGGTGTAAACTCTTTCCTTTCTTAAGTGTACTAGGCAACCCTGATAATGGAAGCAATCGATAATATAAATCTTTCCTAAACTTTAAAGTATTATAAAACTGACTGTAGACAGTGTCACTTCCAACAGAATTTTTTTCTAGAAAACTGAGAAACTGTTCATTTTTATCAATTTTGGTCTTATCTGAAAATGTAATGTATACAATGTGTCCCAAATTTGGCTTACATGCATTGCTATCTCGTAAACCGCTATAGCTACAGGGTGGGTTAAATTAGGAAAGTTTTAGAGAATTTTATTACAAATTTGATGACGTTTTGAAGTTTAGGATATCTTTTGTGGTTTTCAAGATAATTGGGAAAAATCAAAATGGTGCATTTTCAACTTTTGCCCGTAGCTTCTAAACGACTCGTATTATGGTTTTATGGTTTATACATTATTAGGGCACTTTTATTAGAGGAACATTGTGCAGGTAAAACGAAGTTTCTAGCTTCAATTGTTTTTGAGATATTGGCATCAACTTTTTATTTTCTTATTTTTGGAAAGATCTTTTTAAGAGCTTTCCAATGATGTATAACAAGGTAAGATTATTATTTTTCTTGAGCTCTAAAAACCAAAATAATTGTTTTTTTGAATTTTTTTTTTGAAACAAAAGAATGCCGCATGTCAACAATCATTTTGTGTTCCTGAATAGTACTTGTTATCATTTTCTCATTGTGCCGAGTTTTTACAAAGTTTATTTGAGTTTCTTATACTACTTAAAATGGAGGGTAATTATTCCAACAAAGAGAATTTGGATATGATAGAACTTTATTTTAAAGCAAATAGAAATACACAAGCAGCTGCGCGTTCATACGAAGAACAATTTCCAGACCGACATCAACCAAGCCAAAGGCATTTCAGATTTCTAATTGTAAACTTGTTAGCTTATGGGTAAAAATATTAATTCAACAATCGATGTTCAGATTTTCAACTAAGATATTATACTAACAGTGAATACCTAGTGACTAAAATGTAACTATCACTCTATTGAAAATACCTAAAGTAAATTTAAATTAACACATAAAAAAAATATAAGTTACACCACATGCCTCCCTCCATTTTCCACACATTTTTGACATTTCTCCAATACCTTCCGTGTAACCCTTCTTAAGGTGTTCCTGTTAATATTAGCAAAAACATCTCGGACTCTGTCTTCTAGCTCTCTGAGACTTTCTGGCGGAGAAAATTCGTAGACCTCATTTTTTGCGTATCCCCATAAATAAAAATCGGGAGGAGTAATATCCGGTGACCTTGCCGGCCAAGCAACAGGGCCATTATTAGCGATAATATTTTCCCCGAAAGTATTTCTGAGGACCGCCATCACCTCTCTGGTACCGTGAGCCGGACAGCCATCTTGTTGGAACCAAATATTTTGCAGGTCGTTTGGGAGAACAGAATTTATAACTTCTGGAATAATTTGTTCCCGTAATAGTTGCAAATATTTGTTACCCGATAAATTTTCTTGGAAAATGAACGGCCCAATCAAACGGTTATCTAAAATACAAATTGTTATGAGTGATTTAAAGCAGAAGTGCATTGTTTGGAATTACCTATAATGCCACACCACACATTGAACCCAAATTTTGTTTGTAAACGTCTTTCTTCTAAATTATGAGGATTCTCGGTGCCCCAGTAATGAGTATTATGTTTATTGAAAATTCCACAGTTTGTAAATCGTGTTTCATCTGTCCAAAGTACTTTAGAATGAAAGTTGGGTATTTGCTGGCATTTGTTGATGAACCATTCACTAAACGTGATTCTTCTAGCAAAATCATTTACCTGAAGACCCTGTACAATAGTAGGTTTATAGGGATGAAAGTGAAGTTTTTTCAAGACTCGTTGGACGGTTGATTTGGGAATTGCCGTTTGTTCTTCAATCTTTCTTACTGAGGTTGTTGGGTTGTCCCTGACACTTTCTATTATAGCTGCGTTTCTTGCTTCATTATCTATTGAATAGGTCTTTGGTTTCGGTTTCAAAAAAGACCCGTAGGCTAACAGGTTAACAATTAGAAATCTGAAATGCCTTTGGCTTGGTTGATGTCGGTCTGGAAATTGTTCTTCGTATGAACGCGCAGCTGCTTGTGTATTTCTATTTGCTTTAAAATAAAGTTCTATCATATCCAAATTCTCTTCGTTGGAATAATTACCCTCCATTTTAAGTAGTATAAGAAACTCAAATAAACTTTGTAAAAACTCGGCACAATGAGAAAATGATAACAAGTACTATTCAGGAACACAAAATGATTGTTGACATGCGGCATTCTTTTGTTTCATTATGGCCACCATGCGTAATCAAAGCCTACTTAAAAAAAAACAATTATTTTGGTTTTTAGAGCTCAAGAAAAATAATAATCTTACCTTGTTATACATCATTGGAAAGCTCTTAAAAAGATCTTTCCAAAAATACAATAATCCAATATGGCGTCGGTAAGAAAATAAAAAGTTGATGCCAATATCTCAAAAACAATTGAAGCTAGAAACTTCGTTTTACCTGCATAATGTTCCTCTAATAAAAGTGCCCTAATAATGTATAAACCATAAAACCATAATACGAGTCGTTTAGAAGCTACGGGCAAAAGTTGAAAATGCACCATTTTGATTTTTCCCAATTATCTTGAAAACCACAAAAGATATCCTAAACTTCAAAACGTCATCAAATTTGTAATAAAATTCTCTAAAACTTTCCTAATTTAACCCACCCTGTAGCTATAGCGGTTTACGAGATAGCAATGCATGTAAGCCAAATTTGGGACACATTGTATATTCTCATTCATGAATACATAATGCTTTGTTTGTTGTTTACCATTCATTCTGCTTATTCCAAGGTTGTCAGGAGGTTTTATAACAACTTCCGTTAGAAAATCTAACACACCTGGTGCGATTGGTTGAACATTTTCTAAAAAAAACAATTTTAATTCATACATTAAAAACATAATAATCATTTTTATCACTTACCGACAATTACAGAAACACATAAACTAGTTCCAATCCAAATTACCAATTTTTGACCGGCATTTATGACTCTCACCTGATCCAAAAGATTTGACTGTACATTTTGCGATAGTATTTCCTACCAATTTGAAACCATTTCATTAAGTTTAATCAACATTTCATAAAAAAAAAATATATAAAGACATACCAATATTTCATAGTCCGACTTAGTAAAAGGTTGTATGCTAATGCTATTCACAACTGGTAACTGCTCCACTTGTATAACATTAACAAATTCATTTTCTTCTATCCCTAGAAGTTTTGCATAACTGTTGTTAATACCAACTGACTCATCATCCACTGAATTTCTGATAACGGTAGCGGAAAAATATGCTTCCTTTTCACCATAGGTCACTTGAATACATACCTAAAAAAAATTAGTAAATGTCTTTTACCCAGAGCTTGCTTCGTTATAAATTCTTTTTTTATTAGGAATAGTGAAGTGTGATCCAATTTAGTTCATATAGTGCGGGACACGAAAGAAAACCGGGCGGTCCTTAAAATAAAGGTTCATAGTCTTAAGCAGGCGGAAAAGTAAAATTTCTGTACGCAAATAAATTTTATTTTATTTTATTTGTTGTAATAGTTTGCGGCTTCACCTATAAAGTGCGCAAGCTAAGCGGTAAGGAAAATTAATCGAGGATTTAGTAAATCTGTCGCAATGGTCCACTTGTAATTGGGATATGCCTAGAGTCTCCATGCACTTGCCGCTAGAAGGTTCTAGCTATTTCCAGTGGAGCCTATACATTTTGAACATTTGTTTTCATTTCTATATAAATGCGTTGCGTTGAATTTGAATTATTATTTCGAAGTAACGATGGCGAGCAAAAGAGGAAAAACAATTTGAAGCGATGCACGTGAAGTTATTGCGAGCGTTATAGAGGACTGTACTAGAGAAGCTGAAAATAATAGTTTGAATATTCCAATTCAAAATTGAACAGAACGCGCTGCATTTTACACTGGTGTTTCGGAAAGTAGTGTAAGAAAAATTCAAAGAGAACATAATGATCGCTCATGTTCTACTTCACCTTTAAAATCTCCTGATAAAAAAAGACCCCGATTATCATACAAAGATAAAATTGACGATTTTCAAGTAATTCGACGAACAATAGAGGATTTTTATATAAACTTGAAGAAAGTTCCGACCTGCAAACCCCTACTTCGTGCTGTAAAGAACACAATAGATTTTCCGTACGGTTATAAAACCTTAAATCGATTACGATCAAATGGTTTTGTTTGACGCAAGTGCCAAAATAAACGAAAATTGCTCATTCAGAGACCAAATATTTTTCACTGGCAGGTGAAATATCTATCAACTGTAAGGCAATATAGACAAGAAGGACGCAATATTGTGTATCTAATAATGATATGACAGCGAACAAATGCTGGCAAAGTGAAAGTGTTACAGGTGTTGTTCAGGGAATCCGCTCTAGTAGTCGCTTTATTATAGTTCATGCTGGTTCAGAAGCCGGATTTGTTTCAGGTGCTGCTTTAGTTTTTCGCTCGGGACTAACAACTGGAGACTATCATGGACAGATGAATAAAGATAATTTTGAAATGTGGTTGCTCGAGAAGCTTCTACCTAACATTCCTCCCAAATCAGTCCTGGTAATGGATAATCCGTCTTATCATTCTCACGTAATAGATAAAGCGCCAACTAAATACTCTACAAAAGCTCATATGATATTGTGGTTTAAATCGAACAATCTTGTATGTGATCCAACATGGAGAAAATATCAATTATATGAAGTAATATCAGCCAACAAACCTAGAGAAAAAAAGTATAAAATTGACGGTCTTTTACGTAACCTCGGTCATACACCTTTAAGGATGCCTCCATACATGTGTGACCTCAACCCTATTGAACTTGCATGGGCAAGAGTAACAAAATATATTCGAGAGCGCAACACTGGTGAACTTTCAATTAAAGATTTAAATAAAATAACATTAGAAGCGATTGACTCAATATCATCAGCTGAAAATTGGAAATCGTATGTTAAACATGTTCGTTCTATTGAAAATAAATGCTGGGATGTAGATGGCAAGAAACGGTTATTGATGATTTAGTTGTCACACTGGGACCTTCAAGTAGTGATGATGAAACCTAATCATTTTCAGAGAAAGACAACGATTTAGAAGGAATCGAACCATTAGAATCACAGCCGTCAACCTCAAAAATTGCTTAGTTTTTTTTCATATATTTTTTAAAATTGTTCATAAAGTAGCGGTCAATAAACTGCTTCAAAATAATTAATTTTCTGTTCAATAACCATATTTTTCCAAAATTAACACGTCAATGTAGATATAGTAGGGGAGCCAGCACTGATTCCAGTGAACAAGATTTATCAAAATTTTGACTTATGCAGTTTGACTTTGGGTTATTCAGGTATGCCAAACGTGACCGTTTGTCTCCATCTGTCATATTACTTTGCATTGTCAAGTACTATACAGGGCGTTTCCTAATTGCGTGCTAATGTTAAAGGGGGATAATTCTTGGACCTTTTTAAGAAAAAAGTTTAATATGAACCTAAAAGTCTTAACTTTGAAGATACAGGGTTTTAAAAAAACATTTTTTTTAAATCCTAATTCTGATGCTATTATAGATAAATAACTGTGTGAAATTTGATACACTTATTTTATGCATAAAAGAGAATTTTTTAATAACAATCAATTTTTTGAAATTTCTACCAGTGGCGTGCATATGTAATTAACCTGGGTAAATCGGTATGCTCCTTAATGCATAGAAGACGTGTATCAAACTTCATGCAGTTATCTACAATAGCATCAAAATTGGATCTGATGCTGGCTGCCCTTGTAAACTCTGGACTTGTAAATCATGTATCACTATACTGGGTGGTCCAATAATAGTGGACGTAGGCAGTAGCCTGGGAACCGTTAATGACAGAACTCAAGAAAAAAATTATTTATAGGTAAATCAATGAAGAAAAATCAAAATTAAATCATTTTAAAAGTTCGCCGTTTTTGCAACACAAAAGAGATATAGAAGTGCGGTACACGAAAGAAAACAGACAAATATAGATAAAGGTTCATTAAGCATAGTTACATTTTTTAATTATCTGAAGTGCGTATAGTCAAAAAGGAGTGCCATATTATTTAAAGAACAAAGGGACACCACTGGTTTAAAGAGATTTCATGGCCGACCTTCCTAAACCGATTGACTCCACCCGGTTTTCTTTCGTGTCCCGCACTATACATGGTCATTTAATAAGATATAGACATATAATGTCTTTTCAAACATTTTTATTGGGCATCTTTTTGTTCCACCATACTAGATTCGTACCAACATTTTACCAGTTTCTACCAGTAAATACTTGACTTTGGAAATATTTTAAAGTAAATTGAATAATAATAGTTTTTCACAGATTACAAGACCACTATTTTGTTCAGTCATGTTGAAATCTTACCAATTTATTCCTATATCACATTTAATTTTTATAAAAAATCTAAAGTCAATTGAATAGAGAATATTTGTATGTTACAATTTTACTAGTTTAGTAATTATTAAATTAAGTGATTTAGTATGGAAGGAAAATCAAGGTGCTCAATATTGGTGACAAAGGTTTGCAAATTTTTGTTTGATTGGTCATTGTGAACTTGAAAATGTCATATTCCCTCTGCTTAATAAATCAAGTCCTGACGACATAACCGCCGAGTTTTTAAAGCATACTTATGACTTTAAAAGGAATACCATTCAGAATTTAATAAATACATCTTTAGAAACAGGTAGAATTTCACAGTTATGGAAGATTTCGTGAATTATTCCTATTCTGAAGGTTAAAGGTTCAATCAGGTTAGACCAGTTAATATGCTTGGGACAACTGAAAAAGTATTGGAAAAAATAATTCACCAGCAACTGATAGATTACATTTTCAAATAATATTTTAACTGTAAATCAACCTGGATTTCAACAAAAACACAGTTATGAAACAGCATTGCAAAATGGAAACAGTTATTAGATGACAATTATGCCATAGGAGCAGTGTTTCTTGATTGACAGTGTGCGTTCAAAAGAATAGATAGAGCTATAATATTATAAAAATTGGAAGGTTATGGCACAGTGGCGGCTCGCGGGTGAAAAGTTAGTGAATTTTTTTATATGTAGAGGGGGTAGAATATTTTTGTACGACTTACCTAAATTTTGTATACTAAATCAATTCTCCTATCCTTCATAGCAGCAAATTTATTTATAACATCCTCATAAAATAGATGAGTTGCCCTAATCTCCTCCAGAAATTCATTTTGAATTGAAATATTGCCAAGAGAAGTAAGTCGTTCTTGAGATATTGTATTTCTTAAATAAGTTTTTACACATTTGAAGCAAGAAAAACTTCTTTCCACTGAAGCACTTGTCGATGGTATTGTCAAAATAAGGGAAAAAAATTTATATGCTTCGGTAAAAATATCAAATCAAAATGTACTTTATTGTCAAGAATATAAATGATTCTATTGACAAAGCATGTTAATTCTAGCAAATAAAATCTAAAATAACAATAAAGAAAGAAAAAAAAACAAATAAAATAACAGCAAACCAGCATGAGTTAGAACCCATGTTGAAATAAACAAATCATTGCATTCATGGGTGTCAAATTATAAAAATACAAAAAATTAAAAAGTCAGTCAAAACACACAATAAATAAAAACATAAAAAGACACATTAAAAAAATAGGTTCAATATATGAAAGTTAATAAGTTATATAATTAAAATTAGACATTTAAATAATGCGGGAAAATCAGCAGTCAAACCAACCCAAACAAAAAAAAAAACAATTGACATCCTTTAAATTAGCCTATCTGCATAAAACTCTTCTGAAAATCCTAAGTGAGCCGGCATTTCTAATGTGAATTGGCAGATGGTTGAATATTTTTTTACCCTCATAGATAAGACCTTTTTGTAAATTCCCTAGTTGGTATAGGAAGGGGAAGATGAGAGGCTTGTCTAGTATCAGGTCTAGATGACGGCATTTGAACGTTATTCCTGTTTTTAAATACCAGGGTAGAAATTTCAAGTATGAATAGAGAGGTGAGTGTGAGAATTCTCAGCGATTGAAAATGAGGTCTGCACGACTCCCTTTGGATGGCCTTATTGATGAAACGAACAGCCTTCTTCTGCAGTAAAAAAACGATATTTAAAAGAAACTGGCTACTGGCGCCCCAAAACGGAATGCCGTACCTAAGATGTGATTTGAATAATGCAAAGTAGACTGATCGCGCCAGCGCCGGACCGAGCTCACTCCTAGCAATCTTAATTGAAAAACAAGCAGACGATAGTCTCCCACTCAACCTTAATAAATCAAAAAGTTTAGAAAAGGTAGGCAGCCCCGTAATACAACGATAGTTTTCGATTTTTTCCCTGTCGCCCTCTTTATAAAGTGGAATAACTTCCCCTACCTTCAACTCACTAGGGAATATACCTTTTTCGAGGGATAAATTAAAGGTATAGCATAATGGGTGTTTAATATAATCCCATATTTTTTCTAATGCCATAACTGAGATGTCGTTTTTACCAGAGCAGACTGTTTTGTTTTTTAACAGTTTTAAAACTGAATGGATAACATGCACATTCAGTGGTGTTAAAAAAATTGATCTGATATGAAATTCATTGGTTGTGCAATTTGAAAAATCAATATTATGTTTACCCAAGGTTGTTGATATTAGGTTTTCTGCACTTGTTGCAAAATATTTGCAGAATTCTTCACATATTTCAAATATATTTATTATGTAATTATTGTTAGATACTAATTTTGTGTGATTAGAGCACTTTTTTACTCTTCCTAAGTTAGTATTTATTACTTGCCAGATCGTTTTAGAGTTATATGAGGAGTCTACAATTTTTTTGTTTGTAGAAATTTGATTTCAATAGAACCAGCTGTTCATGAAATTTTTTGACTGAGTATAAGTTTTTTGACTCTGGTGTGTTCCAAGATCTGCACAACCAATACAAATTTTTTAAATTCTCGCTCTGTTTAATTAGGTCTGGGTTTATCCATTCTGCATTTGGAAGAGTGCTCTTTATAATTACTTTTTTTAGGGGACAGGCTATATCTAGCAATGTAGAAAATTGTGCCAAAAATAAGTCCATAATTCATTAACATCTGTAGTATTATATAGATAACTAAGGTCTGTTCTAGATAAGTGATAATTAAGTTGAAAGATATTTTGAGAATCAAAATTCAAAATTAAAAAAATTCAAATTGGAAAATGAGGGTTTGTTCAGTGGGGCATTCAAATGAAATATTATTCTTTGTGCCATATGATCTGCGATGTTCGCTTCAAAGGTGATTGCATTAAAGTTTGGCTGATTTGCAATTACATAATCTAATGCTGAGGGATCTGATTCGAAATTACTCTAGTTGGTTCAACCGGGAGAATGGATTTTATGTTGACACTTTCCAGCAAGTCGAAAAGAACAGATTTTTCAGGTGATTCGATTAAATTATTAATATTAAAATCGCCACAAATTAAAATATATTGATTTTGTGACATCACATGATATAGTGTTGAGTTTAATGCTGAAATAAATGTATTAAAATTTTTATTGGGAGCTGCACTGCTGTTTGAACGATAAATAGTTAAAAGAGCCATCTTTGTATTATCTAATTTAAAGCTGAGACCTACACATTCAAATACAAATTCAATACAAAACTGTGATAAATTTATAGGCTTGTAAGTACTGTTTTTACTATAGATAGCAACACCTCCATGAATGTGATCTCTTCTTGAGAAATTTGTTGCTAGCTGGTAACCTGGAATGGTAGTTATTTCGGCTTGGTTTTCTTCCATCCAGTGTTCTGAGAAACATAAAAATTGTGGGTCTTCCTGCAACACAAGCAGCTCCAATTGCGGAATTTTATTTGTAAGGCATTGAACATTGACATGTATTATCTTACAAAACTGAACGTAATCTTCTCCATCTCTGGGAGTAATTGACTTGGAAGGATCAGTTTAGGTTCCATAGCAGGAGTTTGGTTGGTTCTTATACTGCTCTGTGCTACATTTGTGCCTGCTTCATCAATGACGTACAAAAAGGAGGTTGAGAAGAGATCTCATTGTTAGTAGAACTCGTAGCCCCGAAAATATAGTTCTTACATAAAAATATTATTAAGCATAAGATGTTCACGAGTGGTCAAGGATAAGGGTATGAAGTTCGCGTTTTCCTTCTGACAGAATTGTCTTTGTAAAAAAATATTTTGTTTGTGAATAAAGTCATTCAAAACAGATCTATTTCTCCAATGAGGGGTGCCCACTACCACTAGGTTTGTATCACCGCACGATGAAATTAGATGCTCTACATGTTCTGGCCTTAAAGGTAATCCCTTGAGAGCAATTTCTGGTCCACAGAAGAATACAATGCAATCGTCTTTCATTAGTTTTTGATTATACATAAAACTCCACAAACATTTATATACCGCCCTATAGGACTAGCACTTTCCAAAGAAGTCCTTACTGTTTTTGTGGGAATATGTACAACCGACTACCAGCAAGCCTAAGAGAAATAACTTCTTACAAAAAATTTAAAAAAAGTACAAAGAGTTACCTTCTTGAAAAAAATTATTATAATGTTAGAAATTACTTTTCAATTGTTTTCTGTTAGTTAGTCCAATTTTAATATTGTTTTAAAGATGTCTTATGTTATCTTTCATTTTTACACTTGACGTCATATCTATTTAGATCATTTGGCATAAAGTGAAATAAATAAAGAAATAAAGATCTCCAGGCTTTTATCTTATTTACAAAATGACTGTTCAATTTTAGCTAAAAAATGGAAAACTTCTGTAATATTGATATTACCAAAAAAGTTATTCTAAAGAAAAAATGTTGCTTATTTAATTTCCTTTCAATAATTACTTCCGCAATAGGCAACAAGCAGTGAAACTGACAAAAAAGTGGTGTGCTGGTAATATCCAATCGAAAAGTTGTAGAAAAGGGAGTTCCACATTTTGCACCCCCTTCTCTTCTCAATTTTTTAATCAGATCTAGATCTTTGATCTATAAGGTATTAAAAACCAAAGAACCAACATATTTATCTGCACACATCTTAGAGAGAGGTGACACGCACCAAGAGAACATACGTTTAAGGGATGACATTTCTATTCTGAGACAAAAAAACTCAATTTTTTTAATCTTGTTTTCTGTATTTGTCATCATTTGTCTATAACTCATTACCACAAAACTTTAAAAGTTTAAGTGTTTTTACATTTAAGTATGAAATTTATGGTGTGTGGCTTCTTAGAAGTATTTGGAAAAACCAATAAATAGAAAATTTGGCTCTAGCCATACTTGATCAAAAACCAAGACATAAAATCTCTTTTTAAAACATTTTAGATTATGTGGTGCCGCTTTTCCCCTAAACAGGTGGCAACATCCCTTTTTTAAATGGAATGCCCTGTATATTATTGCATTTTTGTAAAAAATGGCGCTTCAAAATTTACATTTTTGATCTTTTGAAGCTTTGTAACTCCTAAATGACTTAACTTGCAACAAAACAGATTGCACTATCTTAGTTTTTAGATATCTGTCTGCTAACATCAATTTCTATTTTGACAAGAAGTAGCAAAATTCAACATTTGCCTAAAATTCCTGATCAGTTGTTCCCACGAAAACCCTCGAGTCCAATATTACTCCCAGAAATCTAACTGTGTTCCCATCAGCATTCTGAAGAAGGGGTAAGGGGCACAAATCGAACAATCACATCTGTGTTTCTGATTCACTCACACCCAACCTGTTATTCAAGAACCAAGAAATTTCAACCTTATAAGCCTCAACTTCAGTATTTACAAGCTCAAAACTTACAAATTCAGGCAGAGGAGTTGTGTTGTCTGCAGATAGAATAATATTTGGAATGCTTAGTGATACATCATTGATATATATTAAAAAACAGGCCCCATTATTGATCCCTGTGATACACCATGGTCCATTAATTTGACCTATGACCATTTAATGAGATATAATGAGACTTTTTTTTGAAATATTATGATTTCAGTAACTTTGTGCTGAATGAAAAGGGGGAGTAAAATGATCTGTAGGTTTTACCCCACATAAATACCTAAGAGCTTCTGCAAAATTTAGTGGATATTCAAGTGAGCACAGCATGCTGATGAGAGTTTCAACAATAAACAATCAGATTTTTATCTTTTCCAAAAAATGTGACAGATTGTTATTTTTTTCATGGCAAAAGTCATTAAATAAATAAAGTAGGCACTATCAATGCCAAATAAAGATATATGAAAGATAATTATAAATCATACTTAGCCCATACTATTTGAAACAATATAAAACTCTTATTAAGTTTCCTGATAATATTTCGCAAGCTACATTGTATTTGTAACTTATACAGAGAACAAATATACCTACTTTTAGTACTTTACAGAACAGTTTGCGACTAACTGAGATTTGTTAAACAAATTGGAAAATGTTTTAATGTTGCATACTGATACAACATATTTACAACTGACAAGAGAATTAAAATTTCAAATCCAAGAGAACAGATTTGAATTAACTAGCATTTTGCATTATCTAAAATACTTCAAAAAAAGTACCAATTTAATTTCTTTCAAGGGAAAGGTCTGCTAGATCTACCTAAATGTTAGCAATTCATTTAAAATACATGATTGATTTCTTATCTTTGCAAAATGTGAGTTGTGATTATTTTTGAAAGATTCGAGAGGTCCAAATATCTATTGTACATATTAAATGCGCCAATTGATTAAAAAATACTTAATTAAAAAGCATTAGAATTATTTGAAAATTCATCACTGCGGGAAATTTATTTCAAAACAATACTTACTCCAGTATTTATATGCTTATGTGTAGGCGATAAATACACAAAGCAGTTTTTGAAGCTTAGATATTTAACTCGTAACACGCTTTCAAACATTACTTTCCTAAAATAAACAACTAGCTGCTACTAAAACATAAACTATTTAAAAACTTTTTAGGGTTAGGTAATATTTACACCCATCTGTCAAAAAAACATCTGTTGCAAACGTTTACCGAGGTCGCCGTTAGAGGGTCAAAGACTCTTTCATCCCTACCTTAAGATTTGTATCCAATCACAGCACCGGAAATGCAAAAGCACCAATGAAAAGTTTTCAAAACATCCGAAAAAATCAAACGGTTGCCAAGAAGGAAATTAGACGAACGTCTTGTCATGTTGTAACGACTTTATGTGTGAATTTTATGTTATTTTACAAAAAAAAACTATTATATAAGTGAATATTTTGGTTCATTGGTAAGTTGGGATGAACCCATATTTAATACTATATTTAATATATGCCTGAATTATAAGCTTTTTATTCATAAAAATAGCTGGCTATCGATCGATCAACAAAGTTTACCTCCATGATAAAATGCTTTTTTGTTGTTTGAATTTTTTTTACTGGCTCATCACAATAGATCTTTAAAACTGTATTCAGTATAATATAAATTGCCAACATTTTTAAGAATTCTTGGCAAACAATCTATACTTCGTTATTTAGGATATTTTCTGTGCAAAAAGGCGGCAAAAGTTTGGGTGTGTTGGAGCGTGACGTTTTGTTTATTTTCCGTTATAATCATAAAAATAAAATACATTTATGTGAAGTACCTCAGGAATTTAAAGGATCATATAATAAAGTACCGTAACCCGTCCACGTGGTTGAAAAATCGATACAAATCTTCGAATATCTATCAAACATTTTAAGCCTCTAAAACATGTTTTATTTTACATATTTCTAACCATATTTTTAATTTAGGTGGATAGTTTTTGTATGCAGAATTTTTAGATGTAGGAATTTTTATTATAAATAAAAACTTTTTATATTTATATTAAATATGTATAATGTATGTAAAGTAAATTATTATTTAATCACCTACAAGTAGAAACATTAGAATATATTTATTTGAAAAAACCTATTGCAAGTTTCTTGAAATAGAAATAGCATTTTCTCCATTTTTTAAAACTTCATTTTTCATTACTACTACGTAGGTATGTGATGAAATACTGTTTGGTAGAAAAAACACAGTTAGATATTTTGAAGTATTTTTTTTTGTTGAATAAAATACGTATACCAAGTTATGAGATTGTCCTCATTTGTGAGAGATAGTTTTTGAGAGACTAATAAAATGGTGGAAAATTTAAAATTATTTGTTTCTTAGAATCAGTAAAACCAGGAACAAACCAAATTGGTGTGGAAAGTAAAAATTGCTGTTACTTATTAAAACAATTTTTAATCAATCAGATAAATTTGATTAAATTTTTGCCAGACCCACAATGATGTAACCAAAGTATCATTCACTTTTGGTCATAGGTGCTTTTTTCTTTATTGATTTTAATTTGAAATGTTTGAAATTTCGTTCAATTCAGTTTTAAAAATAAGAGGACTACTGCAATTTAAATGCTTTGCCAATCACAATCAAGATATTCTTCAGATGGGGTCATGGCTGCTTAGCAGGATTCAATGAAGGAATAGTATATTTTCCTATTTTTGAAAACTCTCTCCTGTTCTCTCTACTTGTGTTATACAAATTCACATAGTTGTAGTTAAAACAAAAACTTCTTAAATTTTCTTGATGTAAAATTATTTATTTAAAAAAAATTTAAGAGCTTTAAATATGACATTATGTTTAATTTTATCGAAAAGTTTTCAAAATCTGTGAATATAACATCAACTTGGATTTGGAGACTTTAATAAAACACCCGAAAAATAAAAATTGTTTAGTCTTTGCTTGTGTTATACAAATTCACATCTGTAGCTAAGGGTTAAAACAAATACTTCTGAACTGTTCTTGAAATAAAGTAACTTTTTAATTTATTTATTTATTTATTTCACAGTATCAACAGCAAGAAAAATTCCAATTACAAACAAGCTATCACAATAAATATATTAAATACACTATACAACTTTACATACTAACAACAAAGGTTATAGTCCCAAAAATACTTATAAGTACAATAATACTATGATACAGATTGAGATTGAAAAAGTGTATCTATTATTTTGTTCTTGAACTGCTTCAGCGAAATATTGTCAATGTCAATATCATTAGTATATTTATTAAACAGTGAGCACATTCTGTATATAGGTGAGGCCTTGAAAGTAGTGCTTCCTGTATTGAAAGAAAATTTAATTTCTGATAAAATGTCTGGACAATCTACTTGATTCCTAATAATTTTGAACAGAAAAACAATGTATGTTTTTATTCTTCTATTTTCCATGCATAAACAGTTAAACATTTGAAGCAAAGTCCAATTATTATAGCCTCGTGCAGGGTAGTAACCAAATTTTTTTAAAATATAGAAATTTAAGAAACAAACTTTCTTTGGATTCTTTCAATATAAGACAACTATATTCCAATTTAGGCAACAAAAGACTATCAAACAGCTTACAGCACACATCCTGATGAAGGTCCCTTGTAGTTCTAATGATAAAGCCCAGTATTTTATGAGCTTTACAGTAATATGCTCGGTAAACATTAATGCAGAGTCACCCAAGTCCTTCTGATTAGAAGTTCAGTTAAGAGGCAGACCATTAATAGTGTAGGTGTGTTTATGAATATTTTTATGTAGGGAAAAACACATAAATGCACACCTCTGAACGTTATGGGAAAAACCATTCTCTTCACACCAGCTGACTACCTTATTGAGGTCTTCCTGTAAGTTATTACAGTAGCTATCATCCCTATCAATCTCAGAAAATAGCTTCAAGTCATCAGCAAAAAGAAGGGTTTTGGTATATATGCATGATTTACACATATCATTAATTGCAATAATAAAAAACAAAGGTCCCAGGTTTGAGCCTTGTGGTACGCCTGATGTACCAGAATACGTCTTTGACCCGGAACCACCAATTTCCACAATATTCTGCCTTCCCAGTAGATATGACATTATGAGCCTAATAAGAGAGGGTGTAACATTCATATCTGTAAGAGCTTTAAGAATGACACTATGTTTAATTTTATCGAAAGCTTTTTCAAAACCTGTAAATATAACATCAACTTGGATTTTATTGTTAAGCGTTTTATGGATGTGTTGAGAGAAAATGACTAGATTTGTTAATGTAGATTTATGAGGGAATAAGCCATGCTGTTGCTCGGAAAGTTGGTGTTTAACCTTCTCATATAATTTAAATATAATCTTATATTATATATATATATATATATATATATATATATATATATATATATATATATATATAGTTATTTATTAAAAAAATTTTGAGGACTTTAATAAAACACCCGAAAAATTAAAATTATTTAGTATCTGCTTGTGTTATGCAAATTCACATCTGTAGCTAAGAGTTAAACTTTTCAAATTTTCGTGACATAAAGTAACTTTTTAAAATTATTTATTTAAAAAAATGTTAAAGATTTTAATAAAACATCCAAAAAATTAAAATTATTTAGTCTCTGTTTGTGTTATACAAATTCATATCTATAACTAAGGGTTAAAACAAAAACTTCTTAAATTTTCTTGATATAAGGTAATTTTTTAAAATTATTTATTAAGAGAAATGTGAGGAGAGACTTTAATAAACCACCTGAAAAATTAAAATTATTTAGTCTCTGCTTGTGTTATACAAATTCACATCTGTAGCTAAGGGTTAGAACAAAAACTTAATTTTAAAGTAATTTTTTTAAATTATGTATTAAAAAAATGTGAGAAACTTAAAAAACCCTAAAAATTAAAATTATTTATTTCTCTCATTGGTAAAACCAGCAGCAAATTGCGGAATAAGAAAGTAAAAATTGCTATTATTTAAAACAATTTTTGATCAAATGCCTTACGAATCACAATCAAAATATTCTTGAGAGGAGGAAATGGCTATTTAGCTAGATTCAACGAGGGAATTTGACTGCATGTTTTATGAGATATTGCTGAATAAAATACTTGCCTTTCAATCAGAATAATTGTTTTATAATAATATTACCTGATTAAGTGGATTCCTATGTGTCTCATACAACTAACATATTTTCATAAGGCAGTAAATTAAACATAGAGTCTAAAAGTTTTTTACTAAATAGGAGCTAGTATGAGGAATGGATTTTTGTATTGCTTTAGAAAAAACTGTGTGTAAGCGTAAAGGTTTAAGATCAGAAATAAATTAATTGTATTGATATCATATTATTTTCTCTTGACTAATTTGTAAATATAAATTAAATTATGTCAGAAGCAGCAGCCTTATGGGCTAACCACGCCTATATGTACAAAAAGCAGTTCCAAATATTTCTTTTTTAAAGGCAGTTCTTGCTAGCTTGAGCTAGTTAGGATGGTAAGACAGAAAAACATTTTTATTTTCAATATTCAGTTTGCACAAGTACATCATTGTAATGGTATTAGCCAAAAGTGAATCCAGAAAAGGTGTAGTAGCTATTTCTGTAAGTAAAGATGAAAGGGAGCTTCAGAATGCATTGCAATAATGACTCAAACTATCAACTACAGGTTGTGAAGGCTAATCCTGAATATGATTTGTTTTTGAACAATTCTGTGACATGTGTAAGTGAGTGATTATAGGGGTTTCCATAGTTAGTTCCATTTTTTTTGCTGAACAGAAGTAAGTTGGGTGGATGGTAGTAACTCAAAATTAAGCTACATCCCATATGACACAAGTTGAGAAAAAAGATAAATGAAGAGGAAAAAAAGAAAAAGTGATACTATTGTTTTTTATCTTATGCAAAGTCAAGTTTCCACTTTAGGGCATACTCTTAATTTTGGAATTTGCAATAAAAATAATAACCATTGAAGTATATGTATCAAAAGTGTTTAAACTACTTTTATCTAGATCTTCTAACTATACTATTAACATACCTACCCCTAACTCCTACTTAAATTTTGATTTGCAATGGTTATGTTATAGGTATAGCAAAAAATATATTACAAGATGTTTTAAGTGGGTTAGGGGCATAAATAACCTAACCTAACCTAAGTTTTTAAAATTAGGTCTATTTTAAACACTAAGGGATGCTACTTCTACACACCGTGCAAAAAATATATATTTTTTAAAATAAGCATTTTTTAGAATTTAGAACTGTGTTGATCAGTTGACTCAGGCATATATACTATTATTTTATATTCCTTAAAATTTTATTTTCAGTAATCATAAAATGCAAAAAAAAACTTGACCAATCGTGTCTGAAAGTTGATATTTCGGTCATTTAGTTTTGAAATGGTGTGGAAATCTAGTATCAAATGGTAAAAATTTGGGTTTACAGATATTGTAGCAACTTTGTGGGTACATTGACTTTCACTTCATTAACATTTTTATACTATTTTATTTTATTTTATGGTCTAGTCCGTTAATATACATTTATTTATTTAAATATTTTAGAAGTCATACAAAAAATCTTCTAGGCAGCTTTTATGAAATTTTGGTTAGATCAATCAGTGTATTATGTTCTTAAATACAGGTTATCACCCAACTCTATTCAAATACAAGTTATCTTCTCCACAGTAAGTCATATTAAAAAAGTTTTACTTTGGAAAAAGAGCAAAATTCCATAATATTTTCAAGTCAATAAATTTTGCAGCAATAACTTTTGGTATACAGGTTGTCTCAGATGTGCAGTTTTCAATAACAATTTAGCTTCTTTTTTAATGGAAAGCCTGGTATAATATTTATTTATTTTATTTTATTTATTCAATGGTATCACCTTTTTATATATAATAATATTAAATCTACTATAACATGCAGTAGCTACAAAGTAGTTTGTTACAAAATAACAAGCTTAAATTATTCAGCATTAAAATATCACAGACCCTATATCTATGCTTGAAGGAATACATGGAGCCACCAAAAAATTCTATGTCATGGTGATCATTGACCCTGGTGACAATTCTATTGTAGGGCATAGTTTGGAAAGGACGGGTATTGAAATCTGTATAGAAGATCCTCTTAAATTCCTAGGAGGAATTTATTGAAACCAATGTTTCAGGTGAAACAATTGTGTTATTTACAATCTTAAAAAAAGCACAAGTCAAGATAACCTCTGCCAACCTGTCACCAGACACCAAATCATTCAGATCCAGCTGCGGACCCTTCTGTAATGTAAATATCTAAGAAACTTTTTCAGCATAGCTTCTGTTTTCATTAAATGGGTATCTCCTTGGTGATTATAAATATACCAGGTTTTTTTATCTTTAAAAACATCTGAAAAAGGTGACAAAAACTCTACCATGACATTATTTCAGTGGTGATGACATCTCATGCCTCAAGCTTTTAAGAAAATATTCAAATTTTTAAAAGTTTTGTGTTTTGAAAGTTCTAGTAAAAACGTACTGCTTGCTTATTTGATCAGTGATAGTGAGGTTCTTCTGTAGCCTTAGTATTTCAATTGTATATTATGTATATCCTGTTTTCTGTAATATGACTGATAAGATCATTGCTTCGATGTGATGTTACATGTTGTTTAGTTTTTTTTTCTAATACTGTGTGCTGTTTTATTGAATAATTTGAATTGGTTCCTTGATATGTGTTCCATTGTTTTTGCCCATTTATTTATTTATTTATTCTTAGAGCTTTGTCACCGAGTATTTTAGTTTAGACAATAAAGCATATTTAGATTTTTGACTTCATATGCTAAATATTATTTTTTACTTTTTTACGCAATGATTATTAAAAGCTTGTTTAAAAAAAAATTACTTTTATGTTATTTGGGCGCCATTTTGTACCGCTTTCTTGAATTTGTACAGCAGTTTTACTAGTTTATCTTTATAGCATAATTAGTTATGACCCTTAATTTGAAATGAATTTTTAAATATTTTATTTAGCTGCCTCCTTGGATTCGTATCAAAATTTTACCAGTTGATTCCTGTATTATACTTGACTTTTGTGCAAATTTTGACATAAATTGGATAATAGTTTTTTGGTAATAATTTTTTTACTATGTCTTGTTTTAACGATCCAATATGATAATTCTTCGCTGTGTTTTTTAATGTGGGATAGGGATCCAAAAAGAAAAGTCAAGTATTCAAAAAAGTCTACGTTTCGCAATTTATTATTGCATCTTTAGGACAATTTTAAGGATTTGACTTTCATAGTCATATAAAAAAATACACGAACAACACATAAGTAGGTACAAAAAGTGAAAATCACATACATAGGTTACAAAAATAAAATGAAACACCACAACTAATTAAAACAATTTAACCCAGCTCATTCGACGGTTGTTTGAGAATGATTAAGATTCTCAAACAACCGTTGAATGAGCTGGGTTAAATTGTTTTAATTAGTTGTTGTTTTTCATTGTATTGTTGTAACCCATGTATGTAATTTTCACTTTTTTTAGCTACTTATGTGTTGTTCGTGTATTTTCATATGACTGTGAAAGTCAAATCCCTAATAAATTGCGAAACGTAGACTTTTCTGAATATTTGACTTTTCTTTTCGGATCCCTACCCCAAATAAAAAAACACAGCAAAGAATTTTTTTTACATTTCACTAGGCCGCCCTTTTGTTTTGCCATATTGGATTTTAACCAAATCATCCCCACACACTTTATTTTTGACCAAAATTTGTCAATCGGTTCAAGTAGTGTTTTAGCTATTCCGCGCAAAAATCTGAAAAATCTCGGAGGGTGATTTTTTACGATTTCAATAGGTATTTCCCATTTACGAGAGAAGTATAAAAAGGAACAGCATTTTTCTTTGCAATTTTTCAAAATTACAAAAAACTTTTTTTTGCTATTTTGTGAAAAAAATTAAAGATAAATCACGTGACTAACTTTTTGTATTCTTATTTTGCGTTATTTTAAGGCTTCATCTCGTATCATTTCGACTTTGGTCAATATCGTCTCGAGATTTAGACGAGAGGAGATCAGGGCCTTGTCTCGTCTCAAAAAATCTCGGCTCGACTTAAGTACATTAACCTATCCGGTTAAAGTTTAAATAAATATGTTCACTAAAGATGAAATTTTAGCTATATACTGATAGTGTATCAGTGAACCGCGAACAAATTAATGCTCTATCGCACATGCCTGGATTTTAGTGCGGATAGGAAATGCATTTTTCTGCTAAATAATAAAAATTTCAATATTTTAAAATATTACTTTTATAAATTGACCCCAGTTTGTCTTCCAGTGTATAATGTTGACCAAAATAGGCTGATACCAAAGCGCAGGTATGGACTGATTGATATCACAAGAATTTTTATTTATCTATTTTTTCCCGATGCCTTTAATTGCCTCACAGATACAATAAAGCGTTAAATGGCCGTTTTGCAGAGAAGACCATAAACGATTACTAGTTTGTTTTTGTTACATTTTATTAAGTTTTTGTATGTGTTCGAAAATTGTGAAAAGAATAAATAGTCAGGTGAACAAATATTATCGTTTTGAAATGTTCTTAATTTATGTTATTTCCTCCACAGGTTGTTTGAAAATAAATAAAAAAAATGTAATTTTTTCCCTAAAATCGTTATAAAAAAACGTGAAAAAAATAAAATAAAAAGGTGGTCACAATGAACTAAAGTACTATTTAGTTCATTGGCGGGTCATTATTTACGGTTTGCCGCTATTGAAAGGTAGGCTTTGCATTTGTATATTTTATATCAAGTGCTATATATATTTGTTTTTGCCTATTGTGGCTAGCTAGAGGTTTTTGCGTTTTATTTCAGCGAGTTATTATTTATATGAAAATGAATTAAAATTATTTGCTTAAACCATATAAATTTAAGAACCAATATTCACTAGACTGCATTCACTGGGCATGTAATTAGATTGTATCAAATTATTATACTAAATAATACACTTTAACCCATATATTACACCTAAATATAAATTTTAAACTTTATCTGAAATTTTGCTTATATGGCAAACTTGTCACAAGATAAATACGTTCGTAAACAACACTATTGAACAATTAACTATTGTATCTAGCGTATTTTTGATTTGTTGCCATGTTTCCATGACCACTGTGCGGCGCTGGCGGCAGCGATGGTATCACCCTGGATAAAATTTATCCCAAGTTATTACATATTTTTTTTGTTAAATAACACAATTGTACAAAAGTCTTGCATTAAGGTTTTTTTTACTCTTGTTATTTGTGTTAAAAATTTTCCAAACTTCTCAGTGCAACATAAATTACTATTATCAGGCTTGTTAATAAAAATAAAATGAACATTAGTATTGGCAAACACCTGAAATCTTTTCGATTGGTGCTAGATTTTTTTTGTAATATTTCAAAAATGTTTTTAATATTTTAGATAGTTATTTCTTAAAATTGTTTAAAATATATTTTTTTAATTTTAATTATAAAGTAACTCCATTTTTAGGATTTTCTGCTTCAAGAGGAGAAAATTATAAATAAATAATTCTAGAATTTAATTTCATTAACTATAAATACTTAACAACAAATAATTATTCAAATTTTGTATTTAAATACAATGCCATTCATTATAAACCTGCGCCACCGTCGGAATTTTGTGAATTGCACTAGTAAAATTAAAAATCGAACCAAGCGGTGGCTCATTGATTCAGAGCAGTGACGGATATACAGGGTAAAAGTTGGTAAATATTTTTCAAAAATAATTTTGCAAACATCCTAAAAACGCACAAAACCAAAATGTAGTTTATTATTTCCTGGGCACATAGCAAAATAGGTAGGTATCCCTATTATCGTTGCTTGACTAACATACAAATAACGCCATTAACAGCAGTCCGTGGGCCACCGTCCACAGATATTCTAATATATTTATTATCGACGGTGGATCGGCTAGCCGATTCCATCATCTCACATGCTAGACTTCAGCGACTAATTCACGCGGTAGGTAGTACGTTCGCATACCTCATGCTATAACGTTCGTCGCAGCTTATATCATCCAACACCAGCCCGTCTCTATGTGGCCGTATCCCCGGAATTTTTCCCTATTGAATACTATTTTTAAATAGTTTGTTAATATTTTTTATCATACTTGTGGCATAAATAAAAACAATAGCCTCTAATAAATAGTTACAGAATAACGTCCAATTTTTTCCTGCAGCACATGTATTAAGTACATTGTTTATATTTACCTCAATACTCTTATCTATGGATATGCAAGAGACCCAATCCAACAGGTCGCTTTTGTGCTATAGTGTTTTCTAGCCAAGTTTTTAATCGTAATTTTCACCTAAAAATATGTAAATTGCACACGATGTTTGACCGGTCTGGGGGGAGGAAGGGGGTAATTACCTCATTACCCCCTCACTGTAAAACTGCCCTTGATTGGCCTTGAGCCTCGGCCAACCCTAAACTTTAGAGTACGAGCCGTCACTGATTCAGAGCATTGTTTTTGGGCGATTTTTGTGAGTTGTGATTCCTAATATTTTATTAATTTATAGCTACGGTTAATTACTTTAAGGGTTAATATGACTTATAATTGTTTTTTTATCGTTCTTTAGAAAGCAAAATTTCATATCTGCACATTTTGTTTTAAATTACATAGTCATACATTCCAAGGCAAAACCTGTATGTATAGATACAAAAAATCGTTAATTTTTGTATACCCAGAACAGTTAGCAGATCGTTACAATACTGAGTTATAGTGCGTCGTTTTGCCTTCAGTCCGCAGTAATAATAGATTTCAATTTTGATTAACAGTTAAGCGATTGTTGTACATGTAGGTTTAAAAATATTACACTCGTGTCGATTGACATTTTATGTCAATGGCAAGGAGAAAAGAAGTCTGTCATTATAAATATACAGCTTAGAGCGTTGTCATTTGTGCGATCTGGCAAGGAGGATTTTTTGTCTTTGTCACACTTACTTACAGTACATGTTTATTTATATTTTAACCATTGCATCAAAACATACACAATTTTATAAATGAAACGGCAGAAAGTTGCAGTTTTCGCGACAGTGTGCTATTTTTTCGTAAAATTAAAGATGCCGTTGACAAAATTATCATAGCCCTTTTAGTTTTTAAGGTACAGGGCTAAATTGAAAATGTTGCATTTTCAAGCTCCCCTGGTATCTCAACTATCAGATAACGTAATAATATCGATTTATCATAGTACGAATTAGTTTTTAAACATAGTGTTTGGTGTCATTATAGGGTTTGCAAATAGTGCGGCTGTTTGTCCATCACAGGCCAGGTATGAAATAAATAATAAATAATCATTTTCACAATGGTTAGTTGCACGCTCTATTTAGACTCCATTAGCAGAAGCAGGTCCGAGATTGGTTGTGATGGATGTAAAAAAGAATTCCACGCTGCCTGTGTGGCGAAGGGCATCGATGTTATCAACATACTGAGAACAATACCGGGGCTGTGCTGGAAGTGTTCCGACTGCAGCCAGAACTGTATTTTGATTAACCCAACTGGGATTCATGAATTGGTCGAAACTAAACTTAGTGATGCTTTGAGTTCGTTAAAGGATGAAATTAAGTCAATTAAATCAGACTTAATCAAAACGTCGGAACCTGAACTATTGGCGAATCACCGATTCTATGCAGAAGCTATAAAGGATAAAGAAAAGAGAAAGTCCGAACAGTAAAGGAAGGCGGAATCTTAATCGGCTGTAAGAGCAAAGCTGAAAATAACAAGCTTATGTCAATTGTGCAAGAAAAGATGTCCGACTCCTACGACATAAAGGAAGTTGGGGCTATGCTACCAAAAATACGACTCGTTGGCATTTCCAACATTTCTCCTGAAGATCTTCGGAGTCAACTTCTCGCAATATACTACCTATTAGAAAAAATCCTAATATATATCAAGCAATTGTAAAGGTGGGTAAGTCAGTGTACGATAGGGCCGTAAAAGCGGGTAATTTGTTTGTGGCGTATGACAGTTGTATTGTTTATGATGCAGTGGATTTGTATCGCTGCTTTAAATATAACGAATTTGGCCATTCCTCCCAAAAATGTAATAATTCTATGTCTTGTCCTGTATGCGGTAAAAATCGTGAAGTTTCACAATGTAAATCCAGGACGAAAAAATGCACTAATTGTCCTAAATTAAATAAAAATGTATCAACCGATTTTCAAACATATAATACACATAACACTTTTCTAAGAAACACGCAATAAATGACATTTTTTCTGGAATTAAATGTATAATTTAATAGTAGGCCATGGATAACAATAATAAACAATTGGAAGTTACCTATTGCTAACGAAGAATTGGATACCTTGCATATAGATATCTTCTTATATAAAAATACCTATAAAGTTTTTAATAACACCAAGTTTGTAACAACAGTTTTATAGCATAAAGTAACAATATAACAAACACAAAAAATAACATTATTAAAAAAAAGAAAAAATAAATTTTTAAAGGTGTTGTTTAAATTGACGTCCATTTTCTCTAATGCAAAATTGGCACATTTGTATAATTCTTTGAATAGCGTTAAAAAGAACCAATAGTCTCATTCGCAGATTTAGAAAGGCTAAATGAATTACCTCTCGAAGTTCTGCTGTGCCATCATATCGTGTTTCATATACTTCATATTGTATACAGCCCCATAAAAAAATCTAACATTGACAGATCTGGAGATCGGGGAGGCCATCTAACAGGTCCGTTGGTATCTATCCATCTTTGAGGAAAGTTATTATCAAAAAATTCCCTTAAAAGCCTAGAGTTGTGAGTCGGGGCACCATCTTGCTGTAGTAAACAATATTGGGCAAATGGAATATTTTCAAGCAGTTCTGGAATAACTTCCTCAAGGATATCTAGATATCTACGTGCTGTAAGATCTCCTTCAAAAATCCTATAAACTATTTGTCTGTCCAAAATAAAACATGACACCCCAACTCCAAAGCGTCCTTGTTGTGCCCTTTCAAACATTAAATGCTGCTTTTCACTATGCCAGTTCGTGGTATTGGACGATTAAAAATTCCCGCACTTGAAAAAGAGCATTCGTCTGACCAGATAACAAGTCTGCCAAATAAATCGTTAACATCAATTTGTTGCAAATACAACTAAAAAATCAGTGCCCGGCGCTCGGCATCGCCAGGATGCAAATGTTGCATTATATTAAATTTATATGGATGATAATTATATTTCTTCAAGGTCCTCTGACAGTCAGTTTTTGGCACACCAATTTCCTTCTCAATTTTTCTACATGAGGACGAAGGTGTTGCTTCTATATATCTCAAAACATCTATCTCTTTTCTTTCCCTACTCTCTTTGTTGTGAGTTTTAGGACGCACGTGAACAAATGATCCGCGCTCAACTAAATTTGCAATATATCTCAAAAAACGGTTGCTTTCTTTCTGGATATCAAACAACCAAAAACTTATAATGATAATATACAGGGTCCTGCAGCTCACCTCCCGTCTTTTATTATACCTTAACCATTTATTTTAGAAAAAATATTTAAAAGCCACTATATGCTGTTGATTAGAGAGCACATTTTAAAAATATTCTTGATTATACAGGGTGTTACAAAAAATAGTGGCGCATAACAGTTGTATTTTTTTAAATGGAACACCCTATATTTTTTTACATTTTTGAAACACTCTTTACCTAGTCTACAGACTCCTAGAATAGTATCTCTCTTTTCTTAATAGTTTCGGAGAAAAAAGGTAAAATCGAAGAAAAAAAAAATTATAGTCTACATTTAAAATATTTATAAAAATTAGATAAAACATCTTAAAAGCTAAGGTAACCTAGTAGCTTACTGCAAAAGGTTTATAGTTATTCTGCTATGAGTATTATAAGTCTTACTTATACAGGGTGACCCAAATTCCATGTCAAACGTTGCAAAATAAAAAATAATTTTTCTCCATTTTTTCAAATGGAACACCCTATATATTTTTTTTCTGTCCGGTACAGAATTAACAGATCAACATTTTTCATTATTACACTTATCTCAAAATTCCTGAAGGTTTTTGAAATATTCTTAAAAAACTAATGTTGTACTTTGTTTTTCAGTACGATAATTGAATAAACTCAATAGTATGTGGAAAAATGGAACACCCTATATATATTTTTTTCTGTCCGATACAGAATTAACAGATCAACATTTTTTATTATTACACTTATCTCAAAATTCCTGAAGGTTTTTGAAATATTCTTAAAAAACTAATGTTGTACTTTGTTTTTCAGTACGGTAATTGAATAACCTCACTAGTAATGTTCATAAGTAAGCACCTTCGCGATTTTGAATAATAAATAGGTCAGCGTAGTTATAGCTATGGGAAAAAACCTAAAATCCCAACATTTTTTGTAATTACGTTTACCGCATAAAATTTGAATTACTGCCAAGAGTTAAGCCGTAAAGACGTTTTACATGCTGCAGGTCTTCCTACAAGTTGCAAGAGACTTGCACAAAGGCATACGCTGACACTTGCAATTGAAATACAACTGCCGCTTTACAGTCTGCAAGACAAATTGCGCGCAATATCTTGCAGGTGCAACCCCTTGCTGCAAGAAACTTGCAGCATGTAAAACGGCCTTAACCTTTATTTAATATTATTGACAAGTGTTGCCCAAATTATTAACTAGAATTTAAGTAGGCCATGAAAAACAAATTGTCTAGAAACTGTCAAACAATTAAAACATATCGGCAATTTACTTATTCGTTTTTTAAGTTTTACAAATTGAAATAATTATCGGATTTTTCATATAGTGGTCTTTACCTTCTACGTAGTTCATTTTTCGTTTGTTTGCGTCACTGTTTAGAAGTTTTATTTGAACGTTCTATCGTCATGGAGTATACCCGCGAAGTACTGGTTGATATGGTTTTTGTGTTAGGAGAATCGCATAGAAATGCCTTTTTGGCCAGTAGGATTTATGCGCAAAATTATCCAGAACGAAGGCACCCAGACAGAAGGAGCATGACGAACTTATTAGAGAGATTTATGGCAACGGGAAATGTAAATTATACAAGACCAGTTAGAAATAGGCCCGTTCGAACGGAAGAAAATGAATTAGCTGTGCTATTAGCTGTCACGGAAAATCCTTCTGTTAGCCAAAAAGCAGTCGGGGATGCCGTAGGAGTAAGCGAAAGAACTGTTCAGCGAATTTTAAAGAGCCATAAATTTCATGCATATCATATTCAGTTGCATCAAGAACTCCTTCCAGCAGATTTTGAGAAACGTGTTGACTTTTGTAATTGGGCACAAGCTAAAATTAGGTTAAGCTTTGATTTTTTTGATAAAGTTTTATTCTCTGATGAGGCCACATTTCATAAGAATGGATTTGTAAATCGTCATAACTACCATTACTACGCCGACCATAATCCAAGAGTTTTTAGGCAGCTTGATCTACAACACAGATGGTCAG
The DNA here is from genome assembly GCA_030620095.1 of Kuschelorhynchus macadamiae. NCBI lineage: Eukaryota > Metazoa > Arthropoda > Insecta > Coleoptera > Curculionidae > Kuschelorhynchus > Kuschelorhynchus macadamiae. The sequence continues at coordinate 242,878 of JAUTXW010001580.1, forward strand.
TTAATGTGTGGGGGGGAATTATTGGTGAACATGTTATTGGTCCCCATTTTTTTAATGGACATTTAACTGGAGCCATGTATCTCGACTTCCTAGAAAATCACTTGCCAAATTTGTGCGAAAATTTGCCGGTTAATCTGAGAAATACAATGTGGTTGCAACAAGATGGTGCTCCAGCACATTTTTCGTTGCCAGTTAGGGATCATTTAAATAATAATTTTCCAGATCGATGGATTGGAAGACAGGGAGCAAGTGCGTGGCCGCTCCGGTCGCCTGATCTAACGAAATTAGATTTTTTTCTATGGGGCTACATTAAGGAAATTGTTTACAACAAACCTCCAACAACTCCCGAAAATATGCAGCAACGGATTAGAACCGCATTTCAAAGTATTACGCCCGAAGTATTAAGAATAGTAGGAAGATCTTTTCATACCCGTCTTCGTTTATGCCTCGAAGAGAATGGAAGACATATCGAACATATGTTCTAAGTAAAAATTAATTTTAGCAATAATTAGATATTTGTTAATAATGTTAAATAAAGCTGTTACACCTTAAGTCGAGCCTTAACTCTTGGCAGTAATTTAAATTTTATGCAGCAAACGTAATTAGAAAAAATGTTAGGATTTTAGGTTTTTCCCCATAGCTAGAACTACGCTGACCTATCTAATATTTAAAATCGCGAAGGTATGAACATTACTAGTGAGGTTATTCAATTATCGTACTGAAAAACAAAGTACAACATTAGTTTTTTAAGAATATTTCAAAAACCTTCAGGAATTTTGAGATAAGTAATAATAATAAATGTTGATCTGTTAATTCTGTAAGAATATCGGACAGAAAAAAAATATATATAGGGTGTTCCATTTTTCCACATTACTAGTGAGTTTATTCAATTATCGTACTGAAAAACAAAGTACAACATTAGTTTTTTAAGAATATTTCAAAAACCTTCAGGAATTTTGAGATAAGTGTAATAATAAAAAATGTTGATCTGTTAATTCTGTACCTGACAGAAAAAAAATATATAGGGTGTTCCATTTGAAAAAATGGAGAAAAATAATTTTTTATTTTGCAACGTTTGACATGGAATTTGGGTCACCCTGTATAAGTAAGACTTATAATACTCGTAGCAGAATAACTATAAACCTTTTGCAGTAAGCTACTAGGTTACCTTAGCTTTTAAGATGTTTTATCTAATTTTTATAAATATTTTAAATGTAGACTATAATTTTTTTTTCTTCGATTTTACCGTTTTTCTCCGAAACTATTAAAAAAAGAGAGATAATATTCTAGGAGTCTGTAGACTAGGCAAAGAGTGTTCCAAAAATGTAAAAAAATATAGGGTGTTCCATTTTAAAAAATTCAACTTTTATGCGCCACTATTTTTTGTAACACCCTGTATAATCAAGAATATTTTTAAAATGTGCTCTCTAATCAACAGCATATAGTGGCTTTTAAATATTTTTTCTAAAATAAATGGTTTAGGTATAATAAAAGACGGGAGGTGAGCTGCAGGACCCTGTACCATATTTTTCATAATTTTCATACGCTGCCATTATTCGAAGAAATTGATAAATATCAATTAAATAAAAATACCAAAAGAATGCGTATAAACCAAAAGTCGATCCAAAAACCGATGAGATTGAAATTTATTGTTGTTTGTTGTCATAAACAGCCTACTATTAAATTATGCATTTAATTTCAGAAATGTTCTCATTTATTTGCGCATTTCTGAGAAAAAGTGCATACCTACGATTATATATTTTTGAAAAGATAAAAAGAAGACAAATTTCATAGTTTATAAATATACAGGGTTTTCCAGTTAAAAAAAATAAGGTAGGGCCCGATAACTTTTTGACTTGATTCTGTATACTAATTACGAAGGTGAAATTGAGTTCTACGGGAAAAAGTATATAAGAAACAGTTTTTACATTTTTGATAAGTTTTCTGATAGGTGAGTTACGAGGGGTGCCTGAAAATGCAACATTTTCATTTTAGCCCTGTATCTTAAAAACTTAAAAGGGCTATGAAAATTTTGTTAAGTTTTACGAAAAGTAGCAAAATGGGACATCCTGTACATATGTCGTTGGTAATTATATATATTGGTCATGAATGTGTTAGTGTAGACAAGCAATGTCGAGCTCCTGAATTACATACATTTTAAGCTGAAATACTGCAGTGAATAATTGTTTTTGTTGAGTACTAGTGAGTTACAGTAATCTTCAAGTGTTTTTGTTTGTCAGTTCTTTTTTTAAAGACTTTCACTTAAAAGGTAAATACCATAAATTCCATTATAATGACCGTTTGCGTATTCTGTAAAGAAACTATAAACAGTAGAAAAACAGTCTGTTGTTGTGAATGTAAAAATACATCTCAGTCTGCTTGCATTCATAAATCGGTCGACGTTGCCAGCTTGCTTACGGATCTTAAGGGAATATCCTGGAGATGTAATGACTGTCTTACGAAGTGTATTACTCTGGATAAAGATGGTGTAACAAAGATGGTAAATGAGCAAATTCAAATTGCTCTTTCAACCCTAACAACTTCCTTCGAAAATTTGAAGAATGATTTAGTGAAGATCGTTTTTGAAAAATGTGGACAAACACAAATAACTGCGTGTTCTGAAGAACCTGTTAGTTATTCTAAGATCATTAAGAACAATACCCAGCCGGCCATTCTAGTTAGACCAAGAGCAGTCAATTTCTCAAACTAAACATGATATCTCAGAAAACATTTATCCTACGGAATCTCAGCTGAGGATTTTCAAAGTAAAAGCTGTTAACAATGGTGGGGTATTGATTGGGTGTAAAAGTCTGAAGGAAAATGCTCGTTTTAGACAACTTGCTGAGCAAAAGCTTGCGAACTCTTATGACATCAAAGAGCTGCGTGGAGTGAATCCGAGGGTGCGCATAGTGGGCTTTACAGATGCTTATGATGAGGACAACTTGCTTGCTGTTATAAAAAAATTGAACTCTGATATATTTTTTAATAATTCATCTTGTCATATTGTACAAATTAGTAAAACGAAAAAAAAATCAAATATTTTTCAGGCTATACTACAGTTGGATCGCCTCACATATATATGATCGAATTTTGAGGGTCGGCAATGTATTTGTAGGTTATTATGCGTGTACTGTTTATGATGGAGCCCAGTTTCGAGGTGCTATAACTGCAATGAATTTAATCATTCTTCAAAAAATTGCTCAAAGAACGTTTCTTGTACGAGATGCAGCGAAGAGCACTCTTTAAATGAATGTACATCAGATATCTTAAAATGCTCTAACTGTTGTAAATTGATTCGGGAAAATAGCGATAACACTGTAAAATAAAACCACGCTGCTTCGGATGTTAGTAAATGCTTAGCATACCAGGCCGTGTGCTCTAAACTAAGAACGAATATCCTAAGCCAGTGTCTGACTGTTCTAATACTAATGCGAATGATGCCAGAAATAATATTTCAGTCTACTATCAGAACGTAAGAGGTCTTCGTAGTAAAACGCACGAATTTTTGCAAGGCGTCATGAGTTGTGATTTTGATTTGATTGCGATAACTGAAACTTGGCTCGACTCTTCAGTATGCAGTAGTGAACTGTTTTCAAATAATTTTCAAGTCTTTCGTGCGGATAGAAATTTTGCGGCTTTGAATAAATCCAAAGGAGGAGGCGTTTTGTTAGCGGTGAATCGTAATTTTAATTGCACTATTTTAGACTTTCAAAACTATAATTTTAATTTTTCTCCTAATATAGATTTTTAGGTATCAAAATGGCTTTTGCCCATTGTACGGTTTTTATATTCATCCTATATATTCCGCCTCCGGTTTTACAAAACGATCTTGAAGATCTGTTTGATTTTTTTGTCACTTTGGACTATATCTACGGTAAAAATATATACATTATAGCAGATTTTAACTTACCAGATTATGAGGGTTTTTTAAGCGGAAACTCTCAACGAAATAGTAACTGCATAAATTTGTTAAAAAATTTTATGGAATTCTTTAATCTCGAGCAGTATAACTTTATTAAAAATAACAATCAAAGGATTCTGGATCTTATTCTGACGAATAGCAACTCTAATTGTAACGTAGAGCGATCACTTGATATTCTTATCAAAGAAGATATTCACATCTTGCTTTAATGATTTCCTTTAAGAGACCAAAGTCAAATAATTTTAAAAACTCTATAAACTTAAATATGAATAATCTATACAATTTTCGTAAAGCTGATTTCAACTTGCTTTATAACTCATTTCTTCAGCAGGATTGGTCCTTGCTGGAAAATCAGACAACGGTGGAAAATGCCTGTAATACTTTTTATAACTTAATATACTCCATATTTGACCTAGCAGTTTCTCGTTATCGCCATTCGTCAAATAGAAGATATCATCCTTGGTTCACTCCAGAAATTATTAAAAATATAAAAACTAAAGATAAATTGCATAAAAAGTACAAAAAATATAGCAGCATACAGGTTTTCGAAAGATTTCAGACTCTTGAGATCAAAAATCAAAACTGATATAAGTATAGCGTATAAAAAATATATTCAAAAAATGGAGACGGATATCAAAAAAGATCCCAAACGCTTTTGGAATTTTGTCAAAGGCCGGAGAGAGATAACAGGCATTCCAAACAGTATGCACTTTGATGGTCAAAATCTAGATAATCCACCCGATATTTTGAATTCATTTGCTTCATTTTTTAAGCAATCTTATTCAGTTTCTAACAATATCCAAATTTCAAATAATTCATTCTCGTGTAGTGATCAAAACGTAAACATATCTACAGTTAGTGAACGGGATATTATTTGTGCTATTAAAAAACTTAAACCTAAATACACTGCCGGACCAGACCTTATTCCAGCATTTTTGATACGTGACTGTCGATTTGTGTTAATAAAACCTCTTCAAATCCTATTTAACATGTGCATTGAACAACAGACATTACCAAATATATGGAAAAAGTCGAAAGTATGTCCAATCTTTAAGAAGGGTGATAAATCAGACATTCAAAATTATAGACCTGTTTCCATCATATGCAACTTCTCCAAAGTCTTTGAGTTCATATTGCACGACATCATTTTTCCGTTGTTGCAAAATAAAATTGTTCCTGAACAGCATGGTTTCTTTGAAAATCGTTCCACAACTACCAACCTGGCCCTTATAACACAATACATTGCGGACTCGATTGATGAGGGTCTGCAATCTGATGTAATATATTTAGACTTCTCTAAAGCATTTGACAAGTTAAATCATTACTTGTTAATTAATAAACTTTCAAATATCGGATTCTTGGATTCCCTATTACGGCTTTTTACATGTTTCCTTTCAAATCGCACACAATATGTGGCTATAAATGGTTTTCAATCGGAGAACTATATAGCATGTTCGTGGATACCGCAGGGTTCCGTTTTAGGACCCTTGCTTTTTAACATTTTTATTAACGACATTGGTGATTCTCTGGACATTGGTTATTTACTCTACGCTGATGACATCAAACTGTTCGCTAACATTAAGTCTATGGAGGACTGCTTAAAAATCCAACAAAATTTACAGCATATTATTGACTGGTGCCAGGGAAATTGTCTACAGCTAAATATTGGAAAATGCAGGGTTATGTCGTTTACTACAAAGTCAGAACCGATTATTTTTAACTATAACTGCAATGGTGAAATTGTAGGCCGATCCAAGAAGTTCTGTGATCTAGGAGTTACATTCGATCAAAAATTGTCATTTACCTCACATTACAGCGCTATTAGGTCAGATTCTTCTAAAATGTTAGGGTTTATAGTTCGTACTACTAAAGAGTTTAACCAAGTGGAAGCCATAAAGCTGCTGTACTATAGTTATGTCCGATCCAAACTTGAATATGCGGCAGTTGTATGGTCTCCGGGATATAATATACATGTGTCTGGTATTGAAAGTATACAGCGAAAATTTGTAAAATATCTAAGCTTTGAACAAGACGGTCGCAAGCAGTGCTTTTTACTTGCCGACTCCTCGTACAAACATCTTAAAATTTTCGCCTATTTATATAATGTGCGATAACTTTAACAAAAAAACTAATTTGGATCTTTTTTCTGATAGTTTACAATCATATAAGAAAAATTTACGACGCTAAACCGTTTTGCTAATTTAAATCTTATTCAAATATCAGAATTTGGAAAATAATTACTGTTATTATTAGTTATAAGCTTCTTTTTATGTGTAAAATGTAATTTTTTAGTAGGCTTGAATATGTAGTTTTTCACTGTCTTGTAATTGGGATCATCCTGTAAGACAGTTAACTGTAAATAAATAAATAAATAAATAAATAATAGTAAGACATATCGATTTATTTCAAATCAGCTGAAATAATACGCAATGTCTGGCGGCTTTTAAAGCTTGAATTCTATAAAAACATAAATCTTCAGCCATTAGATTCAGACATGCAGGCAGGTATACGACCTTTCTAGTTGGTCCAGTGAGACTTTTTCACTTTGCCCTTTGTGAAATGTGTAGGGAAGGCAAGCCGAACCTAATAACCTAATTTATATTCAATAGTTTAATGCTGTGAGAAAAATCGACAATACATTTCTGGTAGGTATTTAAAGTTTTTTTTCTAACGTGTCTAGATGTAAGTAAAGAGATTATAATCAAATAAACTGCAACCAATAACTTTCAAGATCAATATACAGAGTGTTTCACTTAAACAGTGGCATATATAGACTTTGATCCTTGGGAGGGGGGGGGGGTTGAGACGATGAAATTTCCAAAAAAAAAAATTATTTTTATGTACCTAAAACTCGCTCTGTGGGGAGTTTGCCCGGCAGTCTCGAAAAAAAGATCGCATTTTATATTATTTGTACCATTTAAGCTTAAATAAGAGAGGCTCTGGGGGAGTTAACCGCCCCCCCCCCCTTAAATAGGCGACTGAAAACTGTAAAATGTATTTACTTCCGGATGAAATAAAAACAGTACCTTCACCACTATACCGCTCTCTGTTTCATAACCAGTTATTGAAAAAAAATAAATCTAATGTACAGGGTTTTTTTTTATATATTGCCACCCCCCTTATCTTTTTTATTTGACATTTTAGAAAAATGTGTCCCAAATAAAAGTTTAATGGTTTCAAATGAATTTTTATGAAAACATTTTTCGTCATATACAGGGTGTTACAGAAAGTCTGGACGTGGTCCAAGTTTCTTATTTCAAATAGGTACCCCATTTTTTTATTGAATTTTCGGATTCTCCTGAGAATTTTACACATTTTTTATAAGGGATATTCTATACTTAAATCTAAAGCCTAAAGAGATATTGTTATTTTTTGAAAACTATTATGTAAAACAGGTAAACATTTTTCTGGTCGTAAACTGGTCATTGACGGTGATCTGTCGTTCTATCAATTCATTGAAAAGATGCATTACACTGACGAAGAAAGATGTGATATTCTTCGCATTTTCTACAAGAATAATAATAATGCTTGCGCGGCAAGAAGAGAATATCAGCGGCTTTTCCCCATGCGAGCTATTCCATCTCGAAAAACTTTCAAAAATATTGAACTTGGCTTTCGAAATCGAATGACTGTTAAAAGAAAAAAACGTACTGCGGTTATTAATGAGGAGGAGGAATTAAATATTTTATTATTTTTTCAAGGTAGGTTAATAGAAATTACCCACAGGATATAAAGTAACTTACGCAAATATTATTTATTTTCAGAAAATCCAAATGCAGCCTTAAAAGACGCATCAATTTTTTTTAATAAATCTATTTTCAAAATTTATTCGACATTAAAAAAGCATGGATATTTTCCATACAAAATTTTACCCGTCCAGAAATTAACTGAAGATCAGAAAAACCAACGAACCATGTTTTGCCAGGAAATGTTGCTGATGAAAGATGAAGATAACAATATTTTTCAAAAAGTTTTATGGTCAGATGAATGCGCCTTTAGTACTGCCGGGATTCACAACCGGAAAAATGTTAGATTTTGGGCAACGGAAAACCCTCGGGCCATGCGTGAAATTAAAACCCAAGGTCGGAAAACTTTAAATGTGTGGTGCGGGCTCCTTCACAACAAAATTATTGGACCGATTTTCATTGATGGATCTTTAAATGGAGAAAAATATCTAAATTTATTAAATAATGATCTGGAACCTATTTTGGATGACTTACCCCTCCGTCAATACAACCAAATTATTTGGCAACAAGATGGAGCCCCACCACACAATGTTTTTGCGGTCCTAAATTTTTTAAATCAAAATTTTGAAACGTGGATTGGTCGGACTGGACCGATTCGGTGGCCGCCCAATAGTCCCGACTTAACACCTCTTGACTCTTTTCTGTGGGGATTTTTGCAGAATAAAATATATGAAACTCCCACGGAAGATATAGAGGTGTTAAGAAGGAGAATAATTGAAGCCATTGAGGATTTAAACAATAATCATGCACAATTCATTATTAATGCGATTAATAAAATCGAAGCAGATTATACAAATTGTATTGAAATGAATGGTGGACATATTCAGCAATTATAATATTTATATTTCATTTCATTATTGAATTATTTGATAATATGTAGTTTTTTGTAATAAACACAGCATCAAAAAACTTGGACCCCTTCATAAGACGCAATGCAAAAATGCTCTGTTTCAAGACCTTGTATCTTGAGTAATAAATGATCCAACCATGTGATTAAAAAAAGTGTATGTTAACGAATAGCAGGGCTGCCACTTTTAGCCACATGAAATATTCTATTGTAATTAGAACGCTCTACAGAGTGTTTAAAAGTTTCTCAACACAGGACCTAATGCAAATTAAATGGGAGGTCTGGCTAAAAAAAATTAAACCCTCCTTATTAGCTTGCTGATTACAATATCATGGCTCAGTTAACTAAAAGTGGTAGTCCCGCTATTCGTTGACATAATAATTTTTCAATCACTTCGTTGGTTCATTTATTACTGAAGATACGCGGTCTTGAGGAAAGCTTATTTGCATTGCGACTTATGAAGGGGTCCAAGTTTTTTGACGCTGTGTGTAGTTTTTAAAATATTCTTTACTGTTTTCGTTAATATTATACATATATTTTTTAAAAACATGTGTTGCCTTAATTTGATTCATATGCATATTTCCAAAATTCGATGTGCTTGGAATACCCCGTAGAAGGAAAAAAACCACGTCTGATATTTCAAAAAATGTTTGTTTAGATGGCGATTCGTTGGAAGTTGGCGATTTCTGTTCTGGTTGCCTGTGTATTTTCGTTATTCTCATAAGCTATGCGAAGGTTGTCGGATTTTTCCTCATCGGAAATGTGACATTTTATCCAGAAATTGACAGAAAGTCTACCAAACAGTAAAACAGTCACCGTCAATGACCAGTTTACGACCAGAAAAATGTTTACCTGTTTTACATAATAGTTTTCAAAAAATAACAATATCTCTTTAGGCTTTAGGTTTAAGTATAGAATATCCCTTATAAAAAATGTGTAAAATTCTCAGGAGAATCCGAAAATTCAATAAAAAAATGGGGTACCTATTTGAAATAAGAAACTTGGACCACGCCCAGACTTTCTGTAACACCCTGTATATGAAAAAAAATGTTTTCATAAAAATTCATTTGAAACCATTAAACTTTTATTTGGGACACATTTTTCTAAAATGTCAAATAAAAAAGATAAGGGGGGTGGCAATATATAAAAAAAAACCCTGTATGTCAGTAACCAATTGAATTATCAATTGTTTGCAAATTCCAAAACAGTTCTAGAAATAGACATAGATTCCAACTTTAGACTTCTAAAGTTTCTACTAATTTTCAATTTTTTGGCGACGACTTTATTTGAGCTCTTAGTAAGAACAATTTTCCTGATTAAAAAGTTGCTTTTTGCAATTTTTAATTTGCTTTCGAATTTAAGTAAAACACCCTGTATATCTCAGTAACTAGTAGAGTAATCAAGTTGATGCATACAATAAAAATGAGTTAGAAATAGACGTATTTTCGAAAACTAAAGTTCTTGTAATTGAATTATTGTTGGCTTCGCCACGGCTATGGTGTATGTAAGCCGTTAATAGTGACATTTTATCCCATCAAATGTATGCTTTTACCAAAATTTAATATTTCCGTTAGTTTTCGAGGAAACGGGGTTTGGTATTATGATGTTTACTCTTAAGATTGATATACGAGTAAAGCTATCGAAGTCACTGTGACATCATAAGTTGCGAAACATTTTTAATTATTAAACAGCTCATCAAAAATTGCAGATTGCAGTGCAATTTTAGCATAAATTATAGAGAGTGTTTAAAACATGAGGCGTCTTATTTTAAACGACTTTTTTTCAAATTTTTACCTCTTTTTAACCAGAAAAAAAACCATGTTTGGCTTTTCCCTGTTTTAATTTTCAACTGTCAATTGTTTCAGATTCCTTGGTCCGATTTTGATGATTTTTCTCTTAAATTATAGGTTGATTATTCGGAAATATTGTCGTAGTAATTATTTTTAAAATAACATTAGTCCTAGTTATATGCGGAGTGTTTTAAAAAAAAATAGTTTTTACCCTAAAGTTCGAAACACCTTGTGAAATGCACCAACTTTAACATGCTTCTAGACTCATTTCCTCTAAAGATTTTTTTATTCACCTTGACGGCGAAAAGTCAGTTCTATCAGCATATTTTTTTAATTGTGGATAACAATTCCACAAGCTTTTGAAAACAGGAAGCATTAAATTAAACATCGGTTTCCTAGGACTCCCCTTGCCTTGGAAAATTATTTTAATTGTTTGGCAATTGTAATAATGATTTTTTTTTTAAATAACATTAATCCTGGCCATAAATGGAATGTTCAAAAAAATTAGATTTTACCCGAAAGTTCGAAACATCTTTTGAAATGCACTAGTTGCAATTTCAACATGCTTCTAGAATCATTTCCTCTTAACATTCTTTTTAATCGTAGAAATCAACTCCACTAGCTTTTGAAATCAGGAAGTACTAAATTAAACATAGGTTGCCTAGGAATTCTGGTGCCTTGAGCTTCTATCAATCTAATTTCCTGTCTTATTCGGTCTTTAAGGTCATCGTCATGTTGGGTCTGTTAACATACACTGAAGATTTTAGGTAACCCCCACAGATAATAATCTAACGGCGTCAAATCAGGGGATCTGGCAGGCCATTCTATCGGACCCCGTCTACCAAGCCACCTACTAGTAAAAACAGTATCTAAATATTCACGAAGTGACAATGTTATTAATGTTCACGTTTTCGGTAGATTTGAGTTTGTTTAATTCTTAATATGAACTGCGTTCTGATGAGGGGTACCTAGTGCTAAATTTTGCAACTTTTTGATAAAAATTTTGATAGCGCAAGAAATTTGAATTGAATTGAAAAGAAAGGGTTTTATATAGCCAAAAATTAATAAAAAGTAATGTAATGTTTGTTTTATAGCGAGATAGTAATGCGAAGAAATAAAAAGTTCCAGTTGCACCAATTTCCCCTGCTATGCTTTGCTTGTCACACGTGTTTCAAGAGTTTCTCATGTTTTTATGCGCTTTATTAAATATTTTTTTATCTGAAACTTTCAAAATCTATCACTAGGTATCCCTCATATCCGAACGCAGTTCATACTAAGAATTAAACAAACTCAAATCTACTGAAAGCGTTAACATTAATAACATTGTTACCTGTTACATATTTTCATATTTTACTGTAATTTTGACGTTGATTCACTGTCAAAAGTAAACATTTGGTTTTACGGACATAAAGGCCGTTTTACATGCTGCAATGCTTCTTTGCAATATGCAATAGTCTTGAACAAAGGCATGCGCAGTTTGACAAAAGATACAAATGTCTTGCCACTGCGCATGCTTTTATTCAAGACTATTGCAACTTGCAAGAAAGAATTGCAGCATGTAATTAAGACTCTTATTCAATGGTTCCAAGTTTGCCATGCGCTTTCCTTTCAGCTTCTTTATGAACAATAGCAATGTGCAGATGACTTTGTATGTGCGGATTTGGACCAGATTTCCAATAATGACAGATTAGAGTCAGATCAGTCGGAACAATCTGATTCTGTCTGATGTTCTTCTCCAGCAAACAAGTGAACCATTAACTGTTCTACATATGCAATTATTATTGTTATTTAACAAGTCCAAGAATTGTATTTTTTTTTTGTATTTCCCGTCAACCGGTATTTCCCGAGTGTAATTTCCGGGGATTGAGAATGTTGAAAAGCGCAATTTTCCCGGGAATTAAATCCCGGTATTAACTAACGAGTACTCGAGTACCGATTAGTTACTTTTTCAACATCTCTTATATATAATCAATTGTTTTTTTTTTCAGGTGACCTACCCAAAACTACTGCTTTAACGAGGCCGAGACAAGGACAAACATAGTAATATATAAAAATGGCACCACCAAAAGGATTAAAAAAATTAACCATCAACGTTGAGACGAGGAGCAGGGCGTCGTCACAGGTGTTACAGATCGAGAACCCCCACATCACTAAGGGCATGGACAAACTGAACAAAATGATCAGAGGAAAAAGGAAGGCTGACTGTTCACCCTCAAAAGACAAGGCGGCAAAAAGGAGTGCGTTAGGGGATCTGACAAATAACGCGGCCAACAAAATCGTTGATCCAAAGGTAAAGGTAGTTGATATATTTAATGTTAAATTGGAAGAAGTCGTGCTAGCTTCGCGATTTTTTTTTATTAATTTTGTGCTAGTAAATAGAAGCTGATTTTCGAATTATATTGCCCCTGATCTAGCTATTAAGATATATATATTTTTTGTTTCAAAATTTACAGGATCTTAATAAAAATCGGTTTAAAACAAATAATATTCCTTTCAAAATTGGCATTGATCTTAAAGTGAGCATTAGCATTAAAATAGTGCACATTGCCAAACCATTTCTACTTCAGCGATTTTTAAATCATCTCCAACCTGTTTTTTTTGTGCTGATGTTTTGTGTCTGCCCATATCAACTCAATTGCATTGAACTAAAATTGATATGGTGGCAGGCGCAAAATTTCGTGGCAATGCTGGCGTAACATCTGATCCACCGCATATTCTTTTGGGCGACACACTTTTTGTCATTACCAGGAGCTTTGATTTCAACATGTTCGCCAAAGCATTTAAGTATTCTATTTGAAGTCACTCAATAATCTCTTTTTTTTTATGCAGAAGTGGATTGCTCATTATGGACAAGGGAATGGTACGAATCATTATCTAAAACTATTATAAATTGTTTTAAAGCATGATTTAATTCTTTATAAAAGTGTGCATTATTTAATCTACAAACTTGCTCCTGGTATAAAACCCGTGGAAGAACCTGCATGTAAAATAATAAATGTTTTACCCGAACCACTTCCTTTTTTTCTCTTGACTCTTCTCTCTTCAATGTAGTTTTTTAAAAATTGTACACGCTGACCAGCAAATTCAGCTTTTCGAACAGCTATCTTCCATTGCAATCCTTTCTAAATCGAAATCCCAAAGTTTTTACCACTTTGGACAATGAATTTAGCCAAATATACAAAAAAACCGTTGCTTCAAGACATCTTTTAAGGATTTCAAAGTGACATGAAGTTTTTTTTCATATAAATCATAAATAACATTGCGTACATTTATCTTCTGACTTTCACGTAAATCTTCAGTTTTGGACTTAAAGACGCTTTTCCACTTTCTTTGGCTCTGTATTTTTTGTACAGAACGTTTCAACAGAACTTACACTAATTCCTAGAGCTTCCGATATTCTCTGCTTGATTTTTCTTGTAATATCATTTTCTCGATGAAAATAATTGACAAGATTTATCACCATTTGCTTGGCCTGGGTGTGTAAAAACCCAGCAAAACGTTTTTTCAAACTGACAATTCAGATATAGAAATATTTTAACCAGTTTTTTGAAAAGTCTAAGTATCAGTCTTTTAAAATAGGAAAAATAAGTTTGGGTAGCTCCTGGTTAATAACATAGTGTATTAGTTTAATTTGCTTTGGACTGATATACTCATCTGTTTAAACAGACGTTGGCAATTTTTGAAAAGCTGGTAAAGAGGCGAGTCGTTGACTGGTGAAGAACAGTATTCAGTTTGGTTCTCAAGCGTCCAAAAACACAAATGATGCTATTTTTTCTTTCCTAAACAGCTTGTATACAACTCTGAACTATGGGGAAGTTGCCGCAGCAGTATTCTGTGACCTTATCAAAACTTGAAACAAATAGATTCACAGGTGCAATTTTGGCCTGGATAAGTTCTTATTTGTCTGGGCGCTATCAGTCAGTAGTGTTTAATGACAGGGAATCAAGTGAAAGAGAAATTGTTTCTGGTGTTCCTCAGGGATCTGTTTTAGGCCCGCTTTTGTTCCTGTTATATGTCAACGATCTGATACGACAATTCCCTGGCATAATAATCAAAATGGATTTATTGAAGATAAAAGAATGGTGTGATTCCAATTTCTTAACTCTGAATGTATCAAAAACAAATATTGTTTCTTTTAAATGTCAGATTGGTGAAATGTCTCTTGACTCTCAGGTTTTGGGAAATTTGAAACTTAATAAGTTTCTGGGTTTGTATATAGATGAAAGATTAAATTTTGAAGCACATATCATAAGTATGTATGATGATATGTATGATTAAGTATGTATGTTAAATTAGGGATGTTTTACCTTGAGGGTTGTTGCTCGGGAGTTGAGCATGCCCATGGCAAGGAACGTTTATTTTGCTTTGATTGAGTCCCATTTACGTTATGGAATATGCTTTTGGGGATCTTGCTCTAATCAGTTATTTAACATTATTTGTACTGCAAAAACGTGCAATTAGATATATGTGTAGACTACCCTTCAGGGAGTCATGCAGGGAGTCAGAAAAGTTTTAACTTTACCCTGCATGTTTATATTAGAAACAGTCTGCCTTGTGCATGTTAAGTTCGGGCATGAGATTGAGTCAACCCGACTCTTATTTCGAAGCTTTCGACTCACTTCCCTGCCTATTCCCTCTTCGACTCTGACCCAGAAATTTATCATTTTTAACAGCAAAAACATCATCTACCCTCAAATATAAGACGCATTTCTAATCCAAGATATTTTAAGCGAGAAGTGAGAAGCCTATTGATTTGGAAAGCCCTATTCAGTTGCTGAATTCTTTGACGAATCATTTAACTGAATATGTAAATACTTTTTTTTAGGATTGTAATGGTTATTTTTGTATTTTATGCTTTATATTTAAATCTGTTTTTTTATGCTTTATATTTAAATCTGTTTTATGTTTTTGTGTTCAGTCTGTGCTGTGTTTTTTATACATCTAAGTACTATATGTTGAAGTTTTAATTTTATTCTTTTTAAACTGAATATAATATGCATTATAGCAATTTATATATTTTTATATGATCATATTTTATTTTAATATACAACGTTGTATTTGTTCTTTGCTCGTTTACACAGTTAAATTGACTTGCTACTAGAGCTGGTTTTTGTTTTTGCTTAGTTTAAGTTTGCTTGCTTTGTATATGAGATTTTTCTTAAATTACAATAAAGCTGTTTTTGACTTTGACTTTGAAAATGCCTGTAAGCAAAAACTAACAAAAGTTATAATAAATTTATCAAAAAACAAGATTATTACCAACAGCAATTTTCAACTGGAACACAGAAAACAATATGGGAAAAATTACAATTAATTTTGACAAACAAAATTAAAAATAATAATGATAATGACATTGACTACCTATAGATAAATTCTAAGAAAATTGTAGATAAACTAGGAATTTGTGAAGAACTAAATAATAGTTTTCTAAACGTTAGTCAGATTTTATCAAGTAATTTCAAATGTACCAGTTACCAGTTAGAACATAATAAAACCTCAATGATTTTGGACCCGAATGAAATTAAGGAACGAGAAATTGAAGAAGTTGTTGAACAATTGGATTCAAAAAAAGCCAGCGGATTTGATATTTCTGTCAAAATCGTAAAAATTTTAAAGTGTAAAGTAACCCCAATTTTAAAACATTTGTATAAATTATTTTTAGAATTAGGAATTATTCCAGAAAAAATGAAAATAATGAAAATTTTTCCAATTTTTAAAAATGGAGAAAATTTGACTGTAATAACTATCTTTCCATATCTGTTTTTAATATTTTTTCAAAAATTTTGGAAAAGATGGATAATATGGTTTTCGTAAACTCAAAGACACCGATATTGCAGTTACTGATAGTGTTACAAATATGACAAAATATTGATAATGGCTGCGAATGCTGCATATTGTCTTTAGATTTACGAAACGCTTTTGACACTGACTTTAAATCACAATATATTATTAAGGCACATTTATCAGCTGGGAGTTAGGGGTTTAACATAATTGGATTCAAAATTATTTGTCAAACAGAATGCAATTTGTACAAATTAAAAATATTAAAAGTTCAAATGTGTTAATAAACTGTTTAGTCCTTATAATCTCGATATCTAAATTAAACTTTAAGGATGATATTAAATTGTTTGCCGATGGTACTACGATTATATATTTTGATAGAACTACTTCAGAAATTTACAAGTGAATTAACTATGACTTAAATCTATTATTATTATGGTTACATTCGCATAAATTATCTTTGAATTTTCAAAAATACTTTTTTCTCTTTAAACCAATAAAAATAAAAATATCTTTTCTTTAAAATTTTTTAATGAAGAAATAGATTATTTTAAAAGTAAAACATTTTTGGGTATATATTTTGTTGAAAATTTGAGCTGGAAAAGACATATTGAATGTTTACGTTGTAAGTGGTATTTTGTATAAAATAAGATATTATATACCTTTAAAATTTTTAAAAACTATTTATTTTTTATGAGTTTATCCAAAATTACAGTACTGAATTTTAGTTTGGAGATCTGCTAGGTCAAATAATCTAAATCCTTTAAAAAAATACCAAACTAAATTATTAAATGCATTCATAAACTACCATATTAAGAACTTACGTCCAGTTTATATAAACCTAAGGGATATCTAGATATAAATTCGCTTTATAAATTAAAAATTTGTATGAGTTGATTCTATAGATCTTAAAATAAAACACTCAAATATCACATTATATAAGACAAATACAATACTTGACAAACAGACATTATAAACATTATTAATAAACTACAACACTTTCATTATCATCTACACTAATTTACCAAAGAAAATCGAGGAAATACATAATCTGGAACAGTTCAAGAAAGTACTTCCTGACTGATATATATTTCTAGTATTTGTTGTTTTTGATGTAAACAATTATTTTTTTTATATTTTAACAGTATTCTTTGTAATTATGTTTGTATCATAAATATTTTATTATTTTTAGTTTAGTATTTTCACTATAATAAACTATTGCAGTTGGTTGGGAATAAATTAATAAACAAAAAAAATTATAACAGATCAAACATACAGTTTTTAACAGAACACCCTGCATATTATACATCTATAAACTGTTCCCTTTCCTACTGATTTTAAATAATATACTAGCATTTAAAAACTAGTTTGTATCTCTGATTTGTATAATTAAATAGAAAGCTAATTCGCCCACATATTGTTTTTAGAATACTAGAAATATTAAAAAAGTCACAGTGCAATCAAAAGTGTTACCATCCGTTAAGACTGTCAAGAAACTGAGACAAAACGAGAACTTAGCCCCTCCCCCTGCGCCGGCCGCGTGCAAAATAGTGACCAGGGCGGCCGTCAAGCAGGCGGTGCACTGTCCGAATCAAACCGCAGTGAAGCCCAAAGACGCCAATAAGGAAAACGCTGCGGGGATCGGGACAAGCACGAAAAAAAGGTTGAGCAACGAGTTCGAGAAGAGCGAGGAGTCTTTGTACAGTTCCGCTTTGGAAGATATGTAAGTTGGTTTTTCATCTTTTCACTGTAGTTAATATAACAACAATTTTGTTACCGAAGGTATCGTTTTTTCGGTAAAAATTATGAGTATAAAAATGAGTTTTTATTACTTGGAAAAATCTCGAGTAATAAAAACTCATTGTTACGAATAATTTTCGCCAATATAAAAGGGGTACTGAGTAGAGTTGTATTTGAGTAGAATGTTTCATGAATAAAAAAATTAAATAAGTAATATTTCACCTACTTTACAAATCCACAAACTGACAATAATTGAAAAATTGAATGTCATCGAAAATATAATTACGCAAGTGTTTTGTTTGAATTTTATCGCTCATGGCAAGTTTTGATTAGTTAGTTAAATGATTTTAACACAAAATTAATTAATTGCTTTTTTGTACAATTTGAATGTCACAGCCCCTTGTATTTTTTGAACCGGTAAATATAATTTAAAAAATTTCATACTTGTAATATTAAAAAGGCGACTGGCCGCCATGTCCCAAAAAATGAAGGTCATGTGATATACCATTTGAAAGGTCTTATCTGTTGTGTAAAATTTTTCGAATCTTACACGCATTATCAAAGAAATGGCGGCATGTTAAAGTTTAGCTTATACAAATTTAAAAAAAGATTAAAAAAGAAGCAAGGTTTACCTCTGTGCTAGAGAACGTGTTGAAACTATTCTCCGTTTATTTTCAGACAGTAAAAAAAGTCTGTTTCAAAACTTCACACGAACATTTTGAAATGTAAGAGCATCAGTATCTTGACAGGCAGCAATTACTATTTGCTATAACTCCAAAATAGAGTCTGGCTGGGTTGGGTATACATTTTGTTGCAGATAGAAAAGCAGGGGCATGCGGGTAAACTTGGGACAAAAGAAGCAATTGTTCAAAACTTACTTATTTGTAATGTAGTTGTGTTCTATCTTTTTTGGCAAACTCGTCTATAATTTCATTGTAGAAACGCGGATGCTGCGACATTGTCTGTACAAGATTGTTTTCAATAGGGGGACAGGGACACATCCGAAAGGAACGACGATCTTGTCCTGTCGAATTCCGCAAACAAGTTTTTATTCGTTTAAGCGCATAAAATTTACGTTCTACCGAGGCACTAGTAGCTGGAATCGTCAACACTAATTCACATAATTTAACTATATCTAAATATGCGTTTGTTAAGCCTGTTTCTTTCAAAAAAGCCAATAACTCACTTGCAGATGTTTTTTTTCGTTCGTACTGACAAATTTTACTTGTCAAAAAATCTTGCCGCTTTCTCACTTCAGGATCACGTATTCTAGGCTTCTCAGTGACAAATAGAAGTTTAATGTAGATGTCTGTTTGAAACTGCGTCAATGTGTTCAAAAAGTTAAATATTGTGGGATGACTGGAATAAAAGCTTTTATTAAATTTGGAGTGGAAGCTTTCACAAGCATTAGTAGTTTTCTGCATGTTATTTGTCATTTAAGTCCGTATTTCTGGAGGAAATTTTGCATTTTCGCTGATATAAAAATCCACTAGGTAATCGGCGAAAATGTTAACACGTTCAGCATTCGGTTGTCCTTCGTCAAATCAAGTTAAAAGCAATCTCCGACTTCACTTGGAGTTAGAAATGGTTTGGCTAAGCCAAGGCTTTGCAATTTTCTAAACCAGGCTTGTCCTAAATGAAATCGGCAACCTGATATTTTTGTCTCGGGCCAAGTTGCAATCACTGCGTTATGTATAGCTTGCTCGAAGTCTGCTGTCACTAATTTAGGTTTAAGTGTCAAACTTATGTTATTGCATCTTTGCAGAGAAGAGAAAACAGAGATTTATAAGTGCTTTCTTTTTTATCTGGAAGCAAGCAAAATGCTATAGGAATGGAATAAATAAATAGCCTTTATTTCCAACAGGTAAAAAACCCACTTACAGGAAATTCAATAACAAAATAAATGAAAACACAAGAAAAAAAATACAAAACAACTGTTTTTTGAGATACAACAATACTTAAATCTAAATATGTATTACAGTACCTAAGTTAGTTGATCTAAGATTTAATAAAAAATAGAAAATTAAGTAAGTAAATCACACGTATTAACAAAAGCAACTTAATGAGTGTTTGGATCCCTCCAGATTTAAAAAGGAATCGATGATGCTACTCAGTGAGTCAAAGTGCAAATCGCACGCATGAGACACCGAGTTGAGGACTGAACACATAAAGTATTCTGGACTCCGGCTCCGTCTAAAAATATTTGATCTGGCTGTACTGAGATAGAACATCGAAGTATGCCGTGCTTCGAGGCGGGGAACGCGAAAATACAACTCCCCAAGAAGAAATGGACAGTCAACTTTATTATGAGCCATATATTAGTTTTAAGCTTTGAATTTTTCTTCTTGTTGCTAAGGATGATATATTAAATCTCTGCAAAAGCTGACCGTGATCACATCCTCTTGGAGGGTAAGCACCATCTGCCGTAAAAGCTAAATACTTTAGAAAACGTCGCTGCAAGGCTTCTAAAGCCTGAACATGGCAATTATAAATAGGATTCCAAACCACTGCGGCATACTCCAGCTTTGATCTTATGAAAGAGCAATATAATAATATCATTGTTTGTGTCTCAGTAAAATTTTTACAGTTCTGCATAAGAAATCCTAGGGTTTTGAAGGAAGTTGTAATTAGATAATTTATAGGGTCAGATTCAATGCCAAGATCTCGAATACTACTATCCGGTCTGCCAAGCACCGTACCATCTAGAGCATAATTATACATCAATGGGTTATTTCTGCGACTGAAGATCATTACAAACATTTTGATAAATTTAATAGAAGTTTATTGCTAAGACACCATTCATATACCAGTGATAGATTTTTTTGTAGGTGATCACAATCTGAGCCTGAATTTTAGTAAACAGCTTTAAGTCGTCTGCATATGCCAGTGTATGACATTCAGTTATATCAAGGAGATCATTAATAAAAATGAGAAAAAGCAGGGGCCCCAAATTGGAGCCCTGTGGTACACCAGAAGAGACATTATATGATGGTGATTTGAAGTGCTCATATTCGACAAACTGGGAACGTCCTAATAGATATGATTTGAACATTATTAAGAGTTGTGACATACCAAAGTTCTCCAGTTCATGGATCAAGATGTAGAGATCGATTTGATCAAAAGCTTTCTGAAAGTCTGTGTAAAGAACGTCTAATTGTCTCCTGGAATCCAGTGACTCGCAGGCAGTCTGGGACAAGGACGCCAGGTTGGTCGTGCAAGAACGTGAATCTAGAAAGCCATGTTGATTGGGAGAGAGAAGCTTTCGAACCCCTTAATATAACTGATCATACAGAATAATCTCAAATAGTTTAGAAAAAAATTACAGAGTATTGAGGTGGGTCTAAAATTTTGTATCAATGTTTTATCACCCTTCTTAAAAATAGGTATGACTTTTGCTGTTTTCCAAGTATCCGGAAAATGCCCTTATCAAGTATTAATTAGAATTGGGAAAGAAAGGACTACCGCGCAATCTTTTACTATGAAACTGGGTATTTCGTCAACACCGGCTGTTAGTTTGTCTTTGAATTTTTTGCTAGCTAGTATTAGATCTTGAGAGGATATTGTGTGAATGCCTATTATATCGGAGTTTAACACAGGGGACTTAACATAGTTATTGAGAGGAGAAATAGTATAAACACTGTGGAACTAATTTGCAAATGCATTAACAATGCTTTGAGGATCTGTGTATTCGTTGTCACCCTCCATTAGGGTACCAGGGATGCCGGTATGCCCCTTTTTACTTCGGACAAAAGACCAAAAGGTGGAAGGATCAGAAATCATGTTCATATTAGCGTTTCTTATATAATTTTTATATGCATCGTCACTCTGAGCATGAATAAGACGTCTGAGCGAGAGAGATAATGAACCGGCGTTTTATATTTTTTGTATTCTTTATGTGCTTTTTCTTTTTTATATATATTTTCAATTATATCATGCGAAAACCAGGGTGGAAAGCGACGGCGGCGTTGCCGTTTTAGCGGAGTACAGCCTTGAAAAATTGTATACATTACTTGGTAAAATGCTGCACAGCATGTATTGACGTTCTGACTTTCCAGTATTGATGACCAGTCGGCCTCAAGAAGCAAGCTATATAAGCAAGGAAAATCCGCCTTTCTGAAGTTGTACTGTTTAGGACTGTTCTTATTAATACGAAAATTATTAAATGAAGGATGAATAGCTTCAAAAGTAATGAAAAGAGAGGGATGGTGTGTGTCTTCTGCAACAAAAGGAACATCACCACATCGTACAACCTTGCAAGATATGTTTGAAAACACCAGATCGAGTAAACGGTTATTTGAATTTAAAACGTTATTGGGCTGTTTGACATTTAATATATTTGCTAAGTTACAGATTAAGCCGCATTTCGATTCAATTACAGTGTCGCTTACATAATCTGGTATGTTAAAATCACCCATAATAACTAATTTATTGTCTAGTAGTTGCTCGGCAGCAAGAATGCAGTCAATAAATACTTCCAGTTCAGTGTTGCTGATATGAGGAGGAATAAAAACAACAAAATTAAAGAAGTTTATCTTACAACCCACACAGTCCACATTGGGAGTACTATTGGCGAGGAAGGTTAGATCAAGCCTTAGGGAGTTCCAACGACGATTTACACCCAGCATGGCACCTCCGCCTCTGGAAAGGCCCGTAGCCTGACGGTCTCGGTCCGCTCGAAACACTACAGAGTCCGGTGGAAACAGCTCTGTATCAAACACTTCCGGTTTTAACCACGTTTCGGTCACTGCAATAATGTCCATTTCGCTTGATGAGACGCTTAAGAAAAATGTATGCTTCTTGGTGTTAAGGCCGCGTACATTTTGATAATAGCAGGATATAGGAGTGGTTTGCGTAGTTCGAGGGCTTAGTTTTTTTAAACAATATTGGGCCTGCCTCCAGGGTATGCTATGACAAGGTTTGTTTCACTATTAGCTCGGCGGCGCTTCAGTTCTTCCTGAATGACCATCTAGCTATGAAGTGTGAACAATTGCAAAAAATATTTCACACAATAGGAAAATGTGCCATCCAGATATATTTTATTTGCGTTGCATAATGCACTCACGTTAGTTTCTGTCGAAAACACAACTATTTTCTTCTCTAAATTGTTAACGAATAAAAATTGTTTAACCTCTGTACTCCTTATTTCAAGTGTATTCAAAATAGTTATAGTTTCACTTAGAGTCTTCGGTAATGGTGGTTAGTTTT
Source organism: Kuschelorhynchus macadamiae (assembly GCA_030620095.1). Taxonomy (NCBI): domain Eukaryota; kingdom Metazoa; phylum Arthropoda; class Insecta; order Coleoptera; family Curculionidae; genus Kuschelorhynchus; species Kuschelorhynchus macadamiae. The sequence continues at coordinate 265,909 of JAUTXW010001580.1, forward strand.
TGCGTTTGTTGTTGTAAATGTTATTTCTTATGTTGTGAACATCTCTTGTTGTGATCGTAGACATATGCCCAGGATGCTGCTTGAAAGCTGAATGCAAGATCTTCGAAGGTTTTTCTGACAAATCGTCTTCTGCTTTAGCACTATTCGAAATCAGTTGCCGATTAATTTTCTTTTTATCCGTTGTATGATTGTGATTCAGTTCATTCCTTGAAACTACATTTTCTTCCCCAACTGTGAAAAATTTGGCAGTACAGTTTTGGAAGGTGCACGTCCAAAACTTTTCACCACTTTTCAATGTTTTCTTTAGCGAAAATTTTGCGTTTTCGAACATTAATAACGGTTTTCCTCGTTCACTTAAACACTGTAACACCGATATATTTTTTTGATGCTTGCTGAAAGACATTCAGTAACATATTAAAATTATATAAGAAACGGCGCACTGGGTAGAAATCCTATGCACCCATTCCAGCACGCTTACAGGACGGCCATGTCGACGGAGACGGCGCTTCATAGTCTAGTCAGTAGACTGGAGGTGGGGGTCTACTCCAAGGAGATGGCTCTGGGTGTGTTCTTGGATATCGAGGGGGCGTTTAACAACACCACCTTTGACTCCATTAGTGAGGCTGCTGAGAGTTTTGGCGTGGATAGGGCTGTAACTAGGTGGGTTCGCGTCATGCTTGAAAGCAGAATCATAACATCTTCTCTTGGGAGCGTGACAGTATGCTCGTCCGTGGTCAAAGGATGTCTTCTGATGAGTTCTTTCTCCGCTCTTGTGGTATCTGGTTGTGGATGGGCTGCTTCATACTCTCAACGAGAGCGGAGTTTATGCTCAAAGCTACGCTGATGATCTTGCCATTATAGTAATAGGCAAGTGCCCAAACACCATTATAAGGCTCATGCAGAGGGCTTTGGCCATGGTGGAAAAGTGGTGCCAAAAACACGGCCTGTCTGTTAATCCGGATAAGACCGAAATGGTACCATTTACCCATAGTAGAAAAGTGGACCTTGAGAGGCTCACCCTCTTTGGGAAAGAATCCGGGTCGGTAAAATATCTGGGTGTCTTAATAGACTCCCGACTGACCTGGAGGGATCATATTGAAAGGATCACAAAAAGGACCACAGCGTGTCTATGGGCGTGCAGACGGTCCTTCGGATCAACTTGGGGTTTAAAACCTCGTATTGTGCATTGGCTTTACACGTCGGTGATAAGGCCAATGATCACTTATGGCGCTCTTGTGTGGTGGCCCGCCACTCGCAAGACCATATACAGAAGGATGCTTGACAAGCTCCAGAGACTGGCGTGTCTGGGCATAACTGGAGCCATAAGAACCACACCGACCCGATCTATGGAGGCTATTCTGGGACTAAGTCCTCTGCACTTGCTTGTAGAGGAAGAGGCTCGGAAAGCTTCTGTTCGTTTAAACGACTGGGGTCGTTGGATACACAGAGACTGGAATTTTGGGCATACGCGAGTTTGGACTGAACTGATCAGAGTAGACCCTCTCCTAGCATGGAGAGATGCCAGTATTCCGGTCTCAATTGCCTCTAAAAGGTTTTGTGTAATTGTTCCTGAGAGAGAACAATGGAGGGATTCCTCCCCATCCTTCCTCAAACCGGAGGGCCTTGTCTGGTTTACAGATGGCTCTCTCTAATGAAGGAGGGAGTCTTGCTCTTGGACGGTATGCGACTGTATATCAGGCTGAGATTACAGCAATCTTGGACTGCGAGTTGTACAGGAAAACCTTTCCAGAGGATACCACGACAAGCATATCTATATATGCTGTGATAGTCAAGCCGCGATTAAAGCTCTGTCCTCGAACAGGGTCAATTCGCTGCTAACATTTGAATGCAGGAGAGCCCTAGAGAGGCTGTGTGAGTTCAATAGGGTTAGCCTCATTTGGGTGCCTGACCATCAGGGCATTGGGAGTAATGAAGGGGCGGATCAGCTGGCTCGGGAAGGTAGCAACACTGCTTTCACTGGGACGGAACCTGCTCTTGGAATTGCTCCTTCAGTTGTCAAGGCTAGGATTAAGAATCGCACTGTCGAGGAATTCCGTGCTGAATGGCACGAGCTGGCAGGACTCAGACAGTCTAAGGTCTTCATATCAGGCCCTTATAGCCGATCTGAGTCTAATAGACTTCTAAATCTAAACAGAAGTCAACTTAGAACTATTACCGGGGTCCTAACTGGACACTGGCTAGTGAAATATTACCTGCATAAGATTGGACTCGACAACGATCCATACTGCAGGTTTTGTGCTGAGGTAGATGGAACTACTGAGCATCTAGTCTGTCGATGTGACGCTTTAGTCAACGCCAGACTGCTTTGCTTGGGTGACACCTACGTGGAACCCGAGCTTGTGGGACGTGCGCGACCAGAAAGGGTCCTTTCTTTTCTAAAAAGGAGTGGGCTCTTGGCCTGACACGCCTACTTGGGGGGATAGTACAATGGGCCCCAGTGAGCCTAAGTGCTGCCCTTGTCAGGCTCCCCATCTATGTCTATGTCTAACATATTAAATTTCCTAATGAAAGTACGTCTAAATATAATTCCTACAGGTTCCCAAAAAAACAAGAAGTAAAAAGTTAAAATCGTTTTTTAAACTATCTAAAAATCCTCTAAAGCTATTTAAAGTTTATGTATCCCACTTATCTCTATTCTCCAATATACTATCAAATAATTCAGTTAAAGACTCGCGATGTTCAAAAATTGTTAATACTAGCCTGCCATTGTAATTCCAGCGCGTAGCAGCAACTTTCGGTAGTTTCTTCAATTATTGTATCCAATGCTTGTTTGTCATTCCACTGAAAGTTGCAAAAAAACATTTTGCATTCTTTTATTTTAATTTGTGTGCAGAACCGTGCGGTGAAATTTTAAGAAAGGGAAGCATTTTTTAGAAACTTACCTATTTGTAATGCAATTCGATTCTTCGACCATTTTTTGCAAATTCGTCAATGACGTCATCATAAAAACGTCGATGCTCCGACATATTTTGGAGAAGTTTATTTTCAATGGACAACAGCGATATATGCGAAAGTCTCTCCTGCCCCATGGAATTTCTCACGAAATTTTTTATACGTTTAAGGGTTGAAAAATTGCGTTCTACTGATGAACTTGTGGCAGGTATTGTCAATACTAATTCACACAATTTCGACACTTCGGTGTAGGCATCTTCCAGCTCCTTGTCTTTTAAAAATTGCATTAGTTCCTTAGAGTTATTTTTTGTCCTAATGGCATCAGTTTCGTAAATCACTTTTAGTTCAGATCGCAGTAACACTCGGTCGAAGAACTGGCCACAATGAAGAAGAAGAGATTTAAACGCATCTTCTAGAAAAGTTTTTCCTTTAAATGCATCAAAATTGCAGAGCTTGAGGAATTTAAAATCATTTAAACCGTTAAATCTATAGTTTATTTGTTGCTAAATTTGATCGATTATTTCATAAAAGAGGCGTCTTTATGATGTTTGAACATCTCCCACCTTGTCTGTTCGAAGACGCTTGGCTTGTAGCTCTACATTTAACGTCATCGTGTTCTCCCAAAATAGGGCAAAGTTATCTCTTTTTTGGTTTAACATGGACTAAAAATCATCCACTTTTTTTAGGCAAAAAGCAATATCATTTGTTTTTGTTTGTAATATATTAAAAACATTGTCCGAGAATGGAAATATTTCTGAAAATATGTTCAACAAATAATTAAAATTAAAATCTCGTTTCAAACAGTCCAAACACCCCCTCGAACTATTTATTGCTTCTGACTCCCACGTTTCATTATTTTCTATTATATTCTCAAATAGTTCATTATTTTCAGTATTTTCAGATACTGTTAACACAAGTCTTCCATTATAGTTCCACCTAGTAGGAGCTACTTTGGGCAATCGTTTGTGGACAATGGAGTCCAAACTTGTGTACGTTTTGTTTACTTGGAAAAAAAAGCAGCCATGCCACTTAAAGTAACGAAAAATACTTTACACTCTTTAATGTGATTGATGGACTAGGATAAAACTAAATTTAATTTATGAGCAAAATAATAGACAAACACAGAACTTGGGAAAGTTTCTCTAACTTTAGCTTGCAGACCCCCTAATTGTCCTGCCATCACTGCAGCTCCATCATAGCTTTGAGCAACTAATTTTTTCTCTCCATTAATGTCTTTAGTAACGTTATAAACTACGGTATATAATGCATCTGCTGTATGATTTTCGGACACATTCTTAAAACCTAAAAATCACTCTTGAATACTTCCGTCTGTTTTAACGTAGCGTATTACTATAGATAATTGGCTAAAATTAGCGATATCAGTTGTTTCGTCCAGAACAATAGCAATGAACCGCGCCTCGCCAATCTCCTGCTTAATTATTTTTAGAATAATGGTTGCAACAGCGGAAATTAAATCATTCTGTCATCATATTTAGCCATTAAACTAAGTAAATCTTGAAAATTTCCTCTATTTGAAGAAACCCTTCTTTCGTCATGACCTCTAAATCCCAATTCGTGCTGTCCGAGAAAACAAACAACATCGATAAGTCTTCTTAATATTTGCCTATTTTTATCGACTAGTTCATTGTGTTCGCGGTGACTAATTTCCAACTGTTTATTAAGGGCGTGTTCAATTCTGGGTTTGCCAAAGACTTTTTCTTTTATGACAGCCTGCAAATGCGCTTGGGACATAATGTGTCTTTTTACAGCTTTATGGAAATTGTTTAAATCGGAAAAACCAGTTTTATTCCAGAGACCTTTTTCATTTTCAAAAGGTAAACATGGCCAACAAAATAATTTACTTATATTTTCACACCCTGTCATCCATTTAAATTACAATTTAATTTAAATAAATATTTTTAATAGGTTCACTGCAATTTTATACAGTGCGTTAGCCGTTCTATCTTCTGACACGTTAATAAAACCTAAAAATATTTCCTGTAGGTTTCCGTCTCCGTTTACAAACCGCACCACAGCAGAAAGCTGACTAAAATTGGTAACGTCAGTCGTTTCGTCCAAAATAATAGCTACAAAACGCATTTGATTAATTTTTTCTTTAATCTTGTTTAAAATAACATTAGAAATTGCAGAAATTAAATTGTTTTGAATTCGATTTGAAGTGCCTTGAAACCCACTGCCTTGTTCCAAATGAGTTTTTAAACGAGGGTCATATTTAGATAATAGATCAATAAGCCTTTTTGGCACATCTATTTTTATTAACTAATTCATTATGTTGTTGATGACTAACTTGTAACTGTTTTTTTTTCTTTGATAACAGCTTGCGAGTGATTCTTAGAGCTAATGTGTCGTTTTACTACTTTATATAAATTATTTAAATCGCCAAATTCGTTGTTTATTCCACACACCATGTTCATTAACAAAAAGCAAACAAGTCCAACAAAAAAGGTTATTTCTTATCTCATCTTCTATATATATATATAGGGTGTCCCACGACGAACTGCGCCGATCGATTTCTCAGAAAGTAGGGTTTGGAAAAATTTCAAACATTTGTTTAACGCTGTTCGGTGAAGGTTTCTGTTTATCTGGATATCTATCAGCAAATATCTGGCATATTCTTGTTAAAACTCTGTTAGATTCCCCACAGATAATAAACAAATTCAAATAATCCTCGTGTGTGTAATTTAATCGCCCCGGCATGATTATTAGTTTAATAATTATTATAATTACTACAATACATAAATAATATTTTAGTAGGTAATTATCAAACGACAACAAATATTACGTTTCTATAGTAACCAATTGGTTTTGTTCTCACCAGGCCTCCCCGTCATGGCCAACTAACAAGAAAACTTTCCATCTGGTATTATTAGAATAAAAAATGTTAAATCGTCAATAACTCAAAAACTACAAATTTTTGAATAGACAACTTTATACAAAGTCACCCTTATTTTAAGTGTTAAATAAGATAAAATTGTAAAAATTGGGGGTTTCCATTTGAAAAAAGTAACTTTTAACGACTTTTTAATGTATGTTTATATAAGTTTATGATCACCCTATATTTATTTATTATAAAAATATCAGCACAGGCCACTAAAGTGTACCCTTTTAGACAAGGAAGCCAAACGCAAATAAATAATAGAGACTTCAATAAGCAGATATTTATAGTTATGTCTAGACCTGCAAACGTCATTTTTACATAAAATTCAAAATATCTCAGAAACAGTTGAAGGTATAGGATATTATACATGAAATATACGTAGAATTTTTCGAGGAATCCAAAAACTCGATAATATACAGGGTATTCTATTTAAAAAAACAAAGTTGACGTCTACTTCCGGTATAACCGGAAGTGCCGCCATCTTGAAAATATTTTGTGCGAATTGCCCCCATCGACTTTAGTTAGCTGCCAAAATTTCAAATTTTTCTAAAGCCTACTTTCTGAGAAATCGATCGCCGCAGTTCGTCGTGAGACACCCTGTATATATATATATATATATATATATATATATATATATATATATATATATATATATATATATATATATATATATATATATATATATATATATATATATATATATATATATATATATATATATATATATATATATATATATTTTTGCCGCATGTTTAGGAAAACACCATGTATATATTTTTTGTTCATATTATATTTGATAGTTGAGTGTTTCATGTATGTTTAACATTAAAATTCTGCAAATTTCCTGCAATTGAGTATCTGCCTGTTGGAAATAAAAAGATTATTTATTTATTTATAATGCTAAATATAACATGAATTTGAAAAGAACCTCCAATGAGATAGATTGTATTAGGCAGTTAAAGACTTCTACTAAATGTTTTTTTTTTTCTGTTCACCATTCAGTTTGGAAATGTTTTAGTCAAATAATTTCTCAGATTACAAACTAATTTCATGAATTATTCACAATGCCTAGGGATTTTAAAAATATTACAAGGATTTCACAGATTACATAAGATTTTATAAAGGTTGTACACTTATTTTAACAATAAGAGTTTCTAATTCCCTACCTTATTATGAAAAAAAATTGGAATATTTAAATATCAAAAAAAAGCAATCTATATGACAGACTGATAGTTTGTAATAAAAGAAAGTTAGACGCATTTTGGACTTAGCTGGCATGGTATGAGTAGCTTTTACTAACCATTTTCACAGCTACATTATTCACACTCACTGCACCGCTGGCTTTTAGTAACGATTCTACATACTTCAGTGCCAAACGTCCCACAACTAGATCGTCAAAGGCGGCAACGGAATGCAGCCCCGTTGAGGAGGAGGAAAAGGCGACGGCTGCGACAAAGTCCCCGTGCAGTCTCTCTTTCGTGGCACAAGAACTCCAGTCGAAGCTGAACTTGGGTAACCACGATGTCCCTGAAGGGGTGGCGGACTTCGACAAGGAAAATTGGGACGATATCTACCAGGTCTCGCACTATGCCATGGATATATTTAACTACTATAAAGAAAAGGAGGTAAGTATAGTATCTTAAAATTCACCCTCGGGTTGTAATGCATTTTTGCGATTCTAGGGTCAAATGTTTTGTTTATATAAACATTTATAAGATGGAGACTAGAGACACACATGTTTAAGTTTGATTGTCTTCCCGAGACACATCGACTACGCCAAAATGTCATTGCGCATCTGTCCGAAGACCTCACTGAATCATTCAGTCGGTAGTAGTGACTAAGAATGGGCGTCGGCTATATCTCCGGAACCTGTCATGATAGAGACCAAAAATAATGCTTTTACTCAAAGCAACACCGCAATGTTCGGTTTACTATTTTACTATATTTTTCTAGATTCATGCATACTACGATTCAAAAATATGCGGCGCAGTAATGCCGTTCGGATTAAATGCGGTCAAAAATCGGCACACTTAATTGAAAGTCCAAAATATACTATTTAGATTCCCAAATGTTTCCTAGTGTTCATGTAAAGATAATACAATTTTTTAATAATTCAGCATTTCAAATAGCACTATAGTCTAATGCGGTCTTATCGTGCGGGTCCAAAGGTCACCAACAGTATGAATCAAATCAGAAAACACAGTGAATACCAAAATGTTGTGTGATTCTCTTATCGAGTTATTAAATCTCGGTGGGCTATTTACAAATATACAGGGAGAAAGAAAATATTTTTTTTTATTATATTACACAATATTATTAAGATAGCCACTTAATATTATTTTATATATTAAATGCCGAGGGACTAAATAGGAAAATTAGCTAAATATGTATTTGGTTGAAAATTTTTGGTTGGCAAAAACAAAAATACACAAAATGGCAAGCGCCTTAATAAAGTCGGAAGGCGGTTCGAATCAGTGGAACAATCAGGATATGTTCTGTTTATACAGCCACTTAATGAAATGAGATTTATTTATCAATATATAAATATATATATATATATATATATATATACTTATATAGTGTCATTTATTTAAATGGGGACCGCCCCTGTGCAAAGAAAACTTGTTTTTTTTGTATTGTGATGAAATTTTATTTTGCAAAAATATTATACACTTTTGTTAAAAACACAAGATAATTAGTTATTACTTCCCTTGTGAAATTTTTTCAGATCTTTACGTTTAAGGGTCCCTAGATGCCGGAAAACATGTTTTCTCAATTCCGTCTGTCTGTAGGTATGTCCGTCAGTCTGTGTCTTCGCGGCATAGCTAAAAAACTACTTATGAATTTCAAAAATACAGGCTATATATATATATATATATATATATATATATATATATATATATATATATACAGCCTGTATTTTTCGTTACCATTCGAGTTTTGGTAAGGCGATTTTACCGATTTTTATATATCAAATTTTGTCTTATAATTAATAAAAAAATTTACTTATTTTAAACACGCTTTAAAATTGGAACAAGTATTCTATAATTACACAGGTCTGCAAAAAGAAAAAAATTGAGAGCTGTTTTTGTTACTTATGTTTTGTTTATGTTTTTGGGTGTGCTGAATCCGAAAATGATTTCCGTTTTGTCATGAGACGAACGTTTTCTAACAACTAGGGTCGCTATGTAAAATGAGACCTCTAAAAAAATAAACAGCAATAGACTTAAAAAATAACTTTTTTATTACAAAATCATTTACTAAACATATTTTTTAAGTGAAATAAACCTACTAGAACTCACTAAAATCTATTCTTTTTTCCAGTGAGGCTTCTCTTGGTATATTTACGCTTATGGGTAGCGTCTGGAATGTCTCTCTGAAGCATCCAACAGTAGTCTGCCATCATTGAAACGTTCCATCTTCCCTGGTATCTTTTTTCCATCTCTTTGATATCCTGATGGAATCGTTCACCTTGCTCCTCACTTACAGCCCCCAAATTTTCCGGAAAGTAGTCAAGATGGGACTGGAGAAAATGCACGTTAAGCCTCATCAAGCAACCTAATGATTTAAATGCTTCTAGCATTCTGTCGATTTGCTTGTAGTTTGGATCTTTATTAAGAAATTTCTCAATAACTTCCTTAAATGCAATCCACCCTTCTTTTTGAGGATCCGTCATAGAATTGATAAACTGTTGATCAGTCATAAGCCTTCTAATGTCTGGTCCGACAAATACACCTTCCTTTATCTTTGCCTCCGAGAGGCCTGGAAACTTGGCGACCAAGTATTTGAAACAATCTCCATCTCGTGGAAGTGATTTTACGAATTGTTTCATTAATCCCAACTTTATGTGAAGAGGTGGTAAAAGAACTTTATGGCGTGGTACCAATGTTTCTCGAAGAACATTCTTTTCACCAACTTTGAGCTCCCTTGGCGGCCAACTCTTCTTAGTCTAGTGATTTTGTCTGTCTCGACTGTCCCATAAACATAGAAAACAAGGGTATTTAGTAAAACCACCTTGTTGTCCAAGTAACATGCACAATACTTTAAAATCCCCACACACTTGCCAACCGTAGTCTTCGTATTTTAGTTTCCGAAGAACCAATTCCAAGTTCTCATAGGTTTCCTTAAGGTGTACAGAATGACCTACAGGAATGGAGGCATAGTAACCGCCGTTATGAAGCAAAACGGCTTTAAGACTTCTTTTTGAAGAATCTATAAAAAGACGCCATTGTGAAGAATCATATTGAATTTTAAATTTTTCCATCAAACCTTCAACATTGGTACAATAAACCAACTCCCTCTCTTGGGCAAAATAAGGAACGAATTCCTTTTCGCGATATCGGAACCACGAAAAAGACACTCCTGGCAACAATAAATTTCTGCTTTTAAGTCTTGATCCAAGTAACTCGGCAGCATCTTTGGGAAGATTCAAGTCTCTCACCAAATCATTCATCTCTCCCTGGGAAAACAATTTTGGACTTGAATCATCTTCAAAGTCAGAACTTGACTCCTCATCTTGTTCAGGTATCTCCTCGTCAGACATTGAAATCTCTTGCAATGTAGCAGGGGCTTTGGGTACTTATTTCTCCGCCATGAGCAATAGGACGAATCGCAGACTGAAGGTTGGGGTAAAAAATGGAACGTTTCCATTTTGAATTATACCCTTCACATCGATTGAACAAAAATAACAATCGTCACTATGGTTCTTTTGCTCGCGCCATACCATAGGAATCCCAAAACGGAAAGCTTTTTTCTTACCCTTGAACCAGTTTCGAAGGTCTTCAACACAACGTTTACAGACTTTATGAGGTGCCCAAACTTTATCTTGATCCCCAAGTTTTAAGCCGAAATATGCAAAATAAACCTTTTTAACAAAATCTGTGATATTCAGTTGTTGCTTTAAAACTGTATATTCACCACAAATATAACAGAAACTGTCAGGCGAATTCACACACTTCCATACAGACATAGCACTTTATTTAAGAAATAACGGAAAAACAATTACGAGCGACGAACTAACACGTGCTAGTGCCGGCTTTATACTAGAATAATAAAAACGGTTAATGAAGCCACGTGCTCGGGTATCCGAGCGGGTGCTGCGAATCGGTCAGTGGCGTAACCACTCGCTAAATTAAATAATACAAAAATAAAAATGTAATGCAAACGGGTCTGGCAAAGACTCGTACGTTAATGAGTAAAAATATTAACAAAAATAAAAATCCTCTCATTACCATAGAAACTGTGCATTTTGCTAAATATCCTGACGTCTAGGATTTTTTTCAATATTTTTTTCGTGTTTAGCACAACAAAATACGTGGAAATCAGTTGAAAGTAACCAAACAGCTTTTTTGTTGCAGACCTGTGTTATTTATTTATTGCCTACAAAATTACAAATGTACTAAAAAAGTAAGCAAAAAAATGGTGTCACATTTAATAAAAAAAAATTTAAATTAAAATTCACTGGCTAATATCCAGGAGACAGCGGCAAAAGCTCTGAGAATCGGTATAAGGAATGTACAGAAACTTGTGCTTGAAAAAAAAAAACATAATTTACTTCCGAAGAAGATTAAGAAATGTACACGAAAAAATCCAAAGGCAAAAGACTTAAGTTACAACGCAAAAATGGATATTCATAATGCAATTTATGATTTATACACGTCAAAGACTAATATAATCCTTCAGAAACTTTTTAATATTATAGACTAAAAAATATCATCATCACTTAAAAAGTCCTCATCTTCTGAGTCGTCCTCAAATGGCGCAATGATGATTGGTGCTATTTCGACATCTAGAACTCGTTTTCGATTCTACCAATCCCATATTAATTTCTCCGTATGTTCCACAGATTTCTTCCAGTACTCCGGCGTAATATAATTTAATGAATCTTGTCAAACAATTTGCACTTCATCTGATGTAAGACCATCGTTCACGTGTTTTTCGTAATATGATTTTGCCCCAGCCCATATTAATTCTATTGCGTTAAACTGGCAATGGTATGGCAGCAGTCGTAAAACCTCATGTCCATTTTCCCGTAATATTTCATCTACGGCATATATTATTGGTTTTTTAATAGATTTTGTCATTAAAAGAAGTTCTAGTTTCAGCATATTGGGTAAAGGATTTTGTTTTTGTTTTATTAGCCAGTCATAAATATCACTTTTCTTCCAGGATGGAGTAGGTTGTTTATTTAAGATTCTTGAATGATAAGATACATTATCCAGAATGATTAAAGATGGAGCATCTAAATTTGGAATCAGTTGTTCTTTTAACCACTTTTCAGACAATTCACAATTCATATTATCATGGTAGTCCATACTTTTGGATGTTGAAGAAAACAGTAAACTTGCACCTGGGAGAAATCCTGTTGAAGAACCTGCATGCAAAATGATGAACCGTTTTACCGTCCCACATCCCTTTTTCCTCTTGGCGCTTTTTACAGACTCGTCCTGCCAAGATTTCGAACCACTTCAATTAGAAAATATCCAAGTCTCGTCTAAAAATACCACTTTTCTAAATTTTGAATTAACATTTTCCGTGTAATTCTTTAAAAACTGGATACGCTGACTTGCTATATTCGATTACAGTCCTTTTTATATCGAAAACCCAACATTTTTATTAATTTTGACAACGATTTTAGTCCAATTTCCAATATGCCTCGATTTTTTAAAGCTTTTTTTAAAACTTGAATGATTATATTAGTTTTTGATGTGTATAAATCGTAAATTGCATTACGAACATTCATTTTTACATTATCACTTAAGTCTTCTGTCTTTGGCTTTTTTCGTATACATTTTTTAATCTTATTCGGTAGTAAATTATGCTTTTTTTCATGCACAATTTTCTGCACAGTCCTTAGGCCGATCCCCAGAGCTTTTACTACTGTCTTCTGGATATTGGGCGGTGAATTTTCATTTTCGTAATATTTTATTAGATTTAATACCATTTTTTTTCGCTTGTGGATGCAAAAACCCGAAAATTGTTTTGTATTACTCATTTTGTCACTGACTTGTCAACCTGACTTTGAAGTGACATCGCTCAAAGATTTTTGCAACTGCTGGTATTTATATGTTTATCCTCTTTTTTCATATGAAAATATCATAGGTCTATCTAATTCATCTTCCGAATTTTATGCTGAGGATATGATCACACGTAATAAAGGAAAAACAAACTTAAAAAGTTTGTCGTTGATAAGTACGATTTCGCTGTAATTTCAAAAAATTATTTAAAACCCACTAAAAAAAGAAAACTAAAAAGGGTTTATTCTAGAAAACAAGCAGTTACAGGGACCAAGGTGGAATAAAAAAGAAACGTGTGGGTGTTGGTGATATAAATAAAAACAGACCTAGACGGGGTGAGTTTTATTAGATGTTTAGTACAGGGATCTCGGAAAATATAGCTGACAGAAAAAAGTTTAAATTAGTAAACATTTGCAGGTTTGTACGCCCTGTTAAAACTTATCTTGGTTTTCCAAAACTTGACAGCTCCCAATAGATATTTAATAAAAACTGGTTTTTGACATAAATTGATGTTTTTTTAAATGGAAACCATATCATATTTTTCTTCTATCACAGAGAGATTAGTCCACAGAGAATTTTATTACGATTCTAACAATATATCACACTTCACACTTATCGGACGTTACGAACTAAATAAACACCATCAATGCAAGGTGATGGTAATTGCAAAGAAACGAAACTTTGGACCCAGAATCTAATTACGTCATCTTGTAGAGGAGAGAAAGTTGCAATGAAAATGTGAAATTTATTTTCATCCATCTTTTTTAAAAATAAATTAACATAAACCTCAATTTTGGCACTTTTAAAGAAATAATATCATATTTGACGTATATCGGATATATGTCACCTCACAAAGGTTATTTGTCAAAAGATAGTTGACAGTACCATTTCGAATATACCAGATCAGTAAGTAGAGAGTAGTAGACCAAACAAGTAATAAACTTGACAATCGATAATTTCGTTCAAATCAAAACAGTTCCGTCTTGCTATTAATGTGTATATATATATATATATATATATATATATATATATATATATATATATATATATATATATATATATATATATATATATATATATATATATATATATATACATATATATATATATATATATATATATATATATATATATATATATATATATATATATATATATATATATAGTAGAGAAACAGAAAGTTCAATTTCTGTGCGGTTCTTGGTCGTAGAGTTATACAAAACGAAAGAACTAACAGTAAGGATTACTGCTTCACCATTTTGTCCAGAATCGACCAAAACAAGACGCTATGTTTTGGTCGATTCTCGACAAAATGGTGGGGGAGTAATCTTTACTGTTCTTTCGTTTTATATATATATATATATATATATATATATATATATATATATATATATATATATATGTATATATATGTATATATGTATATATATATATATGTATATAAACCACTCGATATGCCTATTCTTATGACTAAAATTAATACTAATACAAGTTTGAGAAACAGTAGGTGATAATTATATAAAAATCCTATTTGCGACAAACCGATATTTTCTGTACAAAATAAGAAAGATGAAGTTTTCAGAGGGAAACAATCAGCATTTGTAAAAAGTCAACTTAAACGTCTTATTTCCATCCCACACATTCCACAAGCAATTTGACAATTTTTGTATGGTATTATTTTGAATTAACATTAGATACTCTAAACCTACTCAAAAACTTGCCACTACACTCTTTCCTTTATCAATTTGTGTGCTCAGTTTTTAAACATTTGGGGCTAACGTCAATATCTCCGAAGGCATACGTAATTTCGCAAATTTCAAAACGTCAATTTACAGGGCACTAAATTGCGCAACGTTGTTTTAAACTTTGCTGCATCTCTTACCGTTTCCGAGATCTTAATAGTGAGAATTTGTTTTAGCTGGTATACATACATAGATTACTCTAAAACATAGAAACCCACTGCTAAAATTAAGGCTACTTCTCAGGTTATGTTTAGAACATCGAAGTAATAGTATCTATAAAAACCTAGCCTTGTTGGAATGTTGTCCTTTTTTGAGTCTAATTTGCTAGGATATAAACCTATAACTGTTCTTAATTTTAGCCTCAGTTCCCAATCGGAGACTACATGGACACCCAAGTCTGTCTCACAAAGTGGATGCGATCACTTTTGGTTGACTGGATGGTTGAAATTCAAGAAAGTTTCGAACTTAACCACGAAACCTTATACTTAGGAGTTAAGGTAATTTTAGAGTTTTAATATAGAATAGCGTCAAAACGGTAATTTTTCATTTGATTTTTTTTTTGTATAAGCCTTATCTGTCTGTCTGTAAATCTTTAATATATTAATAGTCCAGTCCAGTGGAGAATCAAACTTCAGGAAACTTAGCCTTTTTTAAATTGCTGGTTTTCGAGAGCTTTTTTGAACTAGCTGAAAGTTTTACTGCAATGCATTCGATCTAATTCTCTTATCTAATCTAATCAATAAATTCGATCTAATTTTCAGCTAGTCGATATGTATTTGGACCGGGTGACAGTGTCAAAGGAAACTCTGCAATTGGTAGGAGCGGCGGCCATGTTCGTAGCCAGCAAATTTGACGAGAGGATCCCCCCCATGATCGACGATTTCCTGTACATCTGCGACGGGGCTTACAACAGGAGGGAGATGATCAGGATGGAAATAAACTTGCTTAAAATAGTGGGTTTCAATTTGGGAATCCCGATTAGCTATAGATTTTTAAGACGATATGCTAGGGTAAGTTACACTTGAAATATGTTAGATTTTAAATGTTCCTGGCAGTGAATTTTCAAACAGTATTAGACATAGACATATATGGGGAGCCCGACAAGGGCAGCACTTAGGCTCACTGCGGCCCATTGTGCTATCCCCCAAGTAGGCATGTCAGGCCAAGAGCCCACTCCTTTTTAGAAAGAAAAGGACCCTTTCAGGTCGCACACGTCTCACAAGCTCGGGTTCCACATAGGTGTCACCCAAGCAAAGCAGTCTGGCGTTGACTAAAGCGTCACATCGACAGACTAGATGCTCAATAGTTTCATCTACCTCAGCACAAAACCTGCAGTATGGATCGTTGTCGAGTCTAATCTTATGCAGGTAATATTTCACTAGCCAGTGTCCAGTTAGGACCCCAGTAATAGTTCTAAGTTGACTTCTGGTTAGATTTAGAAGTCTATTAGACTCAGAATGACTATAAGGGCCTGATATGAAGACCTTAGACTGTCTGAGTCCTGCTAGCTCGTGCCATTCAGCACGGAATTCTTCGACAGTGCGATTCTTAATCCCAGCCTTGACAGCTGAAGGAGCAATTCCAAGAGCAGGTTCTGGCCCAGTGAAAGCAGTGTTGCTACCTTCCCGAGCCAGCTGATCCGCCCCTTCATTACCCCCAATGCCCTGATGGCCAGGCACCCAAATAAGGCTAACCCTATTGGACTCACACAGCCTCTCTAGGGATCTCATTCAAGTGTTAGCAGCGAATTGACCCGGTTCGAGGACAGAGCTTTAATCGCTGCTTGACTATCACAGCATATATAGATATGCTTGTCTTGATATCCTCTGGAAAGGTTTTCCTGTACGCAGTCCAAAATTGCTGTAATCTCAGCCTGATATACAATCGCATACCGTCCAAGAGCAAGACTAATTCTTCCCATTAATTCCAGTCCCAGATCCCTCCTTCATTAGGGAGCCATCTGTAAACCAGACAAGGCCCTCCAGTTTGTGGAAGGATGGGGAGGAATCCCTCCGTTGTTCTCTCTCAGGAACAATTACATAAAACCTTTTAGAGGCAATTGAGACCGGAATAATGGCATCTCTCCTTGCTAGGAGAGGGTCTGATCTGATCAGTTCAGCCCAAACTCGCGTATGCCCAAAATTCCAGTCTCTGTGTATCCAACGACCCCAGTCGTTGGATACACAGAGGCCTTCCGAGCCTCTTCTTCTACAAGCAAGTGCAGAGGACTTAGTCCCAGAATAGCCTCCATAGATCGGGTCGGTGTGGTTCTTATGGCTCAGTTATGCCCAGATACGCAAGTCTCTGGAGCTTGTCAAGCATCCTCCTGTATGTGGTCTTGCGAGTGGCGGGCCACCACTTATCTCTGACGTGTAAAGCCAATGCACAATACGAGGTTTTAATCCCCAAATTGATCCGAAGGACCATCTGCACGCCCAAAGACACGCTGTAGTCCTTTTTGTGATCCTTTCAATATGATTCCTCCAGGTCAGTCGGGAGTCTACTAAGACACCCAGATATTTTACCGGCTCGGAAGGTCTCAACACTTTCCCAAAGAGGGTGAGCCTCTCAAGGTCCACTTTTCTCATATGGGTAAATGGTACCATTTCGGTCTTATCCGGATTTTCAAACAGTATTAGTAGTAGTTAAAAAAAAAAAAAAAAAAAGATACACCACACACTATATTGAAATCTTTCGGCTGAATGTTATAATACTTAATTTTAAAGGAAGCTCTCATAATATATTCAATAAGGGAAATTCAGGGCTGTCCAAGACTAACAAGTCAGTCTCATTGTTGCATGTGTTCTAGAAGGTTATAGGGAAATGCATGGATTCTGCAGATCATTGAGTTTTTTAACAGCGACAACTATTTTACAGACTGGCAATTTGGATTCATTCAACAAAGAAAAGTTTTCTGAATCCTTACTGTCCTCTGTCCTCAGCGAAGTCTTTGACTGCGTCACTCATAGAATCTTCCTATGTAAACTCAGGAAATATCACTTCAGCCACAAGAGTGTTTTACTGTTATCATTTTAGTTATCCAATAGACCTCAGGGATCGGTTCTGAGGCCAGTACCATTTGATTTTTATCAGCTATTTGCCTTTACTGAAACCAAAGGCAAAGTTGCACTTTTTGTTGATGACAGAACCATTTAGACTACTATTGATGCAATTGGGATATTCTGGGAGAAATTGAGAAAGTACAGGAACAGGCAGAGTTTTGGTTCATAAAAAGTGAGTTGCATTTGCATAGATGTTAAAATTCTCAATATTAGATGCGTATGTATCGTTTGGGATACAGAGAAGATTGTAGAACTGCCTTACCAGATCTTTACATCTTGACCCGTCCTTTGTATACTGGTGAAATTATAATATCTTCTTTCTCGTTAAGGTTCTTTAAAGCTGTTCTTTTGACAGCTGATAAGTTGGATTTTGGTCGTTTAAAACTCCGAAGTACATCTTTTCTAGATAAATTTGTCCAGTCCAGTTGTAATAAGATACAAAAACGTAGAAACATTTTAAAGTGGTAAGTTATTGCCAAAATAATCCTCCATCTCCTTCAATTTAATTCCTTTCGATTGTTTCACCAACACTGAATTCCCGAACACCCAAAAAAATGTAAACAAAAAATTAAAAAGCAAACAGAATTGCTTTAAAATTCACCCAACTAGTATTATATAATATAGGGCACAATTATGTCTAGTTCTTAAACAAATATCAGTAATTACTGTATTATATACGTATTTTACTTGTAATATCTTCACAGATGTTTTACAGTGACTTGGGGTTGAAGATATATTGTTTTTTTTTTCAGTGTGCCAAAATTACAATGCCCGTATTAACCTTAGCTAGATATGTATTGGAATTTTCCTTAATGGAATATGAAACAGTCTCTATTAGGGATTCACTATTAGCAGCAGCAGCCCTGTTTTTAGCTTTAAGGATGAAAAAAGTTAGCGGGTGGACCCCAACATTGGTATTTTACACTGGTGAGTTGAATTTACTCTTTTTGACTTTTTTTAATTGTTACGTTTTTATCACTCTTCTATTAGCTTCAACTCGTGTTTGTAAGATTCAAATCTTCTAATTCCATGATTAGAGGGATTTGATAATACAATTTAACACTTTTATATATAAAAAAATCCAAGATGGAGGGCAAGAACTGTTATTTAAGGGGTAGTTAAGTGCGCAAATTGTAAATCTTCAGTCAGCAATTCAAAATACTATTTCCAACGTGGCCGATTAATATTGTCATATGTGTAGATTTGAATAAAACTCGGGGGTATTTAAAACTCAGAACAGGGACTCACGACATAATGGACAAATTTTGATGTTGAGTGTTATGTTTGAATTTTTTTCTTTTACCTTTAACTAGTTATTATATTATATTTTTGACAATTGAGTTAGTTTTTTGACAATGTTTTGAAATAAATGATAAAAATTCAGATTTGTTCAAACAGTTTTTATTATAATTCTGAAACAGACGAGTTTCAGAACCATATATTGATTGGTTATTCGAACCGGATATAAACCAGTAATCTATGGATCTTCAGCCTACGTTCTGATATTTATAATAATGTGTAGAAAGGAAAGACTTGCAGGTGAATTTACTACTGAAGATCTCAAGAACTGCTGAAATTCTTTGGTGCAGAAGAGAACAGTTAGATAATTTTAGTAATGAATACAAAGATCTGTCCGAAAACAAAGGAATAAGAAATAACAGCAGATAATTACAATTGCTTAAAGTTGCAGGAAGAACTGACAACTCGCCAGATCTCGACTTGATTGAGTAAGACATCCTTTTAAATGAATTGCGACAAAGATGATGATTTTGCAAGTCGGGCGGTCAATTAATGAAGTAATAAAAAGTTGTCTAGTATGCAGAAGAAGTTGAGTGAAACCAGAAAATCCTGAATTGGGACATCCTCCAAGTTACAGAATTACTAAACCACAAGGAGCATTTACTTTTGTTGGTATGGACTGTTTCGGACCTGTATGGATTACTGTTGGTAGAAGATAAGAAAAAAATACAGGGTATTGTTTACATGCCTATCAGTACGAGCAGTTGATTTAGAAATAGCAGAATCCTTAACAACAAGTTCTTGTAACCTAGCTATAGATATAGCAGGACATGGTCAACCTCAAATAATCATATGCGATAATGGTACTAATTTAAAATCAGCTGAAAAAGAATTAAAGGAAGCCCTCAAAGGTATAGATGAGGAGATAGTGAAACAAAAAATGGTTGTCAAAGAAATAGACTGGAAATTCATTCCACCAGGTGTTGCAGAGCGAACACTCCCTACCTGTTACCTTTCTCAGGTTGCTAGTAGGTAGCATGTCATGTTGATGACATGAGAGCATCTTGATATCTCCCTTCAGATTTGTTACCTTAAAAATAAATAGTAAACTTCTCGAAAGGCTAATTTATTTGGAGGAATGAATTGTAAGAACAAAAGTGAAGAGTGTAAGTGTTCGCCCCTATCATTACTGCAAGGATGTAAAGATAAGCCAAGAAGCTGCAATATTCCCAGATTCGACGGTCTTCCCAAGGTACATAAGAACAATGTACCACTTCGACCGATCGTCAGTGCAATAAAAAAATTTTGATTAGTTTTAATGCAAAATTATTATACACAAATGTTCCTGTTAACCACTCAATTTCTATTATATCAGATACACTGGTCCATAACAATCTTGAAAATAAATTAATAGACCTAAACGAAGTTGTAATTCAAGGAACTTTCTATAAAAAAAACTTGAGGGGCAGCTATTGGATCTCCTCTATCACCTATGGTAGCGAATATGAGAATATCTTTATGGAGACTTTTGAGGATATTGCTTTGACATCCGCTCCACTAAAACCAAAACACTGGTTCAGATATATAGATGATATTTTTGTTGTTTGACCTCATAGGCGGAAAAATCTCCTCATATTTCTGAACCTCCTTATCAACAACATGATAATATTAAAATCACTA
This sequence comes from Kuschelorhynchus macadamiae, assembly GCA_030620095.1. Lineage (NCBI taxonomy): Eukaryota > Metazoa > Arthropoda > Insecta > Coleoptera > Curculionidae > Kuschelorhynchus > Kuschelorhynchus macadamiae. The sequence continues at coordinate 286,460 of JAUTXW010001580.1, forward strand.
TGGAAATTGAAGCTAATGAAACGATTCCCTTTTTATATATATGTTTTCAAAGGAAGGAAAACGGTACATTAGGACATTCTTGTTAATTGGTTATTAACTCACTAGTATTTAGAGCAATTTCCATTTCTGATCAAGATTCTCTAACATCGAAACTCTGAGAGGAAATGGCTACTGCACTGAAGATATTACGCGTTTAATTAGAAGATATAGTAATCCAACTCCCCGAAAGGAGAATGATAAGGAGCCACCGTTAGATGGTGTTGTTTTTCCCTACATACATGGCACTACAGACAAAATTGGACCATAACTTCGGCGGTCTAATATACGTACAATCTTCAATATACATAAAAAGATTGGACAATGCATGCGATCCCTGAAAGGTTTTGTACCTTTTCAAACAGAAGAGTATATAAAATTCCTAGCCCCTGTGGAGAAGTGTATGTGGGAGAAACAGGACGCTAAAAAAAATATCCACTAGATTTAAGGAATATGAACGACGTATTAAAAAGAAACAAATTGTTCAATCTGCTGTAGCTGAACGCCAGCATACCACTGGCTATATTATACACATGAATGAAACCGTCTTTTAAAGGGGTTTTCACTAGGTGCTACTGCTATAATGACCCCCATTGCTTCCACCCGGAGACACAGGTTTATTAAAGATCTTTGATTTGACCTGACAAAGCAATGTAGATATGCAAAAAAATTAGCAGACAACTTTTGGAGTCGTTGGATAAAAAGAGTACTTACCATCACTTACCAACAGAACAAAATGGTTCCAGAAGAAGTGCCCTGAAATAATTGGCGAATAGGTCGAATTATTAAAGTGTATCCTGGAAAAGACGGCCAGACGAGAGTAACTGTAACTTTCTGGCAGCTATTTGGATCCCTTTTTAAAGATAAGGCAAATTAGAGCTTTCTTAAGAACTGATGGAAAACTGCTCTCTTTGAAACATAAATTGATCAGATTAGTGCGAGGAGATATTATTAGATTTTTAATAATGTAACACTTAATGCGATTATATCTTGACTATTTTTATTTTTAAGGCCATTTATCATATCACATGTCATATTAAAACCAACTTCAGAAAATGAAAATTCAGTCATTGCGTTGTATCAAGTTATATCAAATCAACTGCACTTAAGTTGATTCAAAGCTGGAATTTGTTTTATTAAATCATTTGCCATGTTGGAACAATGGTTATTAAATTTATTAGGGATTATATTATTTTCTGTTAATTATAATAATGTGTATTAGTTTATATTTCAATGTTATGTTTTATTCAGTGAAGCTCTAATTTTTAAAGCACAATGCCTTTTAATTTGATTAATTATTATGATAATTATTTTCATTTGCAGGTTACAAATTAGAAGATCTAAAAAACACAGTGCTGCTATTGAACAGAGCCATCAGCAAACCACCCAAAGCGCAAATAATGACGGTCAGGAACAAATACTCACACAAAATATTTTTCGAAGTAGCAAAAACGCCCCTCATCAAGGACGAGGAGCTCTTCTAGCGCCCCATTAGCTAAATCTGTCTTTTATACATAATTTCTATTGCGGACCAAAACTCTACTTTGATTTTGTTTTAGACTTTTATCTATATTTTATACTGTGGTTATTGAAAGTTGCGAAGAGAAGTGAATTGACACTTTATTAAAAATATTGACATATATTTTTAAGTTTTATTAAAAATATAGACTCTTAAGTTTTAAACACTGATGGGAGTCATTCCTGGTTTATCCAATATTATTCAATAAATATTGTTTATTTTTATTAACGTGTAATTTTTTTTGCTAAATTATTTTATGTGAAATATCAGTGTGTATTGGAGATGTAATATCATTTCGTGACAAATTATTTAACATATTTAACTTTTCTGTGTCCTTTATAATTCATATAAAAATTATGCATAATGTCCACAAATATTAATATAAATTTTTGTTCTGTTAGGATAACAGTGTAATATATTTTTTCAATTGGTTATACCTTGAAAGTAAAAAAAAAATACCAACGTGTCAAGGGTGTTTAAATTATACTGACTTTGGTACAATAATAGTCTGGGACAATCCCGCCAATAACTTTAATAACAACTGTCACAACTAATAAAGTAATATAAACGCATGTAACTTTTGTAATTGTCGCATCTTGTTTCCAGCGTATAAATGGTATTCTTAAAATACTTGCTAATATATGTTGTCTTTCTGTGTAGACTTAAAAAAAACTATTCATTGATCAATTTTAAGGCAAAAACTTTGTTTGGGGTGACTCCGGAAGGACATTAACGGGATATAGCATAGTATATTGACTTATAAAGGTTTCTCATATATCTCTAAGAGTTATCAAACATTTATTCCAGTGGATTTCTGTTACTTACCTTCCCGTTTATTTATATATTTTTTAGAAAATACACTGATTGAGTGTGATCTTTGAATTTTATGCAAGTTTGATTCTACTGTAATAGTGCCATGTGTGTGTAAAGACTTTTTACCTTAGAATTAACTCTAAAAGTTATACGCTTGTATATCTTTAAATAACAAAATTGTTTGCGGTAATATAGTTTGGCATTTCCAAAATATACAAGCTGGAATATTTAACTAAAATAACTCCCAGAAGTCAAAAACTATTGATAATTTAGAAAAACTGTTTTGTGGAATATTCTGAAAACATTTTAAATTACATGGCTAACACCTAAATTAAACTATTTTCGAGAAAATGGTGTCTAAAAATTCTTATTTTAGGTCGCAAAATTCGAAACTTCCAGAAAAAGATAGTATAGGATTCATTTCGTTGCAAGTTTAATCCTTCGGTCTATCAAGGGTTTTAAGTGGTTCAAAATGACATTTTGAGTAACAGTTTTGAACCAGAAACTCTATGAGAACATGTGAATTTATGTTTTAAAAGAGTTGACATTGAACATTTTAATGAAATTTTAGCTTCACCTGTTTAAAATATCATTGCAAGGTAAAAATAAGTTTAAAAATTGACATATTGTCTTCACCTAAAAAATATATAGTTCAAAATGAAATACTCTTTGGACGAGAGACTACAGATTGTTATGCTATTTTACAAGTGCCAAGAAGATGCAAGAGAAGCAAGAAGAAGATTTATTGCAAATTTTCATAGAAATATATCCATCAATACAATTCTGAGGATAAAAAACCTATTTGAGGAAAATAAAACTTTACATGATAGAAAAAGAAATTCAATAAAAAATCTACTAATAACATAAGTTTTCAATGTGACCGCCGTTTTTCTCGAAACAACATCGATAATTGTTTCTAAACTTTTTACAATATGATTTTCCTGGTTAACAGTTTATTATTTTTTTTAATGTATTCATCATGAACATTTAAAAATTGAACCACATCATGCATGAGGAGGCGCCCCATCATGTTGCCAAAAAACAGTCATTCTTGAAGTTCTTTTTGTGCCGGTGTTAAATAAGTTTAAACTGAACTTCCCGAACTGTATCCGAAATAGATTATTGGCAACATATATGTCTATGAAAATTTGCAATTAGTTAAGTCCAAAGAGTATTTCATTTCACAGAGTCAAATATATATTTTTGAATATAATGTCAATTTTTACATTTTCTTTACATTGTCTACTATTTTATTAAGCAACTTTATTATTTTTTTTAATGTATTCATCATAAAGGGACGTAAATATGAGTTACAGTCATTCTTGAAATGAACCGGCAACGTCGCAATTAGTTGGCGCCATCACCATGGCAACCATTGCATTAACGAATCAGGTTGCGGACCTACCTATTTCCACCCAAGCACCATAATAATCCGACGTTGCCGTGTTGACAGAAATCATAAAATATTACCACTGATAATAGGTGATAAAGAAGATTGTGTATACAATAGCAATACAAAAAGGCAATGTCATGAAATGAAAAGAAGAAAAAAAAAGATATAAATTTTATGTGCAAAACCGCCAGAAAATGGTAATCACTTCCTCACCGTTTTGTCCGGAAACTTTTTATATCCGATCTATTAAATGTTAAGATATTACATAGCAACATTATTAGGTGTGCAAAAATAAACCCCCGTATTCACTAAAAAGGTTTAAGAGTTAAACGAGATCTGATTGTCATGACAATTTAAACTGTTAGTTCACCAGGTTATGTTTTGCTTATGCCACTGTCAATTTGTAATTGTGGCATTTACAGAAATTATTTCTTTAATTTTTGTATATGTCATCTTAAACCTATAACTGTCAAATTAGACCTGGTCAAAAATTTAAACTTCTAGTGAATGCGGGTAAGTGTCTATAGTCGGTGACTGATACTAATTCTAACTAGTTTAATATTTCGGTATAGGACATTTAAAATTCGAACATTTGGCTTTAAAAAAATAATATACAGAGAGTTGCTTCAAAACGAAGTATATGACATCCTAATGTTTACACAGGTGACGTCACCATCAAAACATTACAAAAAGATCGAGAAAATAATTTATAAAACAGTTCTTCAAAATTACCATTAGTTTTTAGGTAGTGAAATTTATTCCAGTTAATTGTTCCACCCTGTATATAATTACTTTTAGTGTTGCAGAACTGCCAGATTTGAGCATAGTACATGTTGGCGTTAATCTTTCAAAACTCCTTATTTTCAGTAAGGAAAAATATTTAGGTTAAATATGTTAGCAAGTTAATTGTCGCAGAAGCATAACAACAGAAAATGCCATTCGTACATGTGTGTACTTGTTATTACCTCTTATGTTAATATATTAAATATACTTAAATTTTAATTTTTTTTTAACCAATCCTTATGCACATTAGTGTTCAACTAAAGAAATGGTGTCCCTCATTTATAATGTTACAGATTACACGATCTATGGTGAAAATTTCAAACTAAAATTCTTAAAGGTTAAAATGCAAAAATATGGGCTGACCTAAAATATGGATGATTTCATTAATGGTAACTTAACTCAATTTTAGTTTACATCTTATTGGAGTAAGATTTTAATAAAAACATCCTGTTTGTCAACGTCAATAGTTTATTAGTACAATAAATTGAAAAATAACAAAAATAAATAAACATATAAACAAAATAAAATCTGTTATAAAAAAATATCAATTTGGTAAAGTAAATTTTTATATTTTAGGTATATATTAATTTTTACATTTGTATATATTTTAATTAATACAGGCCACAAACGTGTCTTGCTTAGTTTACCATTAACAAGCTCGTTTTTTTATAAGTATTCAGTCAAATAACGCATCTTTAAAATAAAGTAAAAAACAAATTAAGTTTATAACCTTATTGGTACTTTATACTTAAACATTTAGATTCTCAAAAAAAAAAAACGGCAAAAAACTTAATACATATACCGCGTACGTACAGGGTATACACATATAATGTCTTCTTCACATAACATTTACTTTTAATAATACAAAAAAAAAGACCTAGGATTTTTTTCTGCAGGTATTGAAACACTACATAAACTTAGCAGTATACAGGGTATGTCAAAAGTTATGTTTTTAATGGAATTGCCTGTTTATTGATTATAAATACGATTAATGCCTAACCAAACACACTCCACTTTTCCGTCCTTAACAGGCTGCCTCTTACATTAACATTTTTGTCGAATTTCTCCGGTGTCCTTAAAATCTGATGGTCATTAAAACAACTTGAGTTAAAAATTAATAGCTTTTCAATCTGGCTTGTAAATTAACAAGTTTACATAGTGGTTTTTCTATACCACTTCAGTGTACAAAAAATTCCTAGAAGCCTTTTTTTTTGTAGTGATAAATAATTAAGTCAAGGGGGTGGACATTTAATACTCGATCAGCCTGTACTGGGAGAGCCATACAAAAAAAAGGCCAGTCTAAGTTTTTGGTCCACTTAGTACAAGTATTCATTCTGCAAGCTCTCAGCAAGTAAACTTAGCAGCTCAGAATGTTCAAGAGTAATTATAAAAACCACATCTCTTTTGCAAAAATTTTCAATTTCCAGATTTTAAAATACAAAATTTGATGGTTTAATAAAAATGTTCAGAAATTACATTTCTTGGACTTAAAAAAGTAAATAATTTTCAAAATATCTCCAGTTGCCACAAATAAACACCATTCGTAAAATATAAGTAGTTAATATTCTATGAACCTGGAAAATGATAAAAAAAAGAGGACTACATATGTAGCAATTAGACAAGCACTTACAGTTAATTGACATAGAATTAATATTTGTGCCCAGTTTGTCAGAAAGAAATAAGAATCTTCTATAGTACAGAACAGATTATGTTAAGAGATTAATTAGCAAACAAATAAAGTACAGAATAAAAAATCTCTTTCCGTTATGAGGAAGTGTAATCCATAAAAAAATTGGAAATATAAAATATGAGCTATGAATAATTAATGTGAGTTAACTATGGTCAACGCAACGAATGTTCTTTTTCTTAGAGGTTTTGAAACTATGGTATCCTCGCGGTAAAAAGTTCAATTGGGTCAAATACAAATCAGATTCAATTATGTTTAAATATATTTCTAAATATACCGGATTAACGGGAAATTTTGATCATTTTTAATAATCTAAATCAAAGAGAAACATATTTTATTGATTTACCAGAAAGTTTTAATTGTTCATAAAAAATGTTTGTACATGTAAGGTAAATAATTTGTAACATCGTCTAATCTTGATAGGCCAGACTGCAGTTTTGTAATCTCTTTAGAGACCTAGCCTTCTAATGCCTTAACTCAAGTCAGTTACAGTAAAGGTACATTAAAGAAAACCCCCACAATAAATGTAAAATCGAGTGGTATGGAACTAACGCATCTTGTTAGTAAGTTCCTAAGATATCCCAGCAAGGCGATATTTCTCTGTGTAGAGACTATGAATAAGCTATGATAGAAGAACTTCTTGTCTAATCAATCAAAAAATTCATTCTAGGAGAACGCAGGCCAATCATCGCCTGGCGCGTTAGTATCCTGTATTTAGTTTGTATATTCCATGTGGATCGAGTAGTGATATATATGTAAATCTTATTGAATGTTTTGAATTGTTTCAACCTATTTATGGCCAAAATATCTTGATATTAGGGGACTTCAATATTCCTTCATTTTATTACTCAATTGCTCAAGAAAAAAAAGATATAAAAACCGAAATAATACACAATTTTATGCAATTTTTTAATTTATCCCAATTCAATTATACATTAAATGGAAATAATCGCATATTAGATTTAGTTATGACCAACTTAGTGTTCTGTAGAGAGGGATGATTTACCTCTGGTAAAACTTGATGCACACCATCCGGCCTTAAGCATCACCTGTGATCTCGAAGTTTCAATGTTAAAAAACATACCGCATAATCCTTTTAATGAAAAATACAATTTTAAAAAAGCTAACTATCCTCTTTTATATAATGAAGTGTCTAAGATCGATTGGAAGGCTTTAGATAATATTACTAATATAAACACTCAATGCGACATATTTTATGAGAAGATTTCTGAGGTTTTAAAAAAAGCAGTACCACTTTATACTAATTTTAAACGTAAGTACCCGGTATGGTATAATAAAGATATAATTAAAAATGTTAAACAAAAAGATAAGTTTTTTCATAAATATAAAAAACTGGCAGCCTTGCTCACTTAGCACAATATAAAGAATTAAGATCATTCACAAAAATACAAATAAATAATGCATATAATGATTATTTGATTTCAATTCAGGATAATCTGCTGGATGACCCCAGTAGATTCTGGAATTTCATCAATTCTGAAAACATCAGGTATACCAGATGTTGTGAACCTTAATGGAGAAACATTTGATACTGCGTCTGCTTTTGATAAATTCTTCTCTAGTGTGTATAATATATCAATAGATACTTTTGGGATAAATGATCCTTCTCGTCAAAATTTTTCGACAATTATAACGCCAAGATTCTTAACAGAGGATATTATAAAAATTTCAAGAAAACTAAAGCCCAAACTGTCATGTGGTCCAGATCAAGTTTTTTCATCAAAGATTGTATAAGTGTGTTGACAAAACCTTTGTCAATAATATTCAATTTAAGTCTGTCTCCATCGCAATTACCAGATCGCTGGAAGATCTCTAAAACTTGTCCCATATTTAAATCAGGTGATCGATCTGATGTGAGTAATTATAGACCTGTGGCTTCTCAAAACTGCTAGAGATGTTACTCCATAGTTACCTGTATCCACTTACTAGGCATTTAATATCAAGCAATCAGCATGGATTTATGAGGGGACGGTCAACAATTACTAATTTGGGTTGCTTTGTAGAATATTTGTCAAAAAAGCTGAGCTGTCCTAAATCTCAAGTAGACGTTGTCTTTACCGATTTTTCAAAGGCATTTGACAAGATCATTCATTCTGTAATTCTCCATAAAATGTCATGGTTTGGTTTCTCTGAAACTCTCATTTCTTTTTTCAGTTCATATTTAACTGATCGATATCAGTATGTTGAATTTTGTGGTCATAGATCTAGAGGATTTAGGGGGACTTCTGGGGTACCCCAGGGTACTAACCTTGGACCTTACCTTTTTCTCCTTTTTGTTAATGATGTGTGCGATGTATTGGATGTTCATAGTTTACTGTTTGCGGACGATTTAAAATTGTATTCCTCAATAAAGAGCTGTGAGGATTCACTTCGTTTGCAGAGTAACATTGACAAGTTGCAGAGATCGTGTGAGAAAATCGACTTGGGCCTGAATATATCTAAATGTAAGGTTTTAACTGTAACCCGAAAAAGAAATCATATCAACTTTTTTTACAACATCAATGGTTCTCTAATATCCAGGTGCAATTCAGTAAAAGATTTAGTTCTTACGATCGACTCTAAATTTTCATTTACAGAACACATCACCAAAGTGACATCTGAGGCATCCCGCATGTTGGGATTTTTGATGAGAAAGACTTCATGAACATTTCATGCTTAAAGTCACTATACTTTGCCCTAGTTCGAAACAAACTGGAGTATGCTAGCATAATATGGGAACCTTATTATGACAGGTATATATGTGATATTGAGAGAATCCAGCGTAGGTTTTTAAAGTTTTTGTGTTTGAAAAAGGATGGTTAGATTAAATGTAATGACATTAAAATCCAGAAGATTTTATATGTGTTGTATGTTCTTATATAAAATGTTAAATAATAACATTGATTGTAGTGAGCTTTTGAGTAAACTGCCGTTTTATGTTCCTAGAATCACTAGTAGAAGCACTGATTTGTTCTACCTTCCCACGGCAAGCACCAACATTAAATATACATCTCCAATTTTTAAAATATGTTACTGTTTCAACAAAATACATGGCATTGGTGACTATACTATATTGAGACCCTCTAAATTTAAGGCACTTGTTACATCTTATTGTATGGAACTATTATAACTCTACTTATTGGTTGTATAGGATTAAGAAAGTAATTAGTATCAAAATTTAGGTTGTGTATGTGGCTTTGTATCAATTTATACTATATTTTCATTCTTTCAAATGTACCACTTAAGATTTATTTTTAAAATTATTATTTAAATTTAATATTATACCCTGTTATTAGTTGTTACTGTTGGGTGTTCAATAAATAAATAATAAAAAAAAATAAATGAGCAATGTATTCTGGGGGGAGCAAAAACAAATGGAAAAATTAAAAATTTTGGGGAGACCTGTATCCGACATTGGGTGACATCAGGTTAAAGAAGAAAAAACTGTAGTTTTTTGTAACAGGAATTCTGACTGGATACTTTCATTTAAGAAAACAGCTTCACAATATCAAACAAAACAACACTCATAGTTACAAAGAAGGAGCATACTGCTTTTCAAATATGATTATTTAATTTTTAAGATTCCTTCAAAATCCTAACAAATAGTTTCGTTTTACCTTGAACTTTCAACTACTGAAGCAATCCTGTCAGTATACTTGACAATAATTTCAACAGTAAAATTAAAATCAGTCGTTTGACTCTAATGGACATTATGGGATAAGGGATAATTCGTACAGCTCTGTACATAACTTGTAAATATGTGCCCTAGGCCTGTTGGCATCTTATTTGTAATTAAATAAATGAATAAAAAAAATAAATAGTTCATTTGTTTTCAGTTTAGTATTCTTTAATTATGCAGAGAAAACTACATACATTAACTATTTCAGTTTTTTAATAGGTGAGATTATAGCTGCATGAAAGGTCCTTTATAGTCCTCATTAAATGACCCTGTAAAACCCTGAGCTACATTATATATACTTTTTACAGAAATTGCCCTAATTTCAAACAATAATATACTTAAAACCTCCCAACCAATTATCTTTTTCTCTTCTTGAGGTACAGCACTTTTAAAATAGGACTAAAAATATACTGTTCTGTACTCCATTTGTCCGCCATTACATTTTACATACAACTAATACCTCTGTCAAAAATTCTCAGTAACTTTAAACAGAAAACAAATCTCAATAAAAGACATAACAAATCTCAATCACTGTAAAACTTTGGCATACCAAATTTCATCATTATGATTACTTATCTTTGATAAGAAATCGATGGTATAATCATATATAATGAACTCTATAATATGTAGCTGGGATGGCACCGACAATTGTTGAGATCTCCTACAAGTGTGTCAGGGGCATTCGTGTGGGGTTGTCGTCTCGCTTTCACTTGGAACATTAAAAAGCCCAAATTTACCCCTACAAGACATCGGGTTGCACAAAAATGTATTTGCCTCACTTTTGTAGAAGCCGTTCCGATTAGGTAGTACAGAGTTCAAGGTCGTATATACATATTTCAGGTCTGATTACTAGCACCCTTTGTGCTCTCTTTGCGTTTGATTTTCCTTTCGCACTTGGGACATTTAGCGTCCTTCTGATTCCAGCACTTCCAATGGTAACACGTCAAACATTGCGTACATCTAGTTACCATTCGCATCTGCCATGGAAATATCACTTCATCTGCTTTGCATAGCTCGCAGATGTACCCTCTGGCTAGGCAGAGCTAAAATAAAATAAACGGATATTTTTATTTTCATTTTTGTCATTCATTATTCTTAATAAACAATTACAGTAAAAAACAAACTAGTCAAATCTTATAACCTACCACAAATTATATTAACTAACCTACATAGAAGTCATGAAGTGAATAAAACTCTTGTTTCCAGTAAGAACTTTTTTAGAGCTCACTTAAACCTAACCTTGCCTTGAATTTCTCTAATTTCCACTGTTACTGCATTATAGACCCTAATACAAAACATCAAAGGTCCCTTATCAAACAATGTTGTGTGATGTATTGGTATACTAAGACAATTCCTTCCCGTAGTACTCAAGTTGTTAGAATAGAAGCAGTTTGTAGCACATAACTCTGAATTATTTTCAGTTTTCACAGTTACAATTACCTATTCTTTCTGAGTAGACATAAGATTTCCTTATTTTTCTTGATTTTCAATATTATTTTTGTTTTCAAAAGTCAAAATAATGTATGCGTGAAAAAGTCAATATGTTATTATTACTTGAAGAATGTCATAAAAATTCAAGGAATGCTGCTGAGTTGTATGCTCAGAGATACCCCAACTGGCAACATCCAGTCCATCAGTATTTTCCATATCTCGAGAATCGTTTTAGGCATCATGAAGGAAATCAAGTGGCGGAAGGTAGATTTATTATAAATGACGAAATTGAGATTGACGTTCTTGCTATGGTTGAAGTTGATAAAACTGTTTCTTTAAGAAAAATTAATCACGAACTGGGTTTGTCATGAATCAGCTAGAAAAATACTAAAGAAACACGGATATCGAGCTTTTAAGTACCAGTTACACCAAAATTTGTATTCTGACGAAGGCGATAGACGGGTATTGTTTTGTGATAGGTTGCTCCAAAATTGTACAGGGTGTTCCAGCGAGGACTGAACAGGGACCTATTTTCGACCTTCCTTGTATTTTGGAAAAATTCAAAATAGCCAATCGATGTATTTTTGCTTGTAGAATCCAAAAATATCATCGAAAAAATATTTGAACCAGAAACAAAAGAGTTACGCTATGCATTAGGTGTTTTTTAAATGGAATGTATCGTTTTTTATACGATTTTTGGAAAGAGTGATTTTTTTTATGTCCGTTCTGATTAAAAGATTCGATTTTGCGATAGCTGTTTATATTACATTTTAATGTTTTACAAACTAAAATTTTAGCTTCACCTGTTTAAAATATAGGATAGGTTGGTATAGGTGATCAAGGTAAAATGACGTTTGAATGCTTTGTCAATAAAAATTGACATTATTTTAATTATTATCGAAGTCTTCACCTAAAAAATATATATTTGACTCTGATCGAAATGAAATACTCTTTGGACGAGAGACTACAGATTGTCATACTATTTTACAAGTGCCAAGAAAATGCAAGAGAAGCAAGAAGAACATTTATTGCAAATTTTCATAGAAATATATCCATCAATACATTTCTAAGGATAAAAAACCTATTTGAGGAAAATAAAACTTTACATGATAGAAAAAGAAATATACAAAGAAGAAGAAATCGAGACCAGGCCATTATAAATTATTTTCAAATTAATCCAACCAAATCTATTTCGGATGCAGTTCGGGAAGTTCAGTACGGTTGCGGTGTAAGGCGCAGAAGAGTTACCCGAGGGACTGTTCACAGGACTCTGAAAATTCATAAATTTAGGCCTTTTCGTATCCTTCGACTTCAGCACCTAACACCGGCACAAAAAGAACTTCGCTTCCAATTTGTTTCTCAAATGGTAATTCGGCAAGAAAACGAAGACCCTGATTTATTCAAAAATATTGTGTGGACCGACGAAGCTACTTTCACAACATCGGGAGTATTCAACAGACATAATAGTCACCACTGGGCCGTTGAAAATCCAAAAAAGTTCCAGACTATTAAATTTCAAGGGAGGAATTCTATTCATGTTTGGTGTGGGATAAAAAACAATAAAATTTTGGGACCAATATTTTTTAACGGGACTTTAAATGGGCACAGATATTATGAGTTTTTAGAAAACGAAATTGAAAATTTTTTGGAAGACTTACCATTGGCAGAATATCAGAATTTAATTTGGCAACATGATGGGGCGCCTCCTCATGCCGTGCATGATGTGGTTCAATTTTTAAATCGGCGCCATAACGAATGGATAGGGCAAATTGGAACATATGCTTGGCCGCCCAATAGCCCCGACCTCTCAGTTTTGGATACATTTCTTTGGGGCCATTTGAAGAACATCGTATACAGAGAACGAAACGAAAATATTCAAGAGATCATGGGAAAAATTGTCGATGAAATAAACTGCCTTAACCAGGAAAATCATATTGTAACAGCAAGTTTAGAAAGGCTACAAAGGGGTTATCGATGTTGTTTCGAGAAAAACGGCGGTCACATTGAAAACTTATGTTATTAGTAGTTTTATTTTATTATTTAATAATTATTTTTTATTGAATTTCTTTTTCTATCATGTAAAGTTTTATTTTCCTCAAATAGGTTTTTTATCCTCAGAATTGTATTGATGGATATATTTCTATGAAAATTTGCAATAAATCTTCTTCTTGCTTCTCTTGCATCTTCTTGGCACTTGTAAAATAGCATAACAATCTGTAGTCTCTCGTCCAAAGAGTATTTCATTTTGATCAGAGTCAAATATATATTTTTTAGGTGAAGACTTCGACAATAATTAAAATAATGTCAATTTTTATTGACAAAGCATTCAAACGTCATTTTACCTTGATCACCTATACCAACCTATCGTATATTTTAAACAGGTGAAGCTAAAATTTTAGTTTGTAAAACATTAAAATGTAATATAAACAGCTATCGCAAAATCAACTCTTTTAATCAGAACGGACATAGAAAAAATCACTCTTTCCAAAAATCGTATAGAAAACGATACATTCCATTTAAAAAACACCTGATGCATAGCGTAACTCTTTTGTTTCTGGTTCAAATATTTTTTCGATGACATTTTTGGATTCTACAAGAAAAAATACATCGATTGGCTATTTTGAATTTTTCCAAAATACAAGGAAGGTCGAAAATAGGTCCCTGTTCAGTCCTCGCTGGAACACCCTGTACAATTGACCCAAATTTTATCAACTTTATCTTATTTTCTGACGAATCCAGATTTACTAATAATAGTATGATTTACAAGCAAAACACTCGTTAGTGGGCCCAACAAAATCAAGATGAAATGAGAGTAGGAAATTTCCAAGAAAGGTTTGATGTCAATGTCTGGGCTGGTGTTGGTAACAGAATAATTGGGTCAATTAACAGGGGTTAGCTACTTAGGCTTTCTCCAAAATGAAATTGAGCAATATCTTAATGATCTACCTTTTTTTACGCTGAATTTACTTCCAGCAACATGAAGCACCGCCTCAAATACCAGAGAAGTTCTTAATTATTTAATTGAACATTTTAATAATAAAGTTACTGCAACCAATGGCCCAATATGGTGGCGGCCCGCCCGTTCACCGGATCTCACTGTTCCCATTTTCTTTATTTGGGGATATGTTAAAGAAAGAGTCTATGTAACAGCCCCAGTCACACTTGAAAGCAATTGAACGAGCAGAAACGTGTCGTGACCAAGGAAAACTGCACTTTGAACAACTACAATGAGGTCGAATATTGTGCTTTTACATTTTACAGGGTTATTGAAGTTAGTTAAAGCTATATTTTTGTTTAATACTCTGAACTATTTGTTGGTCAAAGATACAGATTTGCACGCCTAAATTTGTAGACGATATCTGAAGAGGGGCAGCAGAAAAGTGTATAAAAAACGCTGTTCCGAGCGTAAGGTGCATAGGCGTGCGTTCTTTTTATCAACAGAGATAGGCTGGGCAGACTTTACGTGACATGACGCATAGATAGATCCAAAGTAAGTAATCTGGACTAACCAACTGTCACAATTAAAAATCCCACTTAATATCCAGCATGGATATCCATGGCACACTTAATAAAAGTAAATAATGGAATATCGAGTATTTTTATTAGTAATATTTAATTTTTGAGCTTATTCTTAATCCAATCGAAAAAAGTTAGTGCCGTTAGATTCGCAGAAAAATCCTCTTTTCAAAAAGTACTTTTCTAAAATGGGTCGGCAATTGGAAAAAAATAGTTAGACACAAAAATTTGATTTTATCAACTTGTCTTGTTCCTAGCTAGCAGACTAATCACAAAAACTTAGCGATTGTATTACTCGGTCATCATTTCAGGTCCTTAGATTAATTTGCATCCGGTCATGGCCATCTAGATGCAATTTTAAAAATGGCTATAAAAAATCGAGTAGACGTAAAAAGTTTTTAAAATGGCACATTCTGATTCAGAAGTGTCTCAGGAATCCAAAAATGTAAAAATATACAGAGTGCTCCATTTAAAAAATCGAAACTGGAGTCATTGAAGCGACCGGAAAGAGAAAAATATGCGAAAACTCTCCTCTTTATACGAAATTTCCTTTCGATACATCAAATACTTTAAAAGCTATGGCCTGTCTGATAGAATCGTTGACACCGGGTATATTAGATAGGGCAGATTAGATCTTAATTGAGTGCCAGGGGAGATGAACTGGAACAATGTTAGATACTGTAGTTCGCAAGAAGTCTTTAAGGTGTCTGATGTGAATGTTAATAGAGATGGACAATGGTGTACCTTTTAAACGGTACTGAAGACAACGTCATTGTTTGGCTCTGATGGGATACTGTCGTGAAATTGTAGTAACGTCCGAACAATACCATCATATGTTTATAAGGAATGTATAAAGTTTTTGATTAAGCCAAAATTACTAAAGGAGGCCAGTATATTTTTTATTTATAAGAATAGTCCCAAATTTGTACTTTTAAATGTGTGTTGTTATTTTCCTACAACTTTTGCAGTTTTTCCGGATTTTTTCCTTTTTCATTATTTTTTAAGGTTATTTTTACCGGGTGTCTTATACAGTAAGCAACGCTAACTACTGGGCTAAAAAGTTGGGTACAGCTATGCTGAAGCTAGCACCATTCGCAACAGAGCTTACTAGATTCTTACCTTACATTCTGAAGTATGTCTAAGACAGATGTCAACCAAGAATTTAAGTTTGTTTTTCAATTCGCCGTTTTTTATATTGACTAGGTCGTCTATGGAGTACTCATCGGGTTTGGTTAAAAAATATGAAGGCAGATCTTCCTCGGCAAGTTTCTCTTGTGCCCTTAAAACAAATAAGCAATATAAGTGACAAAAAATCTTAGCAATTTACAAGGAAAAATAGGATGACTCAAATACATGGACAAAGGGGAAAAATGAGACTCCTAGATTTAATGGTAAACCTCGGAAACCGTAATCGTGTTTTTTTATCCAAGCATGTACGTAAATATGTATCCTTAACCACCCACAAGCTAAATGCTTGAACTGATCTTCATGAGTGAGGCATCAAAAAATTCCCCTGTATCCCCCGAGTGTTCTTTAGCTATTGTTTTTTATTTGGGTATAAATTATGTGGATTTTATTTATTTATTTATTTATTTATTTAAGCAATAATTGTCTAACAGGAAAACCCATTTACAAGACAATAATTGTAAAACAAAAGCATTGGCACAATAATAGAAATAAAATAAAAACGATTACAAAAAAAAGAAAAAAAAATAGTATAAGATATAACTATAGACTAATAAACTATCAAACAGAAATTCAATAAAAATAATAAAAAATAAAAGACAGCATCACTAAACAGTCAATTAAGAAAAAGCAAAGTCTTCAGTTTTGACAAGTACTGATTGCAAGTCATGAAAAAAATATCGAGGGTGGCAGCAAGATTGTTATATCGCTGACAAACATTATATAAGGGTTCTCTCATTATAAGATTGATTGAAGCCGCTGGAAAATAGAATAATGCCTTGTATCTAGTGGAAGAGGATGGAACACGGAAATTTAGACCACTACGTAGTTAGTCACAGTCGATCATTCCTCTAACCAGCTTGAAAAGAAACATAAGACTTAAATAAGTTCGCCTCTGGGCAAGCGACGGGAACTGGAACCTAGTGAGAAGGGTATGGTGATTACAACCGCGATCCGGATAAATACCATCAGTTCTGAAAGCTAGGTATTTTAAAAATCTTCTCTGGACGTTTTCAATAGAAGAAATATATTCATTATAGAAAGGGTTCCAAATTGTTGACGCATACTCAAGCCTGGAGCGTACATATGACTGGGATAAGATCTTAAATGCGTACGTGTTTTGAAAGTTTTTGCACGTTCGAATAACAAAACCCAGCATGCGAATGGCTGATTCTCTTGTTTTGTTGATGTGAGCATTAAATGAAAGCCTTGTATCGAAATAAACACCTAGATCCTAAAAACACTCGACGCGTTCCAACACGGATGACTGCACACTGTACGGGAAAGTGATCTGATTCTTTTTTAATGAAGTCACTTGTTAACTTGTTGAGGGGTAATTTATTATCCGTGCACCATTGGTTTAGACTGTCAAGGTCTCTTTGGAGAGCTCTGCAATTGTTCAGGGTACGGACAGCCCTAAAGATTTTCAGATCGTCTGCAAAAAGAAGAACATTACTGTTCAGGCACTCCACTATATCGTTAATAAATATTGAGAAGAGCAATGGTGCTAAATTGCTACCCCGCGGTGCTCCACTGGTAGCTGAGAACATCGGAGACTTGTGGCCTCGATACTCAACATAAAGATGTCGATCGGAGAGATACAAGTCGATAAAACTACAAAAGTTTTCATCAAATCCCAAAACAGACAGCTTCCTGATAAGGATATAATGGTCAATTCGGTCGAACGCCTTTGAAAAATCTGTATATGCAGTTCAAGGTATCAAAGGGAAACCCAAACCAAGAGAAAAGAAACAGAGACAAATATTTTGTTTTTTATATATCTTAAAGAAAAACATGTATTATTTTTTTTAAGTTTAATTAAGGCATCAAAACATGTAATACATAAACAATTATTACCATACCTTTTTTTTTTTTGAGAGGTGTGCACCAGTTCAAAGCATACCTTTTGTTGTTCTAATTAGTATGTGGAGTCATATTTCGGTAATACCTATTTTTTTATATATATTTTTGTTATTTCTACACAGAAACACTCTCTGCAATGTACGAGCTTCAAACTAGCTGTAAACAGCAAATTGGAAGAATGTGATTTGGATATTTACTTTATAATTTGAACAGGTGAGACACCTGTGGTATTTTTATTTAAATATTAAAACATTAGTGGGTTGTCAACTGTTTTGTAACTGAAAAATATAAAACTGTTTAGCTTAACGCCAGATGCCAGATAGGGATTTTATTTTCAGAAATTAATTTTATTTAGTTTATGTAATGTATTAAATTGTTTTTTTTTTATTGATAAGAAAGAAAAAGGAAAATATGTTTTGATGTTAAATGTTCTATTAAATTAGATGTTTATAAAATTAAATTATGTTATCATAATCAGTTTTTTGATTAATATTGTTTGAAAACTTGTGAATGTATAACGTTTCCAAAATTAGTCTTTTGATACGATTTTCTTCAGTGTGTAATATTGAAAAATTGTTGAAATCAAAAGCATGTAATGTTGTTAGAGAGTGGTTACATAAGCCTGAATGCGAGGGGTTATTTTTACGAATATTTTAGTTGTATTGAGCGTTTTTTTGTGTATTGTGATGTTTCACCGATATATACAAGAGTAGGGTCACAAGACATACATTCTAATTTGTATACCAAATTACTTTGAAGTGTTTTATCATCGCGATCTTTTAATGAAGTGAAAATATTATAGATAAGATTGGAAGGTGTCCAGGCTGGAGCAGCATTAAGAGATTGTAGAATTTTTTTCATTTGATTCTCAATCGTGTGGAATTTTGTATGTATGAAATACTAGACAAACTGTTTTGAGGGTTACTAACATGATTGGTATTATTAGGTACGAGGACTTGTTTTCTTTTTGTTAGTTTGATGTAGCGGTCATCAATAACTCGACTTAAGAGCCTTTCTGGATAGCAGTTTTTTTCTAATGTGTTCTTGATAAAATTTAGATTATCATTATAATATTTATGATCTGACAGTAGAATTGCTCTGTCGACAAGATTCCTAATAGTTGATATTTTATACTTCATAGAATGATAGGAATAAAAATTTAAGTATCTGCCAGACCAAGTCTTCTTCTTATACCAATTTGTGGTGACTGTATAGCAGAAACAAATTGGTTTTTAGGTATATTTGTATTCAGATAATGATAATTTGTATTTATGTAACGATAGCGGTGGCAATCGGGGTATTTGTATAGAGAGATATAGTTGGCGCATTACCTTTCTGGAATGACGTCATTTTTGGTTATTTTTGTTTGATTTATGTTAACTGACAGTGACAAAAACATTTTGAAAAAACTCATTGTCGTTTCTTTACAACAGTCAATGCCGGTTTTGGTTATGTGTCTTTCAGAATATATTCGTCAAAATTGACATTGATTTGTTGTGATTCTTTTTAAACTTTTGCAAGATGCCGCGAAGATATAATCAGCAATCACAGCTAATAGTTTTGAATATCTTGGCTTTTTTTCAATTGGAAAAAGAGCAAGTTAAAAATGGAATCCTTCCGCAAACTGATAATATAATTGAACGAGCTTCAAATGCAACAAAACTTAGCCATACAACAATCATAAATATTAAGAAAAGAGGAATTACGAGCGATGAATCCTTTACCTCCAGAATGTCTCAAAAGCAAAAAGAGGTAAAAACAAAAGTTATGAATATGTTACAATGCAGACTTTGCTTAAAAAACTAAAAGAGATAAATGAATATTTTAATTTTTCCATCACCTCGCTAAGAAAATACGTAAAAAGTATTGGTTTTAAGTGGAAGAAATCAAATAATAGAAAATACCTGATGGATTTGCCCCACATCGTCCACAAGAGAATCAATTTCTTGAGGGAATATGTCAAAAATCAAAATCTAGGACAAGATGCTTATACCACCGTATTTATTGATGAGACTTGGATTTTTAGTAAAGGTTCGTTTAGAAACAGCTGGCAGGATAACACTATGTCTACAAGTTCTAAAAAAGCTAGTGAAGGTCATCGATATATTGTAGTTCACGCTGGATCAAAGGAAGGATTTATTAAGGGGGCCAGTTTAATATTTAAAAGTGGACTAAAAAGCGGAGATTATCATGACAATATGAACAAGCAAAATTTTGAAAATTGGTTTAAAAATCAGCTGGTACCAAATCTTCCTCCAAAAAGTTTGATAGTGATGGACAACGCAAGCTATCATTCCGGCCTTTTAGAGGATATTCCAAGAAAATCATGGACAAAGCAGAGATTGATTGGATGGTTAAAAGAAAAGAACATTGACTTCCCAGAGAGGGCCATGAAGGATGAAATATGGAGCATTGTAGAAAAAAATTGTAACATTGAAAAAACATTCTACCTTGACGAATATGTGAAACCTTTGGGCCACAAAATACTAAGACTTCCTCCATACCATTGTCAATTTAATGCTATTGAAATGGTATGGTCTGAGTGTAAGAGGAAATACGACCAATACATTGCTAGTCTGAAGGGGACACCATCGGAAGTTTTGGCCATGTGGGAAAAAGCGATAAATGAAGTATCTTCAGAGCATTGGAAAAATTATGTCAGCCACACAGAAAGGGTAATCCAAGAAGCTTGGAAGACAATACAGATATGTGATGCTTCAGACATTGCGCCACTTGTAATTAGTACCGACGAAGACAGCAGTGACGATGAAGAATTTAGTTCTGATTCTGAAGACAGTGAAGGGGAGTAGTTTTTATTTTTAAAGTTAGTTAGTTATACATTAATTTCTCTCTTTTAGTTTTTAAAGCAAAGTCTGCATTGTAACATATTCATTTTTAGCATACACGCAATAGATCATATCTCTTATTTTGTTCTTTAAGTAATCTGTGATTTTTGTTTTTACCTCTTTTTGTTTTTGAAACATTCTGGAGGTAAAGGATTCATCGTTCGTTATTCCCCTTTTCTTAATATTTTTTCAGTATTGTCTGTAATTGAGAATTAAAATAATTTTGATGAAAATGGGTAACTGGCGTCAATTTATTACATTGCAAACAAAGAATAAGACTAAGATGAAAGAATTTATATTGGTAAAGTCTTATTTGCAAAATAATTTTAGTTTTTGAAGTTATAATAGTTATTTTTGTATTAAGTGTGCAAAATGAGGGTTTTTTTATGGCAATGAGAGTGTTAATTTTTTGCCAGCCATTTTCGACAAGTTGCAGCGCTTTCTGTACAGAAAATGCCAATTTTAAATTCGCTTTAGCCAGTGCTGAACGCACCTCCTATCTACATCACTGCATACGTTTAGGTTAGGAATCATCCCTGAAATATAAATAATATAAGAAATACGTTATTTGAAACCAGCGTGACGTCATTCCAGAAAGGTAATGCGCCAACTATACCACATCAAGAGATATAAACTTATCAAAATGATATCTTCATATTCTCTCAAGAACTTTTTAGCCCGGGCAAGATCGCAGAAAACAGGGTACATTATCGGGACACAGTCACTTTTGGCTTCCGTCTATGCATTGCCCTCAAAACGTCAGAGTCGGAAAGCCAGTTAATTGATATATGTGTGTTTGTTAACTTAACTGAATTAAATTAATTTCAAAGATATATCTCTATCTTGAATAGATCAGATATGCAAAGGAATGCCCATGTAGTAGTAGTAGTAGTAGTAGTAGTAATATAATCTATTTAGCAAAAATGCTACTTTACACTCTATTTAGGTAGGTACAGAATATAAAACATTTTATTAAATATTACAATAAGATTATTTAATAAAAATATCAATTTTGGTTATTTAGTAAAAATTCTTTTTGACCTAATAGATGGTTTTAATTTATTATAAGTTATTAGACCATAATGAACATCCACTTATAGCTTAACAAATTCGAAATTCTATTTAGATAAAAACTTCTAGTATCATATGAGTGATTCTGAAAATTTAGTATAACAAAACGGCATAAATGTTTCTGAACTAAGTTATTTTGAATTTTATATATAAATATGCAAACATGAAAAAATTTAGAATTTCTGACATTTATCCATTGTAATTTTGTAACATAACTGATAACATTGTATATTTATTCATGCCTAAAATTATAGGCATTGCTTTGTTTTGTAACATTTGTAATCTGTTTATTATACCTTCGTTGGCATTATATAAAAATGTCGAAAACACAGATAATGGGGTAAAATTATTGTATTATATACAGGGTAACCTCTATTATCCGAACATGCGATTTTCCGAATATCCAGTTAACCGAACACGAACAAACTAATGCCCTTATCCGAACAAGCCTCGATTAACCGAACAACGCCGCTCCTTCGATCTAAAATCGTCGTCCCCACCAATCGAATATACAACTGGCGAGCCGCGCGGCAACGTGTAATCGGTCACGTACGCATCTTAGTTATTCTGTCGAGTTGATGCGTGTTTGAGCTGGACATACGTTTTTGAAGATTTTAGCGTTTGCGATGCCGAAAAGAAAGCGTACTTGTTTAAAAGTGAGTGACAAAATTAAAATTTTAAAAAGTTTACAAGCTGGTGAGACTGTCACAGGGGCGGCTTTAAAATACAATGTTGGAAAGTCCACAATATCCGATTTAAAAAAAAATAGCCAGAAAATACTTGGATATGTCGCCACCTTAGACAATGAAACTAAAAATCGGAGAAGTCTCAAATTAAGTGCCTACCCTGATGTCAAAAAGGCTGTTTATAATTGGTTTTTTACAGGAGAGGTCTAGAGGTATGTTAGCTTACAAAACATTATGTATCCGGTTTTATGACCTAACGGCTAAAATTATTTTAGGAACCCCTGTGTCTGGTGAGCTCCTTTGCGAAAAAGCCAAATTTTTTTATACACAAACGTATAAAAACGACAATTTCAAGGCTAGCTCTGGTTGGCTTCAAAAGTTTAAAAATCGTTATGGTATCCGCCAATTATCCATATCAGGGGAAAAGTTATCTAGTGACCCTACGGCTGTTGAGGCTTTCAAACATCGGCTTCTTAAGAAAATTGAAGAACTTAAACGTACGGCAGATCAAATTTACAATGCAGATGAAAGCGGCCTCTTCTGGAAAATGTTGCAGCAGGAAACACTGGCCCATGCGGGAGAAAATTCAGCACCAGGAAGAAAACAATATAAAGAGCGAATTACATTTATGCCATGCTCTAATTCTACAGGTACTCACAAATTAAAATTGTTAGTTTTGGGAAAATCAAACAAGCCACGTTCATTTGGAAGCAGTACCATTCCAGTCATCTACAAGGGACAAAATAGGGCATGGGTAACGAGGGAAATCTTCACGGAATGGTTTCATACGTCTTTTCTTCCTGCTGTGCGTCGAAAGATGAAGGAATTAAACTTGCCACCAAAAGCTGTTTTGATTCTGGATAATGCACCTGGTCATCCAGTAGAATTAGCAAGTGACGACTCCCAAATTTCTGTTATGTTTTTGCCGCCCAACTGCAGTCCATTAATTCAGCCAATGGATCAACATGTAATTCAAGCAATTAAACTCCACTACAGAAAAAATCTTTTGAAAAAGATTGTTGAGACGTCGGTAAACACTTCAGAAGAGCTAAAAAAAATTACATTGAAAGATGTTGTGTTGGAATTAGCGCAGGCTTGGCAGCACGTAAAAACTGGTCTGATAAAAAGTTCTTGGCGGCAACTTTTGCCTCCCTGAATTTTAGATCAATGGGAAAATGAAGACTTAATTCCCCTTTCTGCATTGGCCCAAACAAAAAGATCAGGAACTACTGGAACTGAAATTAGTGACATAATAGCTGTTACAAAACAACTGCCACAAGTTCCGACAGATGAAGAAATTCAAAAATGGGCACTTGGAGATGAGGATCCTGTGGAAATGAGGAACGACAGTGATATCATAGAAAATTTGAACTCGGAAGAAAAAGGGGAGAATGAAGAAGAAATTAGCAGTGGACGCTTGACTCACGGGGAAGCAGTAAATTATTTTGATAAATGCATAGCGTGGGCAAAGGAGAATGGAGAGGAGTCTTGCCACATACTCCTTTTAGAACAGATGCAGAACAGGGCAAAGCAACTGGAAAGGAATACTCTCGTTCAAAAAAAGATTACGTCATATTTCGTAAAAAAGTGAAATGTTCATTATTATACAAGTTTAAGTTTATTTTATTGTTTAAGTTTATTTTATTATACATTTTAGATCTGTACCTGTATAATTATAGGTAATTACACACTTTAGACTTCTCTTTTGTATTATTTGCCCCGTATTCGATTATTCGAACAAAAGGGTTAACCGAACAATGGCTTGCAATAAATAGTTCGGATAATCGAGGTTGCACTGTATAATCTTTTTCGAAAAATAGTTCAAATCTTTACTAGTTTTTTTAAATAATTTGTTTTTTGAGAAATTTCAGAAATTACTTTTTATGAATAAATATCGAGCTTTAAATTTAAGTATTTAAAAGAAGTAATCATTTCTAAATTTCCATTATCAATTATATTATTATTAATATTGAAATTACTATTTAAAAGTATCATATACTTGGATTTTGATACATTTAATTTTAATTTAATAAAATAATAATGTTCAATTCAAAGTTTAACTTATTTGTAATGTTGTTAATATACATTCCGTTTAAATATATTAAAGTATCATCAGCAAATAACTAAACTTTACATATATACTAAACTACACGTATCAGTTTTATACAAAACCAATAATAAAGGACCCAATATACTTCCTTGTGTAACATCAATATTGTCAGAAATCTTTTGAGAAAATGTGTTATTAATTTTAGTTTTTTATGTTCTACTATCGCAGGGTTTTAGTCAAATATGTATAATCAGTAAGAACAGATCCATTTAATGAAACTAAAGTATATAGGTTGTTCTATTTGTTGTTTTTTTTTTACTATCGAATTGTTTATTTCTTAGCAAATCCTTTTGGTTCAGAAAAAAACCTTAAAATTTGTGTATTTATCATATTTGGTTATACCTTAAAATAAATGACTAAACTAGAAATAAGACACAAAGTCTCGGTCTCAGTCAAAAAGAGTATAATGCGGTTACACGTGTTTCGCCTTTTCAGGCATCATCAGACCTACAATTAATATGACAATTAAAAACTATCACTATAAATATACAAAATTCAAACAGACCTTCGACATTAACTAAAATCACAAGAACAAATCAAACAACTATAACGTCACATGTTGAAATACACACTGAGATGAGGTTAGGAAACTAAGGTATTGACACGCGCAGATAAAAGTTGAATCCAAACTCCAAACTCATTTATTTCAATATTACATATATACATAAGGTGATATACAATTTCTAACATAAAATTAATATATGTATTTCAAAGCTTCTTTCTCGAACACGCCTTGCGTGACACAAAGGGAAGGGTCAAAATCCTGCCAAGGCAGGTGGCTGCTGTTTTGCCTTCAAAACTGCAGGGAACACCAAGGCTTAATTGGGGGTCCTGACGCCTACACAATAGCATTTATTCAGGATCTTGTATGAGTATGTGATTCAGACGGATCATAGGCGCAGTAAAGGTTGATCAGGGGTGAGTAGCGACAACAAGATTACGTTCAAGGTGCACAGGGAAAAAGCACGGAAAAAAACCTGTTTGTATGTATTGTTCAGGTACTTATTTGGGAAAATTAAAATAACTGTCCCACTGGCGTAGTTTACAGCTTGAAACTTTCGGAAGCTGGCACAGTGTTTCTTCACCAAAACATTGCTATGAAGTGGAGAAAAAACACTGGGCTTTTGTGAGCAACATCAAAGAAATTATATGTAGCGTTGTGATGCACTTTGTGTAACACGTTATGTTATCTATAAGCATGTTATACCGGTGTTTTGATAGACAATATTTAAATGTTCTTTGAGACACCTTGTATACCCATGTAATCTTAACGGTTTGATGTATATAAGGAAAAGAGTCGTCCGTATCAATAATGTTAGTTAATTACTTGAGTGTAGAGGTATGGGAAGGGTCTGATAATAAGCTCCGCCCAGTGCACGCATGGTTAGTAAGCTGTGTGGGGCTCATTGTTGTTTCAGTTGTTCATCGTTAGTTAGTTTGTTTAGTATTGTAGGTAGCGTTTGGAAATGCAAAGCGAGGTGAACGGGGTATTCAGCGAGAGAGTTGGCGTAGTCGGTTTACGGGGGATGATTGAAAAATAAAGGTAGTCTTTTGTATAGAGGTCTGTGTTTTATATGATTGTCTGGATCATATCTTACGTCAGTCAGGTGTGTGGTCAGATCAGAGGCCTGAATACCATGCAGGTAAAACTTTGTTGCAGACCTTTCAATAAAATCTGGAACTGTTTCCACACCCGTAATTGCATGCAGGTCCCTGATTCTAATGTATCTGTCGGCTGAAATGGCGGCTCGGAGAATTCTGTTTTGGAACCTCTGGAGTCTGAGCCGTTGTGTATCAGATACCGATACCCACACAGGACATCCGTATGTGAGCATTGGCCTGATAACGGCTCTGTAGATAGTATGTTTGTTTGTCGGGCTAAGTACAGATCGTGGGGATATAAGTGGGTATAATTTTTGCTGGGAGGCAAATGTCCTCTGTATTAAGTTTGTCACGTGTGCGTTAAAATACATTCTCTCGTCGAATACGATACCAAGATACTTGGTTGTTATATGATGCCCATTCTCCCTGATTGTCCGATATATCAGCAGAACAATCTCCACAGCCCAATGAGTACACCCCTGATTTTGAGAGATGTCCAGTCTTATCTTTGGTCATTAAGATAAGACTGGACATCTCTCAAAATCAGGGGTGTACTCATTGGGCTGTGGAGATTGTTCTGCTGTATATATCGGACAATCAGGGAGAAGGATTTCCACTAGGGTCCGGGAACATTTTAGCCTTTTCGATAAATATAAAAACACTGATATCACTGAGACAAAGTCGGCTTTTGCTAACAACTAGACACCATTTTTCTATACCAAACAATGTAAAGATACTACACGAGTGTCCAAAGAGTAAAAAACTGGATTTGTTAGAGAAGATGGAAATTACAAGGGCTAAAAGAAGCCCAGTTTTACATTGTGTTAATGATGTCTTCAATTTCGAACCTCAACTAATTTTTAATAATATTGGCACTAATATTAATCGACAGGAAGATAATGTATAAACATTTCAGTGGACCTGCTGGTAGAGTGGTGGTCAGTATCTCGGTGTGTCACGCCGGAGGCTCGGGTTCAATTCCTGGGTATATCAATAACCTTTTTTTACATTTTTTATTTATATATTTTTTTGTCTTTTATTTGATTCAACTTTTATCTGCGCGTGTCAATACCTTAGTTTCTTAACCTCACCTCAGTGTGTATTTTAACATGTGACGTTATCGTTGTTTGATTTGTTCTTGTGATTTTAGTTAATGTCGAAGGTCTGTTTGAATTTTGTATATTTATAGTGATAGTTTTTGATTGTTATATTAATTGTAGGTCTGATGATGCCTGAAAAGGCGAAACACGTGTAACCGCATTATACTCTTTTTGACTGAGACCGAGACTTTGTGTCTTATTTCTAGTTTAGTCATTTGAAAGTTGGTCTCTTAGAGAATATGGACGCTTTCTTACAGTTCCTTAAAATAAAGTTTGCAAACCCCATTCAAAATATAAACCGAAATTCTGAACATATAATATTAGTATTGACTCTAGAAAAAATACATACACAACAAATGTGGATAAATAATACAGGGTAACAAAATGAAAACAAAAATTTGGTGCCGGAAATCTAAAATCTGATTTGTGTTTTTTAATGTGCTGATTCCAAAAATGCCACCAGATTTTTTTCTATCAGCTCTAGTTTTTGAGATACAGGTTACAGGATAACTGATATTTTTTTCTGATAAATACTTAATCGTCAAAATAGAAATTTCCCAGAATCTAATTAACCAAATGGATACCTGGAATTGTCCCTGACCCAATGTTCCTATACTAGGAACTACTCAATACACTGCTCTTAATTACTTTTATACCTGTAATTGCCTATGACCCGATCCTTCTATACCTGCTTGGCTGAACTCGATTTAGTATATTACTGAGTTTTCCCAAGTAAAGTTGTGCTATCATTTTGCGTAAATTTTGGTCGTTTTGTAGTGTCAAGACACTAAACTGAAACAAAGGCATCCACAAGCAGACGTACCTGTGTAAATCATCACGATGTTATGTTATGTTATGTGTGTGGTGAATACACTTTGAAATAGAGCAGAAAAACGATTTCTGACTTTATGCAAAGAGCTTATCTTGCCTATTTTGGCGTTCATTTAGGAGATCAAGATGAATCTTGGGCCCCACATTTCATATGTTAAACATGTGTTGAACATTTGCGACAGTGGACAACTGGAAAGAGGAAGTGCCTAAAGTTTGGTGTATCAATGGTTTGGAGAGAACCGCGAAACCATCATGACGACTGCTATTTTTGTCTCGTTAGGCATAAATAGAAACAATAGACACAAATGGACATATCCTGATCTAGATTCTGCAAGAAGACCTGTAGCGCATTCGGAAGAAATACCCGTTCCATCATTCATCAGTCTACCCGAACTGACAGAAGATGATACAGAAACATCAACGTCTGACGAAGTTCAAAGAATTCAATCAGAAAACGACAGCGAATTTGAAGCAGATTTAGCAACTTCGCAGTGTTTCAATCAAGAAGAACTAAACGATCTTATAAGAGACCTGAATCTCTTAAAGGGATCCGCTGAATTACTTGCATCCAGATTAAAAGAAAAAAAATTTCTTTGTCCAGGTACTAATATTACATTTTATAGTAAAAGAGATAAGGATCTGCTGCCTTTTTTCGGTCAGGAAAATGACTTGGTATTCTGTAACAATATAAAAGGGCACTTAGAAAAAATGGGTTTGCCTGAATACACTCCAGATGATTGGCACCTTTTTATTGACAGTTCAAAACGTAGTTTAAAATGTGTTCTTTTACATAACGGTAATAAATATGGCTCAATTCCTATTGGTCATTCTACTACCATGAAGAAAGAATATGAAACAATTGCATTAGTTTTGAGAAAAATTAAATACGAAGAACATTAAAGGGCAATTTGTGTTGATTTAAAAATGGTTAACTTCCTCCTTGGACAGCAGAGCTAAAAATGCGCACTGGGTTAACAAAAATTGGCCTTCAAGAGATGTCATGATTCAAGGAAAACAAAACGTGATCAACGAACCTTTGGTTTCAAGAGAAAAAATCTTACTTCCGCCCTTGTATATCAAGCTAATGAAGCAATTTGTGAAGGCTTTAAATCGAGATGGAAATTGTTTTGGGTATTTGTCACGTAAATTTCCTGGCATTAGCACGGAAAAACTAAAAGCTGGTATATTTGATGGTCCTCAAATAAGGCAACTTGTTAAGATCCACAATTCACCACATCAATGAACGAGACTGAATCTAACGCTTGGTGTTCATTTGTTCAAGTAGTACATTATTTTCTGGGCAATCATAAAGCAGAGAATTACGTAGAATTAGTGGAAACTATGCTTTCATATTTTAATATTCTCGGCTGTAACATGAGTATAAAAGTTCACTACCTCCACAGCCACCTAGATTGTTTGCCAGAGAACTTAGGTGATTGTAGTGGAGAACAGGGGGAAAGATTTCATCAGGATATTAAAAAGATGGAAGATCGTTATCAAGGACGATGGGATAGCCACATGATGGCGGACTACTGCTGGAGCCTTCAGCGAGACTGCCCTAGTAAACTCCATTCTAGAAAGTCGTATAAAAGAAAATTTTTATGTGATTAGTGACTAATGTAATTATGTAAATTAAGTTTTTGCAATAAATACTTAAATCCATGTGTCTTTGTTTTTTTAACTGGCAATAGTAATATTATATATTATAACAGTTATAACGTAAAATATATACACAATTTTTTTAAATAAAAAAAAAACTAGATCTGATAGACAAAATCTGAGAACTTTTTTACATTCTGCATCCAAAAATTACCCAGGAACAGTTAAAAAATAACAGGCATCAAAATGTGTGTTGGCCTGTGTAATGTACTCTCGCACTTACCATATTTTTATATTCTTAATGTGAATTATCAATCAATCAATCTCTTTATTCAAAAAATTGCACAATACAAAAATATACCATACAATTGAATGAAGTGGCGTCAAAATGACACACAAAACAAAATGAAATAAATCTTAAAACAATACTAACAATTCACGACAACAGATTATAAATCACACTCTAGGAATTTTGGTACAAAAAATATGGTTCCTTTATACTCTAAAAACTAAATGTGAACCAGCTAAAATACATAGAATAAAATAAATAAAATAAATCTTACAACAGCAATAACACTTTCTGAAACAGACTAAAAATTTGACTCTAAGAATTCATTTACACTGTATGGTTCTTGATCCAGTAAAATATTTAACACAGCTTTTTTATATACGTTCAGTTGAGTTTCTACTTTTAAATGGTTTGGCAACTTATTGAAAAACTTAATACATGCGTATGCGGGACCCTTTTCAGTAGAACTTAGTTTGTGAATTGGAATGTTAAGGCCAACATACCTGGTGTTAAATTGATGCCGAATTTCAAGTTCAGAGAACTTGTCCCTATTCTTAAACAGGAAGACCAAACACTCATATATGTATAATCCTGGAAGAGTGAGAATTTGTAATGCCTTGAACTTTCCTCTGCATGACTTCATCCATTTAAGAGACAAGATGACTCGTATGGCTCTTTTTTGCACTACAAAAGCACGCTGAGCATCCACACTACCCCCCCAGAACATAACATCAAACCGAAGCACAGAATGGATGTGTGCAAAATACACAAACCGCAAGTTGTTATGATCTAGATATTTGGACATTACTCTTAGAGAATAGCAAGCTGAGTTAAGCTTCTTACAAACACTCGAAACCTGCCCAACCCAGTCAAGTAAGTAATTAGTACATATATCTTTATTTCTCTAAATAATGTGTAAGAGATTTTTTTTTTATTTCCTCCTAGTAATAGTTTTATTTCATACTTACGTTTCAGCGAATCGACAGGTCATGATATATTCTTTAAGGTAAGATAATCCTAATCGATATTTTCGAACGAATTCAAGATTTTTCGTAAACTTTCCAATATTCTTGTTTAGTTCGAATATTCTAAACAGAGGATCGGCGTACATTTGTTCGAGAAGCTTAAAAGAAAACGTCGATACCGGATGCCTGAAAAATAATTTCCTTATTTATTTACTTTTCTATAGCATATATAGTTTTTACATGTAAGTATGCTTAAAACTTGACATTTATCCACAAAACCTAACTAACGCATTATCTAAAATACACCTTACTACCTTGCTCTAACATTTTATTAAGTGGTGAAATGATTACCATCCGACTATCTCTTATTATTACTTCTAATATTTACTTAGCAACATTTATTTTTATGAAATTTACTAAACAAATACTTTAGCCACCTTTTGTCTTTTTATTTTTTACTTGTTAAACACATTCACACAGTATTTTCTAGACTAAGTTTAAGATTAGCAATAACAAAAAATGTTGAATACTCATATTCTTTATTGGTTTAAAATATACCCATAGGGTATAGAACAGCCATGTCAAACATGCGGCCCAGTGAGCATTTTTCTGCGGCCCAAATCAGTTTTGAAAACAGCCAGATAATGCGGCCCACGAACAAGTTGAAAACCGTTTTTGAGCTGCAACAACGATTGGTATAATAAAATATACAATTGTACATAGTGCCATCTATGTTTAGGAGGATGAACTACATATACTCAACCTAAAACCTAAAGCCAAACGTTATCTGGCTTGTTCCATCAAATTTTATCGCGCAAAAAAACAGATGACGTTATCTGAACATTCTGGAAAGAACTCAAGAAATCACAATCCGTATATAAGCCGTGTTCGATTGAGTTCAGTCGTTCAGTGTTTAGTCAGTTATGAGTCAGTTGCGATAGAGTTTCGAGTTGAGTTGCGCACTTATTGTTACAACACTTAACAATACTTATTATAATTTATTTCGGATACAGTTTTTAACATGTCTCTTTCAAGAAAAGTGGGAATTAGAGTTTTTTTTGCTGTGAAGTGAAAGAAAAAATTATTTGTTTGATTTGTAATAGAACAGGGTGATCAGTTAAGGGTAGCGAGCGGCCATATCTCATAAGATATTGGTCGTATAGATTTGAGAAAAAAAATCGTAATAAAAGTCGCCAAGAGAAATTACTAAAAATTATTTTCGAGTTTGTCAAACGTCCGCTAGAGGGCGTAACAACCAACACCAAGTAGAAAAATGGGGTTTTTATAGAATTTTGCCTAATGAAAATATATCGATGATATCATTTTCATATTTAGTGACCATTTCCCTACACTTTTTGTCTAAAATGTTTTGTTCTATATATCAAAATAAAGCGGTGGGGGGAAGTTCAATTGTTTTTTCAAACAAACCAAGATGTCTCCCGTTTCTTTTGACCGATTTTAGCAAACTTAGGCTCATATGAAAGAGCATAATTTACACTACAAAACGCTTATTTGGTTTTAAATTTTTTACTTTTGCTGGCGTCGCTAGATGGCGTTAACTGAATTAGTAGCATATTTTTTAGTTTTTTTCATAAAAAACAAATGTAATGGTATATTCATTTTTACATATTTTAAAAGGGGATAAATTTCTCTATAATTTAATGAAAATAATTTATCATCTACCTTTTTTTGAACCATTGATATTGACCAAAATATTATTTTATTTTATTAAAAAATGGCACGCCACTGCTTTTTGTCAAAATAAAAATCATTTTCGTAATCACTTATTAGTTGCTAACAAAAAGAATCTCTTGAGCAGGAGCAATAACACTAAAAACAAGAACATGGAACTTTAAAAATAAACGTTAAAAATAAATTAATAGTTTTGTCGTAAATGTTCAAAAAGTTGTCCATTATTTTGAATGCACTGGTCCAATCTCTTCTGGGTGGAGTTGAGAGTTGTCTCAATTTCCGCTCTTGGTATAATATTTATGGCGTTTTGAATTCGGACTATCATGTCTTCTCGAGTACTTGGTCGAGTTTTATACACCAAATCCTTTATTCGGCCCCACAGATAAAAATCAAGGCAGGTTAAATCGGGGGACCGTAGTGGCCAGAAAAATAGACTGCCTCTACCAATCCAACGGTTAGGAAAATGCCTGTTCAAAAAATCTTGCACATTTCGTGAATAATGTGCCGGGCATCCGTCTTGTTGAAACCACATGTTTCTTCTTACTTGTAAAGGCACATTTTCTAAGAGTCCTGGTAAATCGTTAAATAAAAAGTTCAAATACATGTCACCGGTTAGATTGCCATTAAAGATGTGCGGACCGATAATAGCACCATTAATAACACCGCACCAGACGTTGACGCTCCATCGACCCTGCTGATAATCTTCACGTAACCAGTGTGGATTAGTGTCCGACCAGTAATGCACGTTATGAAGATTTACCCTGCCATTATTGCAAAACGATGCTTCGTCTGTCCACAATATTTGTGACAAAATATGATGGTTTTCCCTAATGAAGTCCCTAAGCCAGTAGCAGTAATCGAGCCTACGTTCAAAGTCAGTGTCATTTAGGGCTTGATGAATCACGGTGTGATATGGAGGCATTTTAAAATCCATTAATATTTTTTGCACTGATCCATAGGATATTCCTAAATCTCTGGAGATCTCTCTTATGCTTAAATGGGGGTCTGCATGAATATAAGCCAACACATTTATAATGTTATCTTCTCTTCTTACTCTACGATTTCTTCTCAAAGTTGGAGTTGGTTGCACTTGGCCATGTTGCCTTAAACGTAAGACTAAACGATGAAAAACCATTCTCGAATGGTGTCTTCGGAGGGGATAACGCAGTGCATACTGCCTAGAAGCAATCGCCGCATTTTCAAAACATTGAAAATAAATTCTCAACATATCAAAGGCTTCTTCATTGGTAAAAAACATGATTTGTTGTAAAAATACTTTTTACATAACATTAAATTAGATGTCAATAGCAGGAACTATCAAAATGAATATCAACGTGATTGACAATTTGGTGTTTTGTTTCTTAACGTAGATCATGGCCTGCTTCGCTTAAATGCGATGTTAGTTAAGTTTGATTTTTAATTTTATGAAATAATAATAATTATTAATAATAAATTATGAACTAAAGCATTCTCTCGCTAATTAAATGATTATTAATGATAAAAATAATAGGTAATAATTTTATTATTGTGAGATGTAATATTTAAAAATAATTTTGAACCTTATAGTTATCATTGTTAAACATCTTATTTTTTCAATCCAAAACCGTTCGTCTAACGAAAAAAAGTCAAGAGGCTCATTTTGTTAGCAACTAATAAGTGATTACGAAAATGATTTTTATTTTGACAAAAAGCAGTGGCGTGCCATTTTGTAATAAAATAAAATAATATTTTGGTCAATATCAACGGTTCAAAAAAAGGTAGATGATAAATTATTTTCATTAAATTATAGAGAAATTTATCCCCTTTTAAAATATGTAAAAATGAATATACCATTACATTTGTTTTTTATGAAAAAAACTAAAAAATATGCTACTAATTCAGTTAACGCCATCTAGCGACGCCAGCAAAAGTCAAAAATTCAAAACCAAATAAGCGTTTTGTAGTGCAAATTATGCTCTTTCATATGAGCCTAAGTTTGCTAAAATCGGTCAAAAGAAACGGGAGACATCTTGGTTTGTTTGAAAAAACAATTGAACTTCCCCCACTGCTTTATTTTGATATATAGAACAAAATATTTTAGACAAGAAGTGTAGGGAAATGGTCACTAAATATGAAAATGATATCATCGATATATTTTCATTAGGCAAAATTCTATAAAAACTCCATTTTTCTACTTGGTGTTGGTTGTTACGCCCTCTAGCGGACGTTTGACAAACTCGAAAATAATTTTTAACAATTTTTCTTGGCTACTTTTATTACGATTTTTTTTCTCAAATCTATACGACCAATATCTTATGAGATATGGCCGCTCGCTACCCTTAACTGATCACCCTGTACAGTAGGTGTCCCAAAATTATATAATATAAAACGTCACTATGACATTCATAAAACTATGTTTGACAAGTATACAGGCATGGTCAGAAACAAAAAGTTAAATAAGTAAAATCACGATTGAAAGATCAGCAGCTTATGTTCATGTCTTCTCGAGTACTTGGTCGAGTTTTATACACCAAATCCTTTATTCGGCCCCACAGATAAAAATCAAGGCAGGTTAAATCGGGGGACCGTGGTGGCCAGAAAAATAGACTGCCTCTACCAATCCAACGGTTAGGAAAATGCCTGTTCAAAAAATCTTGCACATTTCGTGAATAATGTGCCGGGCATCCGTCTTGTTGAAACCACATGTTTCTTCTTACTTGTAAAGGCACATTTTCTAAGAGTCCTGGTAAATCGTTAAATAAAAAGTTCAAATACATGTCATTGCATCATACAGATTGCCATTAAAGATGTGCGGACCGATAATAGCACCATTAATAACACCGCACCAGACGTTGACGCTCCATCGACCATGCTGATAATCATCTTCACGTAACCAGTGTGGATTAGTGTCCGACCAGTAATGCACGTTATGAAG
This sequence comes from Kuschelorhynchus macadamiae, assembly GCA_030620095.1. Classification (NCBI taxonomy): domain Eukaryota; kingdom Metazoa; phylum Arthropoda; class Insecta; order Coleoptera; family Curculionidae; genus Kuschelorhynchus; species Kuschelorhynchus macadamiae. Next base: position 322,070 of record JAUTXW010001580.1, read on the forward strand.
ATTTACCCTGCCATTATTGCAAAACGATGCTTCGTCTGTCCACAATATTTGTGACAAAATATGATGGTTTTCCCTAATGAAGTCTCTAAGCCAGTAGCAGTAATCGAGCCTACGTTAAAAGTCAGTGTCATTTAGGGCTTGATGAATCACGGTGTGATATGGAGGCATTTTAAAATCCATTAATATTTTTTGCACTGATCCATAGGATATTCCTAAATCTCTGGAGATCTCTCTTATGCTTAAATGGGGGTCTGCATGAATATAAGCCAACACATTTAAAATGTTATCTTCTCTTCTTACTCTACGATTTCTTCTCAAAGTTGGAGTTGGTTGCACTTGGCCATGTTGCCTTAAACGTAAGGCTAAACGATGAAAAACCATTCTCGAATGGTGTCTTCGGAGGGGATAACGCAGTGCATACTGCCTAGAAGCAATCGCCGCATTTTCAAAACATTGAAAATAAATTCTCAACATATCAAAGGCTTCTTCATTGGTAAAAAGCATGATTTGTTGTAAAAATACTTTTTACATAACATTAAATTAGATGTCAATAGCAGGAACTATCAAAATGAATATCAACGTGATTGACAATTTGGTGTTTTGTTTCTTAACGTAGATCATGGCCTGCTTGGCTTAAATGCGATGTTAGTTAAGTTTGATTTTTAATTTAATTTATGAAATAATAATAATTATTAATAATAAATTATGAACTAAAGCATTCTCTCGTTAATTAAATGATTATTAATGATAGAAATAATAGGTAATAATTTTATTATTGTGAGATGTAATATTTAAAAATAATTTTGAACCTTATAGTTATCATTGTTAAACATCTTATTTTTTCAATCCAAAACCGTTCGTCTAACGAAAAAAAGTCAAGAGGCTCATTTTGTTAGCAACTAATAAGTGATTACGAAAATGATTTTTATTTTGACAAAAAGCAATGGCGTGCCATTTTGTAATAAAATAAAATAATATTTTGGTCAATATCAACGGTTCAAAAAAGGTAGATGATAAATTATTTTCATTAAATTATAGAGAAATTTATCCCCTTTTAAAATATGTAAAAATGAATATACCATTACATTTGATTTTTATGAAAAAAACTAAAAAATATGCTACTAATTCAGTTAACGCCATCTAGCGACGCCAGCAAGTCAAAAATTCAAAACCAAATAAGCGTTTTGTAGTGCAAATTATGCTCTTTCATATGAGCCTAAGTTTGCTAAAATCGGTCAAAAGAAACGGGAGACATCTTGGTTTGTTTGAAAAAACAATTGAACTTCCCCCACCGCTTTATTTTGATATATAGAACAAAATATTTTAGACAAGAAGTGTAGGGAAATGGTCACTAAATATGAAAATGATATCATCGATATATTTTCATTAGGCAAAATTTTATAAAAACCCCATTTTTCTACTTGGTGTTGGTTGTTACGCCCTCTAGCGGACATTTGACAAACTCGAAAATAATTTTTAGCAATTTTTCTTGGCTACTTTTATTACGATTTTTTTTCTCAAATCTATACGACCAATATCTTATGAGATATGGCCGCTCGCTACCCTTAACTGATCACCCTGTACAGTAGGTGTCCCAAAATTATATAATATAAAACGTCACTATGACATTCATAAAACTATGTTTGACAAGTATACAGGCATGGTCAGAAACGAAAAGTTAAATAAGTAAAATCACGGTTGAAAGATCAGCAGCTTATGTTTATACGTCCAAAGTAAGAAAATGAATCTGTCCTTCAAGTGAGCTACGTACTGACGGAGTTGATCAACTCAAAACCAGTTGTTGAAGGTGAATTTATAAAAGAGTGCCTTGTAAAGGCCGCGAAAAGTCTCGGGAACGTGAAGGCATTTCAAAATAGATCCTTGTCCCGGAATACTGTCGCTGATAGAGTTACTGAGTTGGCTGCCAATATAAGTGATCAGATAAAAACAAAATCAGACTCTTTCATTGCATTGTCTATTGCCTGTGACGAAAGTACGGATGTGTGTGGTGTGGCGCAACTCGCTGTTTCTTTTCGTGCGGTTGATACAGATATCAATGTGTATGAAGAATTACTGGAATTACCATTGCATGATACAACAACTGGGAAGGATATTTTCAATACTGTTTATGGACTTCTGCAAAAGTACAATTTAGATTTGTCAAAACTGTGTTCCATTGCAACAGACGGAGGTCCTTCAATGATTGGAGTAAAAAATGGCTTCGTTAAAATACTACAGACAAAGATCAGAGAAACGGACAGTGACAAACCAGATTTTCATCATATTCATTGTATAATCTACCAAGAAGTTTTATGCTCAAAAGTGATTAAGTTGGAAAGTGTTTTAAAGTCAGTGAAGAAAATTATAAACTTCATAAGGTCACGAGGCCTTAATCAGCGACAGTTTTCTGCATTTTTACGTGATTTAGAAAGTGAGTACACTGGTTTACCATATTATGCAGAGGTGCGATGACTTTCGTGTTCTATGGTACTCGACCGGTTTTGAAAACTCCAAGAAGAAATACGCGTTTTTATGAAAACAAAAGGAGAAGATGTCAGCTTATTATACGATGTACCTTTTTTACAAGATCTTTCATTTATGGTAGATATCACAAAACACTAGTCGGACTTAAATACGAAATTGCAAGGATCACGTCAAGTTATTACAGATATGCATGATCATGTGAAAGCTTTCAAGTGTAAGATGATGTTGTGGGAAAACCAGTTAGCAGAGGATAATCTGTCACATTTTCTAACTTGTAAGGCATATCAGGAAAGCACAATACCATACCAAATGTATTCAGAGAAAATGAGAAGCCTTCTGGCAGAATTTGAGAAGCGTTTTCAGGATTTTAAGACCCAAGAAAGCAATTTTTCTCTATTTACTGGTCTTTTCACTATCGATATTGATAAAGTTCCCCCTCACTTGCAAATGGAAGTAATTGAGATTCAGTGTCAGACCCATTTAAAACAAAAATTTGGTAGTGTTGGTACATTCGAATTTTATAAGTACTTGCCTGTTCAATACCAAGAAATGAGAAAATTTGCCTGTAAAATCCTGTCATTGTTTAGAAGTACCTATAAGTGTGAACAACTATTTTCTTTGATGAAAGGAAACAAATCTCCCGCGAGATCGCGACTGACTGACGCACACTTGGACGCAGTTTTAAAAGTTATTTCCGCCAATAAATTCGCGCCACAAATAGACAACTTAATTAAAGACAAAAGATCTGTCAAATATCTGGCAAAAGAATTTAATGTTTGTAATTTTTTGTAATATCCTTTTTATTCGAAATTTAATAAACAGACTTGTCCTATAATAGTACTTTTTCTCAAGATTTTCAGTAGTTTGTCTCCTTTAAGATAAGGTTTTGCAGCCCACCTAGTCGATGGTCTTCATGCTTTTGGCCCACCAGTGACTTCGAGTTTGACATGGCTGGTGTAGAACATATCAGTTTTATATCAAAATGTTCAAATTAGCAAAAAAAAAATATTTAAGTAGATAACAAAAGCAATACAGTGGATAAAAACAGACTTTTCATTAAAAAGATAAAAAACGTAACAATGAACATTTAGAATCAAACATTTATATAAACTAGCCTAAGGAATTATGGAGGAACTCCTCCATTGTGTAATAGGCCCTCTATGCGAACAGCAGTTTGAGCCTCATTTTAAATTTATTTAAAGGAAGTTATCTTAGCTCAGTAGAAAGCATGTTAAAAATTTAAATTTCTGAATAGTGAAAATTTTTTATACATAAGAGTAATTAGGCCTATTGCAAATTAACTCAGATCTACCCCTGGTGTCATAAGAATGAGTTCTGAAGTGATCAAGAAATAGGTCCGCATAAGATGTAATGAAGAGTGCTGACTCAAAGATGTAACTATGAGTATACCCAGTTCTACAAATAACTGTCTGCAAGAGTCCCGTCGCCCAAGATTAAAGATGTTCCTTAAACAACGTTCTATAACATTGATATTCGACTGACCTCACAGGCGTCGCCCCAGACTACAATCCTATCTATATCTAATTCGCAATTGCATGAGAATGACAAGCAACAAGAGATGCCTCTACAGAAATACTTTGCGGGAGAAGCTTAAAAGCAAATGCATATCTTGCCAAGACTGGTGCCAAGCCATCAATGTGCGCCCTCCAGTCCAAGCGAGAGTCCAGGCTAATCCCCGAGAATTTTGCAGAATGTACTGCAGAAATATTCTGATCCCTACATTGGAACAGTGGTGGTTTTTTTGGAATGCATATATGAGAATTTGGGTCTTTACTTTACATTCAAAATCAAATTATTAGCGGAAAACCAATTTTCTAAATTGTGTAGGGTCTTAAAAAATTTCACTTGGGTTGCAGGTTTCATCCAAGGAAAAGATGGCTGACATGTCATCGGCAAACTTTACCATATGATGATCGATTATCTGTAGAAGTTGATTAGTATAAATAATGTACAAAAGTGGCCCCAGAAGTGATCCCTGTGGCATACCCTGCTTTACAGTTTCCAAGCCTGATCTCAATCTCTCACCGTCATGAGTATAGTCTACCACACACTGCCGCCTGTCTGAAAGAGATGGTTTAATTAATCGCAGTACAACACCTTTAACACCACAACGTTTAAGTTTAAAAAGAAGGACCTGATAGTTGACACTGTCAAATGCCTTCGACAGGTCAAGACACATCGCCATGGTGTGTCAGTTATTGTTCAAGGTGTCTAAATTAGGTGATAGTGCCTGATATGCAGCACGTATTGTTGATTTTTTTTACGAAACGCATTTTGAACATTTGAGAGAGTATTGTTTTTTTTCTAGAAAATGTATAAGTCTGTCATATATAACTTTTTCATATACTTTGCTTATGTTGTTAAGTAATGTTACAGTTTCTGATGTAATTTTTTTCTCCTTTTTTGTATATTGGTTTAATTAGGAGATTAAAAAATGTTATTTTAAGTTTTAACATTTTATTTTGAAAGTTTGTTGTTAATAATAAATAAATAAAAGTAAATTATGAACACAGAGAATTTCGCCACCCTGCAGCACAAATTGCGCAGCGACATCAAAGCAAAAAGACCTGACAAGTAGAACTGTTCACCTTCTGCACAACATCGCACTAGGGCTCGTATTTTCGAGCGTAATCGAACAAAGAATAAATAAATATATTAATCCCATTTTCAAACATACAAACTACATCAGTACAGGGAAATTTTTCGCATTTCTTAGTTCGACTAGGTATCACTATGCATTTTACAAAATAGTATTCGAAAATACAGGTTTAAAGGGTACTGCGCTCAATTATGAGTTCAAGGAACTTATTCACCCACCCTACGGACCAGAGCTAGACCCTAGTGACAACTACTTACTCTTTGAAAATGTGCAAGAGGCGGTTTTAGCGCATTTTGCAGATAAAACGAAAACATTTTAAATTTTCCTGTTAAAGAAAACTTAATAACTAGCCATACAAATTGCTCTAATATCATTTTGATATCTTAACTGTAACCAAAGTGAGAGAAACTTCTGAAGGAAGCATAACTATAAGATATAGTAAAAATGAGGACATACAGAAACTCAAACAGGTGGCAGAACATAAACTACTTAAAGATTATTACGTTGAAGAAACTAAATTAAGAAATCCAAGAATTAAAGTAATATGATTTTGTAAAACAATGACTGAAAAAGAGATCGAGTTATCAATAAGGAAGCGGGATAGGTTTATTAAGGATGAAGATATCCTCAAAGTTACATATATACAAAAACTAAAAAATGGCAATTGCAATTTATACATGGAATGTACACCCGGCTTATATAATAAGATTATGTGTGATAGGAGATTACATATTGACTGGGAGAGATTTTATGTCTATGAAGATGTATCGGTACTATAGTGTTTCAAGTGCAGCGGCCTATATCATAAAAGCAGTGCCTGTAAAAACAATGTGATTTGTGCTTACTGTGGTGGTGCACACTTGAAACAGGACTGTCAAAAACAAAATAAAAAATGCATACATTGTGAACAAGCAAACAATAAATACAAAACTAAATATGATGTACTCCACGCGGCCAATGACCATAGGGTTTGTCCAACATACCAATATTACCTGCAGGTAGTAAAAAGCAAAATAGATTATGCTACATTTTGCAGATATGTTGGTTACCGTTGGCTTGACCCTGCTGAGCATTTGTGAATCTTCCCTAATCACCCTCTTTCATGGAATTTATATAAAAATTGAACCAAATTAATTTTTTTTTAATAATCTTCGTTATTTCAGAAGATGAATTGCTAAATGATTTGGAGAGTGTCGGGAGGCATCTTGATGGCCAGCTGGTAGATTGTACTGCCTTGAAGCAAAAAGTAGCAGTACAAGGTAAAATGTTGAATGTGTTACATGTAAATATACGTAGTATAAAGAAAAACTTCGATCAGTTTTTAGTGTTTTTTGAACAATTTGGTTTGCATTCTTGTGATATTGTTATTTTTAGTGAATGTTTCGAATTGAATGAAACTTTATTTCAAATTTCTGGATATAATACCTACTATAACGGAGGTAACTACAACCGAAATGATGGTATTATAACATTTGTCAATTCACAGCTTGATGTGGAAGTGAGGCATGACAGGTTTAATATTTCCAAAGCAACAATTACTAGACTTAATATCAAAGTTGAAAATACTTCTATTGGTGTAACCGCTGTTTATAAACCCCCTCCAATACCTGAAATGCTTTTTCTTGAGGATCTAAACCATATTTTACTTAATTTTTGCGCTGTATAGACCACCATCATCCGATGTTACGATCTTTCTTACTGACTTACGAATGGAGCTGTAAATGATTATGAAAATACTCTGACTAAGAACGGGTTTTTGAGTTATATAAATAAATCAACCAGGATTACAACAAAATAAGAAAATAGTTGCAGACATATTTAATAAATACTTCATAAATATTGGTAAAACAATGGCAGACAAACTCCCTTCTGAGAAAAAATATAACAATAACCAAATAAATTATCCGAGTATATTTTTAATGCCAGTATCTGAGGAGGAGGTAAAAAAATTATAAACGGATTAAAAAATAACTCTGCACCTGGATTAGACGGAATTACTAGTAAAATGCTGAAAGAAATACGAAATTTTCTTGCTAAGCCTCTAACACATATTTTTAACTGTTCCATTTCGACGGGTATAATTCCTTGTGAATTGAAGAAGTCGGTTGTCATACCTATTCATAAAGGTAAAGAGACTTATTTACCGGGCAATTACCGGCCGATATCTTTAATTAATAATATTGCAAAAGTATTGGAAGTTTGTATAAGGGACAGAATTATAAGCCACATAGAAAAACTTAACATTCTTTCTCCGAGTCAATTTGGATTTCGTCATGCAAGGCAACGGAAGACGCACTTTATGAGGTATCAAACTTTATTTATAATGCTATTAATAGAAGTAAAAAACCCCTTGCGATCTTCTTGGATTTGGCCAAAGCCTTCGATACTGTACTGCATGATATTCTTCTAAACAAGCTAAGCAACTACGGAATAAGAGGATTATGACATAACTTAATAACGAGTTATCTTGAAGATCGGAAACAATGTGTAAGGGTACAAAATGATTACAGCAGTTTTGAAATAGTACAGTGTGGTGTTCCGCAAGGAACCGTAATTGAACCACTCCTATTTTCCTTATATATTAATGACCTCCTTTGCCTCACTACATCCAGCAAATTGGTCTCGTATGCAGATGATACTGTTCTTCTTGTACAGGGGGATACCTGGAATGCTACAGTGGAGCACACTATATCTGAATTTGCAAAGGTACGTCAATGGTTGGGTGAAAACCGATTGACAATTAACATGGAAAAAACAAAATTTATGTGTTTCAGTATCCTTGACTCTCACCAATTTGATGCTAATCAGATAAAAATGCATACGCTCCAGTGTTTATCAAATGAGACACCATGCCACTGCACTGATTTTCTGAATAAAACTGAATGTATCAGATATCTCGGTGTTGTAATTGATCAGAATATTAAGTGGGATAAACATATAGAAAGTACAAATTCAAAACTATGTAAACTAATTTATAAATTCTATCAAATCAGAAATATCACGCCAATCAATATCCTCAAATTATTATATATCACACTAGGTGAATCAGTCATTAGATACGGTCTGTCAATATGGGGAGGGGCATTTAATACAACACTAAATATTTTAAATGTAACTCAAAGATATCTCCTTAAAGTAATTTACAAAAAAAACCCAGATACTCTACCGAACTTCTGTATCAAGAAGCCCAAGTTTTAACCTTGCAACAGTTGTATGTAAAATCTGTACTATTGATAGTTTACAAACATCCCGAACTAAGGCTGCAACCTATTCTAAATAATTATCATACCAGAAGCAGATCGGTGGAGTCCGTATGTGTTCCTTTCCTGTCAAGAACAAGAAACCAAAGATATCTGACATACTTTGGTCCTACACTTTATAACTTGCTTCCACTTAATATCCGACGTATATAGAACAAAAACCTTTTTAGTAAAAAAATCTCAATTTTCTTGAAACAAAACTTCGAAGTATTTACTGGCACCTTAAGTAGATAGCAAGTTTTTACTTCAAATAAGTCTTATTTAAATTCTATAATTTTTAAAATTATTCTATCGCTTATGTTAGTGTGAAATTATATGATTTTAGGTTAGCCACGTACTTAGTTTGTACGCAGTATCATTTATTTAGTATAGGTTATAATTTAAGAATTTAGCAATAGGCAATTACAACAAAATTTCTTTTCTTTTGTACACACACAGATGATACATCTAGGTGTGCAATCATCTTTTAAGTAATATTGTAAACATTTTCTACGTAATATATTTGATTTGATTTGATTTTGATTTGATTTGATATTTTGATAGTAATCTTACTGGTAGTATAGAAATTTTTACAGGAGATCTCAATATTGATATTATAAATAGGGAATGTAATCACGTTAATGACTACCTTTCTTTGCTTGGAGGCCATGGGTTCTTACCCTATATCATTTCACCCACTCGAATAACGCATAATACTGCAACTCGCTTAGACCATATTTTTGTTAGACAAAAGCTAAGAAACCAGGGACTAGATATTAAATCATTTAGACTGGACAGTGATATTACTGATTACTTGCCAGTATTTTTAAACATAACCAACAAGAAAGAAAGTGTAACTACAAATATGCATACAGATATCAACCCTGATACTTATACTTATCTAGATAATTACTTATTTAGACAGACAATATCTGCACAGGATTGGAGTGAAATTCTTAACCTAAATAGTTCTGAGGAAGCAATGAATATGTTTATCAATACATTTATTAATATAAAAAAGGAATGTACAATAAAACCTAATATCAATCGCAAAAAAATAAGAAAATAAAGGAATGGATAACAGAGAGTCTAATTACCTCTATCAAACATAAAGATAAACTAAAGAAACAACTCTTAAAAAATCCATAAATACCCTTAGAAATACAATACAAAACGTATCGAAATAAACTTAACAAATTAATAAAAACTCAAAAATTTAGATTTTATAAAGAACAAATAGAAAAAAATCGCAATAATATTAAAAAAACTTATAAATTAATAAATGATGCTACAAATATTCATAACAAAAAAACAAACACTCCTTTTGCTGTTGTAGCCGACACTAAGACATCTCAAAATAATCTTGAGATGACCAATTACTGCAACAATTACTTTACAAATATTGGTATAAAAATGGCACAACAGATACAAAGACCCAAACATCCTTTTAAAACAAAAACTAGTAATATGGCATCCATGTACCTAAGACCTGTATTGGAAATTGAGGTAATAAATCAAATTGATGCTCTGAAAAACGATAGTGCCCCCAGTAAAGATGGAATAACATCAAAACTTATAAAAATGGTTCATTTGGAAATAATAAAGCCTTTAACACATATCATAAATTTGACGTTCAAAACAGGAATAGTACCAAGACAATATAAGGAATCAATAATTACTCCCATATATAAAGCAGGCTTTAAAAGCAATATAGAAAACTATCGACCAAAAAGCCTTTTAAATAATTTTTCAAAAATTTTTGAGAAGTACCTAAAGAATAGATTGACCCAATTTTTCAAAACGTTTAATATTTTGTCAGATAAACAGTTTGGTTTTACAGAAGGCCTAAGTACATCAGACGCCATGTATTGCCTCACATCAGACGTTGTAAATAGCCTGAACACCAGTAAAAAAAGCATGGCTATTTCTTGACCTCTCAAAGGCGTTTGACACAGTTCCTCATGACCAACTGATTGATATCCCTATGCAGTGTGGGATACGGGGCGCAGTGTTGGAAGTCTTTGCCAGCTACCTGTCAGAACGATATCAACATGTTAAAATAAATAATACTATTAGTAATCCATTAAAAATTAAAATAGGTGTTCCTCAAGGTACAATTCTAGGCCCTATACTTTTTATAACATATTTAAATTCGCTTTTAAACTTAAAAATAAACGGTAAATTAATATCATATGCAGATGACACAGCATTAATATTCTCAGGCGATACTTGGGAACAAACAAGACTAAATGCAGTAAACGGTTTTATTATAGTTAAAAACTGGCTTGACTCCCATAAACTCTCACTTAATGTCACCAAAACAAATTATATGGCTTTCTCAATTACAAATGCTAATAGACCTCCCTTTGATAGTATTGTTATCAACGACCCATATACTGAAATTAAAGCAGTTAAGAACAGAAAATGTCTAGGAATAATAATCGATCAACACCTGAAATGGACAGACCACGTTATACACTTAACAAACAGACTGCGCAATCTTATATACAAATTTTATATGTGAGAGAGTTTTTGAGTAGTAAATTGATAAAATTGATCTATAAATCTTTAGTAGACACTCTACTTAGGTATGGACTAATAATATAGGGAGGAGCATACAAAAATATGTATCTTCGCTCACTGCAACTTATTCAAAACTATATCCTAAAAATAATTTTCAATAAAAATAGGCTCTACTCAACAAAGCTATTATATAGCAAAGATATTAGTAGTATAAATTTATTGTACATACATTCTCTATGCTCTTTTATACACAAAACAAATAAAACTCTAAATCATATTAACCATGCCCGCTACACAAGACAAAATAAAAATAATCATCTAACCTTACCATTGAATTATCGAGATATAAATTTACGATTTTTAGATTATCTGGCCATAAAATCTTACAACATGCTGCCTAATGCAATAAGAGAACATATAAATATAAAAATATTTAACAAAAAAAGTAAAACATACATATATAACAACCTTGACACATTTTGTGCTCTTTTAAATTAAAAGAGGAGGTGCTAAATATAATTACTTGTTAACTTAACAATAAAATAATTATTGATTGACACAGGTTTGTGGTTACCCCCGTGCCTCCCCCATCCACATTTATACTAACTCATTATATTGCTAGTATGTATACTTAGTTTCTTTTGAGTTTTCATTATAATAAGAAATAGACTTATATTGTAATAGCATAATGTAAGATAAGATTAAAATGTGGACAAGTTAAAGATCCCTGTACAGGGTGTCCCATTTTCGTAGGTTTTACGGGGTTTCCAGCTTATGAGTAGAGATAGAGAGATGCGGTTTTCGCGACACCGTGCTACTTTTCGATGAAACTAAAGAGGCCGCAAACAGATTTGCCCTAACCATTTTAGTTTCCGTGCTACAGGGTGATTTTGAAAATTTGTCATTTTCGGACACCCCCTGTAACTCAGCTATCGTAAAATATATTTAAAATGTTTCAACTGGTGTTTATAGATTTTTTCACGTAGAATTCAGTGGCATACTCAGATTTTTGCTGAGAGTCATAGTTTTTGACATATTGGCATAACCTACTATTTTTTAAATGGGAGACCCTATATATTATTTTTTCATCTTATTCTTCGTGTCGAGAGCTTTTCAAAAACATACCATAAGTCATATTTATTTTCATAAATAACATGAAAAAATGCATTTTTCTTTAAACGGATTTATGGCATAGCAGATCAATCGAAATAAGAGAAGGTGGCTGTGGTAGCCATGGCAACGCCAACAAAAATATGATCAGGCAGCCATTACTGCTGTCATTTTTGGCATTATTGCGTTTAAATTTTTCTTGACGTCTATTATAATTATTGTTTTTAATATGGCTCAGAATCAAAAATTTGAATATTTTGAGAAATATGATATGAACGCGTGTTTTATATTGTCTATTGAAGATGCAGATCAGGCGGCAGAGCTTTATCTGAACAGGTTAGTTCTTTTTTATCTTCCTGCATTTTGACTTTATTGGTTCGCTATATTTTATCTTAGATATCCCGAGAGAAGACAACCAGAAAAAAGAATTTTTCAAAAAATTAAAAATAATCTTTGCCAATATGGATCTTTTAACAAGCCTCGATCGCGAACTTACAATAACGACAACGAAGAATCTGAGGTCAACGTTTTAGCCCTCGTTCAGACAGCTCCTGAAACATCTTGCAGGAAAATAGACGAAGAGGCGGGTGTACCGAAAACCAAAGTGCAGAAAATTTTGAAAAAGCACAAATTCAAACCCTATAAATACAAACTTGTGCATCATCTGCATCCTGGTGATGCAGAGCGCAGATTGGAGTTCTGCAATTGGTTTATAAATATGAAGGCAGAAGATATCGATTTTGAAAAAAAGATTATTTGGTCAGACGAGGCACATTTTTCTAGTTCAGGGATTTTAAATAGACACAACACGCGATTTTGGAGTCAAGAAAACAACCATGTTATTTTTCCTAGGGAGCGTCAGGGCAGATTTGGATTCAATGTCTCCTGTTTTATTTTCAACCGAAAAATAGTTTACCAAATATATGAAGGAAATCTGAATTCGATTGGTTACGTGCGAATCCTAGAAGACGCATTAGGAATTTTGGATGATGTTCCCTTGGCTCAACTAAATAGGATTTATTTCCAGCAAGACGGAGCTCCAGCCCACAATGCCAGAATAAGTCAAAACTGGCTTAACGACCATTTTCCTGGAAGATGGATAGGAACACACGGACCTGTTCGATGGCCACCACGATCCCCTGACCTCTCAGTTTTAGATTTCTTTTTGTGGGGTTATTTAGAAAACAAGGTTTATGTAAGGCGATACGAAAACTTAAAACAACTAATAATGGCCACCGAAAACGCTTTTGCAGAGTTACAAAGACAGTCATTTACAATAGAAAATGCATTAAAAAGAATTTTTAAAGTTTGTCACACTTGTAGGACACATAATGGTCTACAATTTGAACAATATTTGTAGTTTTAATGAAATTATAATTATTACCTTTTACCTACTTCCTAATTTTTTCTGATGCTGTTACTTTGTTATTTCGTTAATAAATATTTGTTAACTTTTTCCATGGCTCCACAGCCACCTTCTCTTATTTCGATTGATCTGCTATGCCATAAATCCGTTTAAAGAAAAATGCATTTTTTCATGTTATTTATGAAAATAAATATGACTTATGGTATGTTTTTGAAAAGCTCTCGACACGAAGAATAAGACGAAAAAATAATATATAGGGTGTCCCATTTAAAAAATAGTAGGTTATGCCAATATGTCAAAAACTATGACTCTCAGCAAAAATCTGAGTACGCCACTGAATTCTACGTGAAAAAATCTATAAATACCAGTTGAAACATTTTAAATATATTTTACGATAGCTGAGTTACAGGGGGTGTCCGAAAATGACAAATTTTCAAAATCACCCTGTAGCACGGAAACTAAAATGGTTAGGGCAAATCTGTTTGCGGCCTCTTTAGTTTCATCGAAAAGTAGCACGGTGTCGCGAAAACCGCATCTCTCTATCTCTACTCATAAGCTGGAAACCCCGTAACTAACCTACGAAAATGGGACACCCTGTACATCATCATAATTTCTTTGTTCTAAAATACCAAAATTACGAGATACTTACCGACTGAAATCCCATTTATATAAAATTCTAGCTGGTATCAATGCTACCTGGTTTTTATGGCACCCCGTACAAAAGTACTTTCCTAGATAGCAGCAGTAACGAAATTTGGACGCATATTTTTGTGCTACTGTCATACCACACCCAGCGCATCTATAGTTCTGCTTCTCCATAAGAACTTTTCTTCTAAAATAATTCAAAATTTATGAAAAAAAATAAATACAGTTCCTTAATGTCCTGTCCATACTAAAGATCATTTATTTGCTTATTCATGACTAAAAGTTCATATAAACAATGTGTCTTTAATTGTTTTGTTTTTTTATAGGGAGGGCCAATTTAAAAAGAAATCCGCTTTTTATTTAGATTTTAATAATGACATAGAGGATAAAAACATTGCACATACTAAGTTTTTATTTTATTTTAATTTTTTTTTTATATTAAGAAACTAAAAGTGCAACTCTTATTCTTTGCCTATTTCTTCCTTATTCCGCGTAGTGTTTCAAAATTTGGGAAATTATGGTTTTTATCAAAAAAAAAAGGTAAATTGGCTTTTACCCTGAACTTCCATGGTAACAGATTATACCATAAAAACAGGGTATTAAGGGTTTGTTAAGGGTTAGAGAAAAAGAACCGCATTGAAACGTTTCGTGTTAATTCAAGTTTAAATATGTAGGTACTGTTTTAAAATGTCTACAAATGAAGAATGCGACGTGAATATAACACATCGTTAGATAAGTTTAATAAAATTGTTTAAAATGGGCTTTGTGGTGCAGATTTAAAGTGAGCATTTGCTTTAACTTTCTACATATATTTGGTAAGTTAATATTTTAAGTTTTGGAAACTAAAAACTAAAATAGCTTGCTGTAGTCCTGTGGAGTCAAAAATGTGAAAAATAATTTATCTGGGAAATTATTATTGTTTAATTAAGATGACAAGTAGGTTGTTTCTATTTCTTTATATGTGTTAACAATGTGGTTCCAAACTATCATACTTTATACCAAATAATTAATCTATGCATCCTGTTAGCTGCGCGTTTTATACGTATTTTATAATTTATACAACATTGCTAATATATATATATATATATATATATATATATATATATATATATATATATATATATATATATATATACAATGAGGTCATAAAGTATAGAAACCTTGAGATATGTCAAAAACTATACAAGTTGGGTAAAAAAGTTTCATATAAAAGTTGTATAGTTCCTTACGATTTATGATTCAAAAATGTCTTGAAATATACAGGGTGTTTTAAAATCAAGTAACTTCAGAATCTCTAACGGAACACCCTGTATATTATTTCATTTTAAGAATCTACATGAAATTCTGATCATATTTTATTAAGCATACCCTATCCCTAAAGGCAAATGTTTTTGAGATAAAAAAAATGAGAAAACTGTTTTACAAAATTTTTTTAATATAGATTAAAAACGATAGTCTAAAATTCTAAATGATGCGTTTCAACGTAATAAATGCTGGAACTGTTGTCCGTTCACTTCCTGACAATATCCTAATCGATTGATGAACTCTTGTTGTAGATTTCGAATGAAAGTAGGTGGGATATGTCGGATTTTATCCCTTATACGATTTTTCAGCGCATCGATATTAGGAGGTCTGTTCAAATAAACTTTGCTCTTTAAATATCCCCACAAAAAATAATCTAGGGGAGTTAAGTCTGGGGACCTAGCTGGATATTCGTAGGGACCACGACGTCCTATCCACCTGTTAGGAAATATTTCACTGAGATACTGCCGAACAGGTAGCGCGTAGTGAGGTGGTGCTCCATCTTGTTGGAACCACATTGCTGAAGTAGGCATATCGGGCTCATTACCTGGATACAATTGAGCTAAGGCAGGAATCAACACGAGTTGTTTACACAACCATGATCACGAAATTTTTTGATAATTTTGCTAACTGTGGATTTTGCAATTGCTTGTCCTCGCTCGGGATGCGTATTATTAAAAAGTTCACGTACTTCGTCAAGATTTCTTTGGCGATCTCCTTATCCAAACATCATAAGAATCTCTATTCTTTCTCTTTCTGAAAGCATTTTTATCAGGAAAAAAGTAACTCTCCAACAATATGTTAAAAATTGACACAGTTTATTGTCAGTACATGACAGTTTCTATGGGAGTTCTAAAATAATCCACCAGGTTTCACTATGCATAGGGAAATGAGTTAATTTTGTTTAAAGCCAAATTTCCATTTTCTCATTTTTTTATCTCAAAAACAGTTGACTTTAGGGATAGGGTATGCTTAATAAAATATGATCAAAATTTCATGTAGATTCTTAAAATGAAATAATATACAGGGTGTTCCATTAGAGATTCTGAAGTTTTGGCGTGTAACTTGATTTTAAAACACCCTGTATATTTGAAGACATTTTTGAATCATTAATCGTATGGAACTATACAACTTTTATATGAAACTTGTATAGTTTTTGACATATCTCAAGGTTTCCAGACTTTATGCCCTTATAGATAAATATATATATATAGATAAATATATATATATATATATATATATATATATATATATATATATATATATATATATATATATATATATATATATATATATATATATATATATATATATATATATATATATATATATATATATATATATATATATATATATATATATATATATATATATATATATATATATAAATATATATATATATATATATATATATATATATATATATATATGTATATATATATCTACACTGTTCTTAAACCATACTTTATACTAAGTTTTTATTTTTCTTGGGTATAGGTTTGTTTAATGAAATTTATTTTAATGTTTTACGTTGTTTTATTAAATATTGTGAGTACAAAAATATTTTAGTTAAGGATTATGAATGTTTGTTTTGTTACGTAGGTATAGTACATGTTAAATATTTGCGTATGTTTGTTGAAAAGTACTAATCCATGTATTATGTATATTTTTAGACATGCAGTAAAATGCTTCAAACAAGAAACGAAACGTCGAGCCAAGTTGCAGAAAAATGAGTTTGATTAATCAAACCTATACCCAAGAAAAATAAAAACTTTTAGTATGTATATATGTATATATGTATACCTATATATATATATATATATATATATATATATATATATATATATGTGTGTGTGTGTGAATAGTGGATTTCGTTATAAGGGATATTCGAGGATCAGGCCAACTTACCGTTTTTTTTAAATTCAAATTCATTTTACACATATTTTCGACAAATATTGCTACATTTTGTTGTGTTTGTTAAAAGAAAGTTACCAGCGCGAATAAGAATTTTTAACAATATATCTGTTTTATTCAAATATCTAAATGCACATACAAAACATCGCTTACCACGCTTATTTAAAAAAAAACACTGCCTCAATATTCCATTATATTTTTTATAAGTTTATTTCAATCATGTCATTTAATATTTTCTTCAATAAAAATGGTTTTTATTCTAAGAAAATATTTATTGACTTTTTAAACATTTTAATAAGCCGCCATTTTGTTTTCCTGTATAGGATTGCCGAAATTTTACCAGGTTATGCCCGATTCTTTTGCAATAAGTAGTTTTTTTGATACTGTTGTTTTAAACGTTCCATTAGGCCTCCATTATGTCCTACCATAATAGCTCCTGACCAAAATTTAACCAGTTTATGCCAGTTACACACTTGACTTTTGTGCATAATTTGAGGCAAATTGAATAAGTATTTTTTCAGTAATATGTTTTTTAACATTTTATTATAACACCATTTTGTTCCGCCATATTGGATTGTTACCAAACCAAAAGTTACTATGTCGTCCCCATATGAGTCTTAATTTTTGACAAAAAATTCTAAGTAAATCGTAATAGCAATTTCTGAGCTATACCAGAAACAGAAACACAGACAGATATGGAATTGAACATTTTTTTCGGCATCTAGAGATTCTAAAACGTGAAGATCTGAAAAAATCTCTGGGGGTGATTTTGTCACGATAACACTACAAACAATTTTTTTTTTAATTATTTATTAATTATAATCATAGTAGTAACCAATAAGATATCTATAACTGACTTAAATGTTGTGAGAAAGAAAAACAAAATCTTGGTATCACTCAAAATAGTTTAATATAGTGGAAAAGTTATGATTACACGTGTTTCGCCAAGCAAACAGGCATCATCAGATCTAAAATGCATATGAAGCTAAGAGTAACTTATCTACTAAAAAAATAAGAAATAAAAAGCCTACCTTAAAACAACTAAAACTGGATTTTTAACAATTTAAATTAGGTACTAGACAAAAATGTATACTTCTCATTACTATTTCAAAAAGACGGTGGCCGAGTGGTCTATGACTTTAATTTAGTAATTTAACTTGAAAAGGGATCCCCGAGGTCGTTCCGTCCTTTAGACCAAAAGTTTTTTTACTAATATTTTATAGATTTTTATTTTTTGTTGTTGGGAAACATAACCACGTTTTAGTGTTCTTCTAATTAGGTAGTTGTGTCAGTTTTACATACTTTTACATGTTTTAGTGGTTTTAAGGTATTTGAGGTAGATTTTTAATTTTTTTTCTTTTTGTTGTTGAAAGACATAACCTCCATTTAGTGTTTGTCTAAGATGGGCTTTTCATTTATTAACTTAATGAGAATAGAATAGAAAATATTTAATGTGCAATAATGTATACAGCAATTATTTCATTGTAACGTATGGGTGTTTTAACGAACATAATTTTTACTAGGCAAACCTCTTAAAAGGGCCTAGGCACGACAGCTCCTTTTGCCGGCTCTGGCATGAGTTGACAGGCGGGGTTATTTTAACTATTTTAATTATTCATTCTGTCCTTTTCGATAATTTAATGCATACAGTATACTTTTCAGAAGACACGTCTTATAACACGGAGCTTAAGTAAGATTTTTAAAACGGCGCCATCCGCAATAAAAAAAGAAATAAATGTGCTGCCGTGTTATAAGTCGGACTTTGCGGAAAATCCTTCTTCCGAAATTATTTTCTGTACTTTAACCAAAATAAAAAAAACTATTTAAACAACAATTAACCAAATTTATTACAAAATAATTAAATTACACTAAGACAAATGTTCAAAATCAACGTAGCAGGTGAATTATTTAATAATTTAAAAAAAATTAGCAATAATTAAAAGGAAAATTCTTGTGAAATAATTTGTAAAATTAGGGTCACTAATATTAAATTATATGTACCATAATTGGCCAATAATTTAAACACTGTTAAGATAATGAATTACTCAAATTTTCGGATGAAATAAACTAATAAAAATTTTTAGACAATAAAAAAAATGGAAATTTCTCACCAAAACTCTTAATAGCTGCGCCACGTGGTGGAGAACCCACGACCTTTGTGGACGGCCCAACGCCTACCTACTCCTCTCCCTCAATGGTTCTCGAACAGGATTTATGACGAATTATATCCGGGATGACCTTATTTTCTCGGAACCAAAATTGAATTTAAGATGCAATTGGGATCGGAATTCTATCCAATATTTAATTTAGGCAAGCCTAAATATATAGTTGTGGTAGACAACAAAAAATTATCTAGCAACTAGTGGCTAGTTCTAAAGGCGGCTAGTTAGGCGTCTAGCTATAAAAACTTATCCAGAAATCCAAGTACTGAATTCAAAATGGATAAGACAAAATTATGATATGAAATTTTAGATTTCAATTTTAATAGTTTTTTAAAAAAAAACTAGTTTGTAGAAAAATAAAAGGCAAGGCAAAAGGACAAGTCGGTGTAGAGCTGAAAGGAAAAGAAAAAAATAGGCGTCAGCATGGCATGGCGTGATCTCGAAATCCAGTAATATAATATAAAAATTTAATACAAAAATTCACACTTAAATTTTGAACAAATTAATCTAAATAATCAATAATGTAATTACAAATTTTAATGCATTACCTGACTGATGTAACTCTGGAAAAAACTAACAA
Organism: Kuschelorhynchus macadamiae; assembly: GCA_030620095.1. Lineage (NCBI taxonomy): Eukaryota > Metazoa > Arthropoda > Insecta > Coleoptera > Curculionidae > Kuschelorhynchus > Kuschelorhynchus macadamiae. The sequence continues at coordinate 342,015 of JAUTXW010001580.1, forward strand.
ATTACGTTTCAAGAGTTTGACCCGTCAAAATGGCTTCCGACTTGCACAAAGTTCTGAAGATAAAATGGCTTGTTAAACGTGAAAGCAATACGTTTAGCAGAGAAACAAGAATTCAAAAAAAGGTTCCCTTTTTTTTAACATAGGATAGCCAAATCTCAACACAGGTTTGCTGGGCTGACGGCGCAAATAAAAACCCCAAAGTAAACGTATGTCTTAGATGATTTTAATTGAAAAGAAAAACTATTGCTTAAATATATACTAGAGCAATTTAATTAACTCAATTAATTATAAGCTATATAAATAATATAATTCAACAAACCAAAATTAACAGAAAAATAACTAGAGAAAATAAGTTTTAATCTTTATGTTATCTTCCCAATTGAACGATAATAATATTAAATATCAAATCCCCTTGTAATTATTATGATCAACGACATACATGCAATTATGCGCCAACGAAGTAAGCAATATTGAGTGTACGACAAGAACGCATTTTTAAATCTGCCTTAAGAGGAACAAGGAAAGCCAAAAACTAGTCTACACCACGCAGTGAACAACGTGTCGCCTATTGGCTGCCAAATTTATACAAATACGAGGGAGATTCGTAGGTATCCAAAAAAAAAACTAAATAAATGATATCACTGAAATGTAAGAATTCATGCATCCTTAGCGTCAAATAAATACTGAAATATAGTGATATAACAACTTAAATATACACAATAATTATAATTAGCCTATTTACGTCCAACCGCAAGCTTAACTGAATCTAGAAAAATTTAATACGCGCAAAATAGGTCTGTAAGCAATAAAATATTTCAATTATTAAATACTAAATATGTTTACTTAAAAAAATATAGACTTACTAACATGATAATTTGTCTGACCGTAACGCACGACAGTGCACCGTTACATCATAAAAGGTAGCATTCGCAAGGAGCATTCTTCCATGCTACCTGACAAATTGTTAATCCTTATTAATATCTTAACAATATCGAGTAAAGACCAACAGAACAAATTACAGGACTAATTGACACTAATACCGAACATCTGACAATAATAAGAAAAAACACCATATTGTATCTCAATCTATACTATTAGGTAAGATTTATATTTGTGTTTAAAGCTATGGAAGGAATTATTTACTACTAAATTAAAGTTATTATAATTAAGCAAGTCCATAACCAAATATGCAAAAGAGTCTTTTGCATTTTTAGGTTACTATTAGCTTCTTATGCATTTTAGATCTGATGATAACTGCTTGGCAAAAGACATGTAATCGTGTA